>CM069234.1:14506860-15106860 GCA_035582765.1 Acer negundo
ATCTCTACCTATATGCATGGGTACCCACATGTGACTGTTAGCAGTGTTGCAATTACAGGTCTTGAAGGCAGATGATGTTGATTTGATGATCATAGCTAGAGGGACTCCAGGGTTCTCAGGTGCTGATCTTGCAAACCTCATCAATATTGCTGCGCTCAAGGCTGCAATGGATGGTGCCAAATCAGTGACGATGGCTGATCTGGAGTATGCAAAGGACAAGATCATGATGGGAAGTGAACGCAAGTCAGCTGTTATTTCTGATGAGTCTCGACGGCTAACGGCATTCCATGAGGGTGGTCATGCCCTTGTGGCCATTCATACTGATGGGGCTCTTCCAGTTCACAAAGCAACAATAGTTCCTCGAGGGATGTCTCTTGGCATGGTTGCCCAATTGCCTGACAAGGATGAAACGAGCATTTCTCGCAAACAGATGCTTGCACGGCTTGATGTTTGCATGGGGGGAAGGGTTGCAGAGGAGCTCATATTTGGAGAAAGCGAAGTTACTTCGGGTGCATCTTCTGATCTTCAGCAAGCAACTAAACTAGCAAGAGCAATGGTAACAAAATATGGCATGAGTAAAGAAGTTGGGGTTGTCACTCACAATTACGATGACAATGGAAAGAGTATGAGCACTGAAACTAGGCTCCTTATTGAGAAAGAAGTGAAGTACTTTCTGGATAGGGCTTACAATAATGCAAAAACCATTCTCACTACTCATAACAAGGAGCTCTATGCACTTGCTAATGCTTTGCTGCAACATGAAACACTTTCAGGAAGTCAGATTAATACTCTGCTTGCCCAAGTCAACTCTCAGCAGCCACAGCAACATCAACAAATAGTCGCACCACAAAGCAGTTCACAATCTAACCCAGTGCCTCCTCCCTCAACTCCAAACCCGGCTGCATCTGCTGCTGCTGCAGCTGCTGCTGCAGCTGCAACTGCTGCAGCTAAAGCCAAAGGCGTTGCTCCCGTGGGATCATAGTGTAAGGGAGGCTGGTAAGGCCTCTTCTGCGCAGCTATTTATTGAATTGAATGTGCATAATTTAGCGAGTTACTACTAGCCTTTCGTATTTCAGAACTGTAGTCTGATTGCTACTGGTCTAGTGATGTATCATCATGCGTCTCAAAATTGAACAAAATCTATAGATGAATTTAATGGCAGTAGCACACCATGACAAGTTTAGCCGTTGTTTTTAAGTGCATTGGGGATGTGTATGCTGTTTTCTTCCATTTCTTTTAGGTCCCTTTTCTTCCTCATTCGTCTTGCTTATACGATTATAAATAATGTTAAAATACAATTTTGCCTTCTAAAATTAGTTGAAAAGTTGCATATATATTTTACCTATACTAGTTTTTCCTTTGCTTATAGTGTTTGTTTTCTTTGAGTTTGCGGGAAAGTAAATATAAATATACAATAGAACCTCCGACATTGAGAGGTCTTTTTCTGCCACACCCGGCAGTAATTGATGATTTTTTTTTTTTTTTTTTTTATTTGGATGAGAAAATTGATGAATTTTTTTGATTTGATGTTTGGTTGATTTCGTAAAAGTATTTCAATTTTTTATTTTTAAATTATGCTACATTTGTTTTATAACTAATATCATGGAAATAATGAGGTAAGGATAATAGGTGAGTGAAATGGGATGGGAAAAAAGAAAGAAAGAAAGAAAGAAAATGTCAGAAAGGTAATACTTCATCTTGGATGTGCTTTTCTGAATTCTGTAAGTCCAATATTCTGCTTTACGAATATAAATTGAATCGAAAAACCGAACCCGAATAGACGGTTTTTGAAAACCCAACCAAGCAGAATCGACCAGCTAACCAAACAGAATCGACCAGAGACCAGAGTTAGAAATAATAATAATCGATCGAGCTGGTCCGGTTTACCGGTTTTTTCCACCCATAGTCGAAAGCATCAAAAAATAAAGGTCAAACGGTCAAATTGCGCTAACATGCCCTAACATATAGTGTAATATAGTGTAATTGCATCAAGAAGAAAAAAATCATTTAATTACATAAACACCCCTTAAATCGTTGAAACAATTGGCCACAATTGTTTTTTTTAGACAAAACAATATCAATTTTTCTCTCATAGATATATAATTTAGGCCTATTTATAGTTTACTAATACACATCACAACACTTTGGACTAATACACATCTCCACACTTTTGCCAAAGTGTTGTGATGTGTATTAATATACTAAAATATACCTAAATTGTGGTGATGTGTTTTAATATGCTATAAATATGACTAAATTATATGCCTACCAAAGAAAAATTGAAAACCACATCTATTCAACTAAAAATAGGAACTCCAAAGTTTATATCTGATTCGGCCAACAACACAAGCCAATCTGGAAAATCATCCAGCCAAATAACAGATTCAACAAGAGATAAAGCAAAACGGGGCAGCGCTATGAGCCACCATATTATAGAACTAGTGGAAATGGTCCAAAATTTCACATTTTTGAACTTATTTTGCACCCAAGTGAGTGGTTTAAAAAATTATGTTTAAAAGGCACTTATTATGGTGAACTACCAAAATTGCCCTTAGATAATCAGTTTTTTATTCTATTTGTATTTCTGTCTCCACACTTCCAATGCTCAACTCAGTAGTCTCAACTCAGTAACTCTCTCTCTCTATCTACAATAAACTTGTCTGAAAATTGAAATCCCCTACAATAAAAAGTTTAAGGTTGCCTTCCTTTTCTTCTTCAACTTAGAAAGAAGTGGATGTTCTTCAATACAACAAGGTAATATATCTCTTCAATACTTCTTTTCTATACCTGGGTTTCTAAGTCTTGTAACACTTTATCCGTTCCTTTTCATTTGTTCTTCGAGTCCTTTGTAAACCTTAAGCTGGTTGTGAGAATTTTGAATCTTCGGGCCTTTCTAAGTTCTGTCTGAGCCTTTCTAAACATTGTCAAAGCCTTTGTGAAGTTGTGTCCGAGCCTTTTGCATAGCCTTTAGGCTTGTCAATGAAGCATTGTTCGAGCCTTTTAAAGTAGTGTTTGAGACTTTTACATTAGTGTCCAAGCCTTTGTGAAGTTGTGTCCGAGCCTTTTGCATATCCATTAGATTTGTCAATGAAGCAGTGTCTGAGCCTTTTAAAGTAGTGTTCAAGCCTTTTACATTAGTGTTCGAGCCTTTGTGAAGTTGTGTCCAAGCCTTTTGCATAGTCGTTAGGTTTGTCAATGAAGTAGTGTCCGAGCTTTTTAAAGAAGTGTCCGAGCCTTTTAAAGTAGTGTCCAAGCCTTTTAAATATCCTCACCCGAGCCTTTGTAAATGTAATCCAAGCCATTTGTATAAACCTTTTTCTGAGCCTTTTCTTAACATCTTATTTAGACATCTGTGAAAATATTTTGTAGTCCTGACTGTTTATTAATGGTTTATGATGATTAATTTGACATCATAATGAATCAAGTTAGAATAGTAATATCTTACAACGGTCGATGAGAGTAGTTACCCTATGGAAGTCATTGTTGGATTCGATAACTAGGGAATATATGTGTTAAAAAATATGACTAACGAAGAATTGGTGGCGATCGTGCATACCATTGTGAAGTATGAAGTAAACAAATTCAATGTTGATCTACAGTCAATATCAATAGTTCCTAGCACTACATGTCACTTATTTATAAGAAATGACGATGATGTTTAGTTTATGTTAGAGGAAGATCGGGTAATCCCTTAAGTATGTGTCAGTTTAATTGAGAGGACAGCAGGAGATGTGATAGTGAATGATATTCCTCTTCGTGAAAATACCCAACAATTTGGTACATGAGAAGCGACAGTTAACACTTTATATTACCCAAACGTGAATCTCACTGTTTTCATTGTTATAGGGAGTGAAACTTGGATTTCACATCTTAGTGTGCGGACTACTACAAGAGATATACACTTATTGATGCATACTCAGTTCCTATTATGCATGTTGGCCATCCTTTTTCATGGGTAGTGCTATCTGACATTGCAGCGTGGGTGGTTTTAAATCCAAAGTCGAAGAGACAATTAGGTTGCTCGATGAAGGGTCGATATGCCTCGTCTTCGGAGAGGACAACCACACAATCATGTAGAAGATGTGGACAATCAGGACATAATAGCATGAGGTGTTCTAACCCGCCTATGATTAATGAAGATCCTAGCAGAATTGTTCCCGAGGAATACCGTCTCAAGTGTAGCATCTATCATTTAGTTGGACACAACAAACAAACGTGCCATCACAAGGACTCTACCGTGGAATGAATGGAGCCGTTGATATTGTTGTAATTTTATTTATTTGGAAATGAATGACTTGTTCATTTAAATCGTGTTGTTTAAATGAGGCGGTTAATTTTCAGTTTAATGATTGTTAAAGGTATGAAATGTGTGTTTTACTTTTAATTGCAAACACTTTAACTCAAAAAAAATTCAAATGTTATGTACATCAACTACATAAAAAAATGGGGCTTGGAGTTACAAAAAACCTCCACGGCTATCTTCTCTCGGATGGCGCCCATATCCTTTTTCGACCAGTCGAACGTATCCTTTTTCGCCAGCAGGTACTCTGTCAATCTCAAAGCTTGGGCACCACAATTACTTTTGCAATTCACCATATGAACAATCATTAGAATGGAATATTATTAAAACTAAATGTGATAGAATAAGATCTTGAAATAGTCAAACCTTGTAATCTGTTGGGGCACACGTGATGTAGACACAATGCTCATCCAAAATTGCCTATCCTTCAAGTTGTACGTTGTATCATCCCTCCATCTGTTAGCGTGAAACTCGACCCGATGCAACATTGAGGGTAAAAACTACCTTAAGCACGAGACCTGGTCATTCCTGGTGTGCCATGTAACTTCCTGTATGTACGGGTCTAACAAGTAGATCTTCCCGATTGTGAGGTCGACTTTGGCCAGGATCCAATGCTGCCGTCCAATGTTGCAAGGGATCAGAACATGTAGATGTTTCAATAAAGTGTTATTATTGTCAAATTTATTTATTATACACATTGAAACCATGTAAGTTAAACACTCACCACACCAACCTCGTGCCATGGCCAGTTTCCTGACGGGTGCAATCAACATACCACCATAAAGTCCTCATCAGACCACTAGTACTTCACCATAGAACAACCCTTAGGGGGTTTTCCCACAACCCCACTAGGCATAATTCTCCCCCATTGAATATATAACCATGATGGTACAAAGAAATTTACCGAAACGTTGGGTAAAAGATGTGTGAAACACATCTATGCACAAGCAAAAACCGTACAATATAAATACTTACATAGAATTGTGAATCCAGCATGTTGATCCTTTAACTATAGATAGTGGGGTATGCTAGCTGATGCTTCCGCATGA
Organism: Acer negundo; assembly: GCA_035582765.1. Taxonomy (NCBI): domain Eukaryota; kingdom Viridiplantae; phylum Streptophyta; class Magnoliopsida; order Sapindales; family Sapindaceae; genus Acer; species Acer negundo. Next base: position 14,512,210 of record CM069234.1, read on the forward strand.
TATACAAGTACGTGTTAATGTGCTGACAATTTCAACATTTTATATTGTTAGGATTCTACCATTACTGAAACAAACTTATATATATAGTTCAAGTAAGGAACATATCGTATCCTCTAATTCCATGAAGTTGGTTTGCAACCGCTAGAACCAAGTGACAGCAACTGACTTATGTAGATCCACATCACGTCTGCATAATTGTTAAAGAAGTTAGATAACCAAGTAATTTTACTTAGGTGTTTCAAAATACTAAAAAATGATTGTAATATGTACGATTATACTTACAATTCCCCCGTCATGTTCTTCTTGTAGGTTTGGTAAGCCGTAAGCTGGTCAACATCTACCAATTCCTTGGGCATGAATGCATGTGCTGATGACTGTGGCAGTGTCCTTGGACTCTTCGTCCGACAGGGGTCAATACATGGGGTCATCAGCTGCCAACCTCGCCTGCGAACCCGCTGGTGATGCTGAATGTGGGGCGGACTACGGTCTAAAGCACTGGGATTGATTGGAGGGGTGTGTTGTGAGGAGGAACTTTATTTCCGTGGATCGACTGAAGGAGTGCACTGTGCTAGGATCGATCAGATGGGTGCGCTGTGATGAGGAACTCTGTCCCCGTGGATCGCCTAGAAGAGTGTGCTGTGTGGTCTTAGGGATGAACAAGATGATGCATCAGCTGCTCTAGTAAACCCTGAGGAGGTACATGCTCAAATAGTGCTGTATCTGTACCACTAGGTACCTGCTCTCGTTCTGTCACAACATGCCTCTACTAATTGGATACTGTCTCCGTAGTAGCTTGCTACTCACGTCCAGTCTATAAGTTTGTCCCCTAGTGATGACTACCTGTCCTGTCATCGAGACTAAAATCTCGGTCATCGAACAGTGGTCCATCCCAATGGGACTACGACGTCGAACCCTTAAGCGCTTGGATCAAGCCTAGTAACTTAGAATGCTACTGATCTCATTTCTCATCACTCTTTTAAACATCCTTCTTTAAATCTCGGATGTTATCCAACACTTCAGCGAATTTACATTCCCAGTGATTTTGAAAGGATTTTAAAATTGTTAGTACTAAAACCGTTCACTCGTTTGAAATTAAATAATGCAGTACAAATATTTTTACGTACCTCAGGATGACCTCCAACACCTCCTCGTAAATCACCTCCAATTGTATCTCTGGGCATTGCGAATCTAACCCGCCTATGCCTCATGATGACTCGCTTTTTGTGTTGTTACCAAATTGCGAATTATCAAAAGATGTTTATAAATAAATTCTTACGCAATATGCTTTAAGTTTTGAAAACTAGTAAAACGGTAAGCTATGGATTCATTCCACAGGGATTAGGATAGATTAATCGATTTGTGATATATTCTAAGTTAGTCAAACTAATGTGTAAGAAAGTAAATCATGTTAATTTTGAATGGTGTGTGGTTTGAGAAACCACCAAATATACATGAAAAGTAAATGTACAAAAATGTAAAGAGAAAATGAATAGAGATAGGAATCCAATATTAACAAATTAGATATGAGAATGATTTAAACAACTAATAGGAATTGTAGGGAAATAATAGAGTAGCTAATGGACTATTGAGGAATTCATTTATGGCTTCTTTAACATACAATCTACACAATCAAGGATCGATCTCATTCGAAAGTGTTGTTTAGGCTGTCACTATGAATCCTAAACAACTTCCCACCAAAATGCCTAATCGATTAAGGAAAGGGGGTCAAGGTGGGATCAGATGGTGACGATCAAAGGCCTAGGAAATTGGGGTGATATCCCCACCAACAACCTAAACTATTCACTATGTGCTACAATTAATCAAGTGTGTCAATAACTTAACCAATTTTATCACAAATAATCCTACAACATATTGTAATCAATAAGTGTTAATACTCAATCAATCACATAAATGCAAGATTTAATTAAAAGTAACTCGAACTATAATTATGCAAACATAATATTCAAGCTTTAATAAATACTCAATGTCCAAAAGTATCTCAAATCATCCCCCTAAAATGGGGGTTTAATTACACATAATCACAAACAAGAAAAGGAAGTAAAATGTAGAGAAATCACCCTTGGGTCTCTCTTGTAAGCTTAATCCTTCCTTGAGCTTTCTTGTTGTGGCTAGTGCAAAGATTGAGTGTTGAGGAGGTGTCTAGATAGGTGGAGTCATATGGAAAGTGACAAAGTAAAGGTGTGGAGAATATGGGAAGAGAGGAGTGTTTGTGGTGGAGTAATATAGTTGTTTATTGGAGAGGAGAATGGTGGGATTAAGAATGGTGGAGAAAAGAGGTTTCTTAATTGTCAAGAGTTGTTTGAAAGGGAAAAACTATGATGAATTTATCGGGGATTGAACTTAGGGCACGGGTGGTCAATTACCAAAATTCACCTGGCATGGCAAATTACCATAATGTTCCTCAGAGGGCTACTCTCCGTAAATTGCCAAGCAAAATATACCTCGTTGCTGAATGCTGAAGGAGAAGATTCGGTGCGTTTAGAAGGTCTTTGGGGTGCGCAAAGCAAGGCAAGCTTCACTTTGGGCTGGCGTGTTTGGGCCAAGCTTGGTCTGCTCTGCTTTGGGGTACGCTTAGACACTGGCAGGGGTGCATTGGGATTCTGATTGGGTCACGCCTGATTGCCCATCATGCTGAAACGCACCGTTTCACTAATTCATGTGGCGTGGGCTACTGTGATTTTCATGGTAAATTACGAAACGCTACCTACATTCTTCTAATATCACAATAACTTCAATCCTTCCTAATAATTTACACCTTTATCCCCAGTTGACCAAAATTACTCCGATGCCCTTGAACTTTATAAATACCTGAAAACACTTAATTCACACCATTAAATCATGGGATATTTCCTGAGAATCAAGCAAAAGAGAAGGAAATTAGGGCTAAAATCATACCAATTTTGGTTCGATCACTTCATGGGAGTCCCACCGCCACCCTCTGGCTTAGAACCCTCAGTATCACTGGTTCTGACAGTCGTATGTTTTCCGGAATCCGGTACCAAAATGTCCACTCTATCGGTGACATTATACAGACTGCCTCCCTCGTCTATGCCCTCGTAGTACCGTTCAGCCCTGTCAGCTGTCGTCGACACCAATTCAGTCCTCGCAAACATCTGAAATCATAGTTAGACCATTGTAATTGTATACATACTAATAACTATAAACATTAACATAAAAGAGACTTACCTTTTCAGTGAAACTCTCCGCCAGCTTTTCCGCCCTCAATCGCCGATTCAACTCAGATTTCAGAATACGGGGGATAGGTCGATTTCCCTGCAGGTCCTAAATTGGGTGCCAAGCTCAGGGATAATCTCAAAAGCAAATATCTGCGTAATAGATAAGTACGATAAGAATCCATTATATGTATTCCATCAGCCATATGAAAACAATTACAGTTAAAATACGGATTCAAATTCTAAATATTCACTAACAGTGTGTGAGGTAGGCTGTATATGTTGTACGTCTCCACAGTGTGTACGTCAATGCCCTTTGCTTGCTGTTGTTTTCGAATCGCTCCTATCAACCGTCCAACACATGCTTAAAACCAAAAATAGACTGCTTATACACGTGTGCACCCCACGAGGACGCATCAAAAGTGTCCAACTCCTCGACTAGGCGCATCTGCCATACTGGAATTTTATCTCTCGTCCAACCTTATCAATATCCAGTTCAGCATATACAATAAGAATAGCTTAACCGTATGGTACTGCTCCTCAAAAATACCAATCCGCAGAACTGATCTCAGCTGTTCATACTTGACTTCATCTTGACCACCAAAGTACCGTTCATGTGTGTCATTCTTTACAATATCATACCTCGCCATGTCGAGAATGACTCCGAACTTTAAACCGGTGATCAGACAAAACTGAACCTTCGAGAACCAGACCGAATGATGAACTAACATAAATCTCATCTAATATTCCGGCCTATCATGATGCAACTTGCACATAAGCAGCCGATGGACAATGCCAGCCGAAAACTTCATCTCATGATGCATCTGAAGGAAATATCCAAAACAAGACTCAGTATACCGACATCGTTCTTCGACCGTAAGGTGTTCAGGTACCCTGTTAAGTGTGTCCACAATCTCTTGAAACTAATCGAAATGGTCATGCTGAGTTATTTTTCCCTCGTATCATTCTCCCATTGGAGTTTTAAGCAAATCCTTGAGCTGATTCCTCATTTTCACAAAAAAATGCATGTAAGTTACTAAACTGTAAAAGGCTTAGACAGTTAAGTAAAAGGCTTGGGCAGTTCATTAAAAGGCTCGGGCACTATACACAAAGTCTCGTACAAATTAACAACAAAAAAATGATTGTTAAAAAGGCTCGGAAATAACTCACAAATGCTTGGACATTAGTCACAAAGTCTCGGACATTACTCACAAAGACTCGAATACAACTAATAAAGGCTCAGAAATATAAAAATTTAATGTTCATACAAAAGACTTGGGCAGTTCATAAAAAAGCTCGAAAACTGATTAAAAAAGCTCGGAGATTCAAATTTGACAAACCTAATATTCATAAAAAAAGCTCGGACCACAAGTTAAAAGGCTCGGACAGTGTTTCAAAAGGCTCGGCCACAATGTTTAAAGACTCGAAAACCCAGATCTTTATCGTCTTCTACACAAATATTTTAAAAATTAAAACCCTAACCTAACCCAAAACCATACTCAAATCGACAAATCAAATCTAATCTACAAGTCTAAACAACACCCAATATCAAATAGACACATAAACTTATCAAGATGAAAATGACAACAAAATATAACTCTACTTACCACTATCAATTGCAGATGCTTGTCTGAACTGTCGACTTTAGGACTGTAGTGCCACCGCCGGTTACTTCGCTGTCAGATTTTCAGGCCAATGTTTTTATAGTCGATACTTTCTCCCTCTAGGTTTGAAAACTATAGAAAGTGACTTGGAAGATGTATTTTTGTCTGGTCACCTAAATTTGTGCCTTTTAAACATGAATTATGAATGTAGTGACTTTCTTACAAAACCATGTCCAAATAGTGACATTTAATTTTCGAGCCCTTATAGACTATGGGAACAAAATTAACAGACACATTCCCATTATCTAAACAACAATCAATGATATCCATCTCAATTTTTTTTACCACAATTGTTAATGATGGTTGAGAAGCAATAGTCTTTTTGCCTTGACCATATAATAAAAAATGTATTAGGCTAAGTCAACTTAAATTTATGATTTCAACATCTCAACCACCGTGTACTTATAATCCAATAGTTGAGACAATTGTTGAATTTGAATGCATTTACAACTATTGGATTAAGATCACATGGGTGGTTGGAAGTTGAAGTTAAAAAATTAATTCGGTTTAACTTTACCCATAAAAAAATAATATAAAATCAGTTGCCTAGTCACACCTTGTCACATCGGCCTATAATATTTTAAATTAATAAAAGCTAGAAACTAAAAAAATAAAAAATAATATTAATTAAAAAATAGACAGTTCGACCAAATCTCCTGGGAGGAGATTGGTGAGACCTCTTGCAGTGAGGATCTCTGTGATCTCCATTGCACCTGAAGATAACGTGTGATATCCATAGTAAAGACACCTACTCCATTGGAGGTCGGTTGTTAATATATTTTAGTTTTGTTTCCTCTTTTATGTGATGGTTTTTTTTTTTTTTTTTTTTTTTCCTTGCAATTTATTATTTGGTTCTTATTTTATTTTTCCTTGTAATTCTAGTGGTGTTGAAGATTTTGAGGTTTTGGACAGAGAATGGTAAGAGTGTGGTTGATTGTGAAGGGATGAAATGGACATGAGAAAGTGAAAATTGAATTGTGGAGGGTGGAGATGTAAAAATGTTAGAATAAAGGGGAAGTGAAAGCAATTTTTAAAGGCCACCCGCCAGGCCGCCACGTTCACCCCAAAAATTTTTTCTTACCTTTTCTTCTTTTGCATTATTTATTATTATTTTTTTTTTCTCCTTCCTCCTATTGGTTCATCTGATTTCTTTTCAATTGTTCTATTAATTTTTTTAATCTATTTTTTTTTTATAGTTTTCTCAAAATTTCTATTTTTTATTAATATAATTAATCTCAAGGTCTAAAATGTCCTTTCCTTTCAGCCTTTCTTTATCAAACGTGTCCGTTAGTAAACGGTTCAAAGGGGTTGTTTATATAATTAAATGGTATTCATCTTGTTAGTGCAATAATACCTTATGTTAAGTCCTGCTAATGTAATTTACCATATAATAATAAACAATGCCTTAATTTAATTTGTTTCTTCATTTTCTGTTATAACTGACTGAATAAGAGAGGCAGGGAGGCGAGGAGGAAGGGCAACGGCACTGTCTAACGGTGGTGGAACCAATAATAACCATGTCGAGTCGATCCCATCAAATCTCTGGTGAGTGATTTCTGGTGCCAATCAATTCAAATTTGATATTATTTATGAAAATTGTTGTCTGATACTCTTCTGACAGAGATTGATCGCAAGAGAGTAGTGCTAGATAACTACAATGGCGAGAAGCTTGTGGGGATATTACACGAGACGGGTTCAAAGGATGTCGTTATCGTGTGCCATGGATTTCAATCCTGGAAGGAACGGATCCCTATGATCAACCTTGCTGCTGCTTTTCAAAGAAAAGGAATCTCTGCCTACCGCTTTGATTTTCCAGGGAACGGAGAAAGTCAAGGTTCATTTCAGTACGGTAATTATCGTAGAGAAGCTGAGGATTTACGCGCTGTTGTTCAATACTTTCGTGCAGAGGAACGTCTAATTACTGCAATTATTGGCCACAGCAAAGGTTTGTTATTGTATCTTGGGCTGATTTCATAATTCATAAACGAAAATGGAGAGGATTTCTTTCAATTGTGTTAAAATCGTTGACTGTATATATGGGTTAATGTTGATTAATCATACATTAGATTTGAATTTGTTGGTCAAATGAATATTGTTGTCATGGCTTATGTGCCCACAGTGACACTAGTTATTTTTATCATTGTTAAAATTACGAAGTTAATGTAGACTAGCTCAGGAACGTTAATTTAGAATCACATATTGTTCTTTTTATCATTTCTTTAAAACCAGAATGCTGAAAAAAGTTTCCGCAGGAGGAAATGTGGTGCTTCTGTATGCTTCCAAGTATAATGACATACCTGTTGTTGTCAATATTTCTGGTCGGTTCGATCTAGAGAGAGGCATTGAAGGTCGCTTGGGTCAAAATTATTTGCAAAGAATCAAGCAGAATGGATTCATTGATGTTAGGAATAAAAAGGGTGAGCTACTGATGTAATTACAGCACAAATGTCTCCTTAATTATATTAGTTTTGTCTTAGATGACTATAAGCCTGGTTTTAACTTAAAATACATGAGTTTTAAATGTTGTATGGAAATTTCTGAAGTTACGTCATAATTTACTTGTAAAAGTATTGTTAGTGCCTTGTTTATACAAAACCAGGGATTAAATGTACTTTAAAATTACTAATACTTGTCATCAAGCAATTCTTAGGACTGCTGTGGATTGATCTGTTGTCTTTTCTTTTTTCTTTTTTACAGGAAAGTTCGAGTATCGTGTGACTGAAGAAAGTTTAATGGACCGCTTAACTACTGATACTCGTGCAGCATGCCTTATGATTCATCAAGACTGCAGGTAAGAAAGTACAATTCATCCAACGGATTGCTTTTATTGTGATTGTTAGCTGCTACCTTGATCGTTATGTGGCAACAATGCATGGCAGTTTTCTGGGTATGGTAATTTTTTTATCGGTGTTGTCAGATAAGCTGGTTCATTTACATTGTTCATTTCATAAATTGGTTGAGGGTGAGAGAGAATATTGTTAAGAAGGGAATTTAGTGACAAACTTCTCTAAAGTTTAAAGGTATTCTATCTGCATCGTGACACATAACTTCTTTGTAATTTCGAAAGTTATATCCTGATTCTTCTAAAGTTGTGGAAATCTGATTTTGTATTAAGCTGTATGCAAGTCAGACTCAAATTCTTTCCAATCACACTCAAATTCTTTCCAATCAGTGTGAAGACGCTTCTAGGATTTCTTTCATCCGCTCATTTTTCATTTTTAGTTCAGTATAAATAGATTTCATAATGCATTTTGTGGAATCTTATTAAATACGTCTTGCTGTTAACATATGCTCATCCAGTAATCTTTGCTGTTTCCACTGATGTTTTGTTACATTTGTAATATTGATTTGGTTTCGTAGAGTCTAGATTCAATAACACCAGTGAAAGAGTCGGCTTACTACACACCTGAATAACATTTTCTATTATTAGATTACTGATTAGCCATCATTGAGCAAACATTCATCAACTGCCTGAAAATGTACTGCAGTTTTAACACTCATCAGAGATCTGAAACTATTCAAGCCATAGATGTATATTTCCTGCATGAGATATAACATTAATTTTGGACACATGATTCATAGTAGTCAAACTCTGATCAGTTTGAATTTGGCCAATGCAAATACTATGCAGAGAATATGAAAATGGTGGGATTTTTAAACTGATCATGTTATGAAGTCGTTGAAGAGTCAAATAACTTGCCAACTCATATACCTATGTAATTTGATTTTGATTTGATGCATTGTAATGTTCATGATGTCATTTACAGGGTCTTGACAGTTCATGGATCCATGGATAAAATAGTACCAGCAGAAGAGGCTATGGAATTTGACAAGTTCATACCTAACAATAAAGTACTCATATTAGAAGGAGCTGATCATGAATATACTTCACATCAGGATGATTTAGCTTCGGCTGTTCTCGACTTTGTATGCTCAAATTGTCAGAGAGACGGAAACACACATGTAGAGGTACCATCATGCAAAAGGGCTGGTAATCTAATTAATTCGCGGATTTGACGATTTTGTGTGGCAGTTAATAGAAGCATTGGAGTTGAAATTTCAATGGTTACATGCAAGGATGCAATTGAATGAGCTAAGAACCTGAGAGGTGAAAGTCATATTAAGTATCTGGCGTTTGGTCATATAGATTAGTTATATAGGTAAGCTGATTACTTGGTCATGCATAGGATGACAGATTAGTGATCACATGGTTACAACATAAAAGTAGCCAAGTAATTAATTGTTAAGAGCTCTCCTCTGTAATGAAATTTAAATCAATTTCACACCTTGTCACCTTCTTAGTTTATCTTCTTAATCATGACCAGGGGTCCAGTGAAATGTGTAGTTAATGTGATGCTTTGTTTAGTTTTTCATTCTCTTCAGTTCATCTTCATCCAAAGCTTTCCTATTAAAACAGTTTGTTCTCCTATTTGTGCATCAAAGATTCTGCTTTTATTCTTGCTCTTTGAAAAATAAAATAAATAAAAAATTCAGAGGAAAAGAAATATATAGTTTTCGTTACTAGGTTTCTATCTCTGACTCTCTGTACTACTCAAAGTGTTCAAGGAATTACAAAGGAACATCTGGAGAGCTTGGCCAAAGTTGGAAAATCGACTATTAGCCATCGTAGTGAGCATACAGGGCATTGCATGTACCCATCAACCCCCTAAGTTACAAGTTTCCAACAGACCAAATACAGACTACTATTAACGTAAGCTGCATCGCTATCTACCAAATAGGCAAAAGGATAGAAAAAACACAATAAGATCGAAACAGACTTTAGCTTTATCATGTCGAAATCCTTGTTTACTTGACTAGGCCGTGACAGTCTTTGTCTTGGCTCCAATTTTTCTCCAAGACACACTAGGCATTATCTGTTTCAAGTCAACACGATCCTTGTACAATATAGCAAAGTTGAGCAATGAGTCGAGAAGGGAGTCCGAGAGAAGGTGAGGTTTGAGTCCCAACTCAATGAGTTTAGTATGCTTTGCATTGTAATAATGTTCCTCTGCCTCTACTCTTGGGTTGGGCACAGATATGGTTTTCACATCGAGCCCAAGCTTCTTTCCTGCTTTAGTAACTAGAGCAGCAAGTTCATTGACAGAAAACTGCTCGGTGAACTGATTGAAGACTCGGAATTCACCCGGTTGTGCTGGATTGGCAATGGCAATTTCAACGCACTGAACTGTATCTCTTATGTCAAGGTAACCCCTGGTCTGAAATTATATAATAGGTAGAGAGAGAAAAAAAAAAAAAAGGAGGTTAGTGAAGGTAAACAACAGGAGGAATGAAAATCCATCAACATTTTTTTTTCTAAAGAAATATACTCATGTACACTTCAAGATAAAAGCAAAGAAATTTGAGATTTTCTCTTTCTTGATTGTAGGGAAAGTTGTATTCTCACATAGATATACATGAAAAAGTAGTGGTATATAAATACTTATATATCTACGAAACACTGCATTTGCAAGGCAGTGACTTATCCAACTTACATGCCCTCCCTCTAACGAACATTTTCCCAAATTTCAAATGCATGCACTAAATCAGTTAACAAAGAACATGGTGCTAGAAAGGCATGGCTCAAACCCTGGTTTACAGCAACCGGAAAGATTCGGAGTCTGACCTGATTATCTTTAACATGTTTCGCAAAATTATAAATAAAAAAGATTATGTAGCTTCTTCACTGCCCTATCTCCTCACATTAATGCAAAAGTTCATGAAAAGCAGCTATAAAAGTAATCACAATTCATATAAAACTTTGACCTAGTAAACAGGCTTTAAGAAAGAAGCTAAAAGGTATACAAAGAGAGCCGGAAACACAGCACAATAGAATAATCCTCCAATTTCCTCCATAACTTATATTTACGGAATTAAGAATTATTTCAGTTACGGACTGCATCCACAGATTGAAGCAAATAGCGAAGAACATAATGTAGGCGGAGATATTTTTGGATATAAGAATCTTACCTGACCCCCTTTCCCATACACTGTAAGTGGATGGCCAACAGCAGCCTGAACACAAAATCGATTCAATGCAGTCCCAAACACTCCATCGTAATCGAGCCTATTACAAAGCTCTTCATGCATAGCTGTCTCTTCTGTTGTAACTCCATAAACCACTCCTTGATTCAGATCAGTGGCTCTGATTCCCCAAGCCTTGCAAGTGAAGGCTATGTTATTCGAGTCATGAACCTTACTAAGATGGTAGAAGGAGCTAGCTTGCTTGGGATAAGGCAAAGTATCTGTTCTTCCATTATGAGTAATCGTTAAATAACCCTCTTCGATGTCAATATTTGGAGTTCCGTATTCTCCCATTGTCCCAAGCTTCACTAAATGGCATTGCTCCCTGTATTCCTTTATAGCAAACAAAACATTCAGTGTTCCAATTACATTATTGTGCTGAGTAAACACAGCTCTTGACCGGTCAATCATTGAATAAGGGGCAGATCGCTGTTCCCCAAAATGAACAACTGCATCAGGTTCAAATGACTTGAAGGTTTCTGATAAGAATTCAAAGTCACAGATGTCGCCAATGTATAGTTCAATAGTTTTTCCAGTAAGAGATTTCCAACAACGAATCCTGTTGTGGATGGAGGTGATGGGGGTCAAGGAGTCAAGACCAAGTTGGTTGTCGAAGAGACGGCGAATGAGGTTGTCAGCAATAGCAACCTCGTAACCTCTGTTGGATAAATGAAGGGCGGTGGCCCAGCCACAATAACCATCTCCACCAATAACCATGACCCGCTTTTGCTTGGACGGATCATTGGATGATTGATGCAAAGCAGAGTGTTTTTGAGCTGAGGCTTCTTGTTTTATCGGGGTAGTGGTTGCATAAACGGTATGACTTCTCTGTGAACTCTCTCCTGGCAGGACAACCCTTCGAAACAGAGATTTGGAAGTTTTCAAAGTAAATGAAGTAGGAAATGCATTTGGGGCTTGGTCCGGTGACTGGAAGAAAGTTTTGCGGCAAGAAGGGATTTTCAAAGAACATGAAGTTGAAAGCAAATGTGCCATATTAAGGTTTGATTTCAATCAATGATATCAAATTCACCTAAAAAAATGTCAAAATGGTAAAGGAAAATTGAGTGTCAAGTAACGGAGACAAAAATAGAAGGATCATATTATTCAAAATCTCTTATCACATCCATGAATGCATTCCATTGGCTGTCTCCTGCCTATTTGGGAATTTTTTTTTTCCCCTTTTCTTATATCTCTATGAAATAAACACGCCAGACAAGCTTATGATTCTTTCATGAGAAACATTAGCTCTTATACATGCAAATACATATCAAAGTTCACAGGCAAAATAAGTAACTTCATACACCAAAATTACATACAATTAAGAAATAAATTACATGTACAATTCAACATATAACTATCAAAAAAATGCAAACGATAGTGTTTGTATCAAGCAGCAATAAAATCCGTAAAAAAAAGACAGAAATTGAATGAATATAAATAAATAAATAAACATAAAGGCCCAGACTTGAGTGATATTTGGTTCATATAAATTCTGGGTTTCAACGGATAGCTGAAGTAGAAGAGAAAACACCCATAAAACACAGGCTCATTCTAAAACATTCAAAACATATTTCTACTTTCTAAAGCTTCAAATAAGTAAAGGAAGACAGAGAAAATTGATTTACCTTGAACTTGAACTGATGAATGATGATGATGGATTGGGTGTGGAATTGAGGATTTTTGTAATTTGTGGGAAGAATCAAAAGAGAAACGATCAAGTATATTCCATTTTATTTTATCTACTGTGAGATTGGGAGACACCTGTCTGTTGTCTAAAATGAACTGCTGTTCCTGTGCCTGCAAGATTCAAGATTGTAATATTTGGATCATTTGGATGACCCATTGCACCGACGGGTTCATGGGCTCATTAAATTTTGCTGCTTCAAAAGCCCAGTACCAGTGTGAAGTGTTCATCAAAGTCCATTGAGTTATGTTGATTAATTTCGTGACGATAGTTTTGGATAAAAACAATTATTCAAATGTGATTTCAGCCGACTGAATACCAATATTACTACTCATAAAATTCATCTTGCACCTAATTTATCAGTACATCGGCATGATAACAAATCAGCAATCACGTTTATTTTCGTATAACATCATTCTCCAACACATAAAAATTAAGATGGATGCTATTGAAAACCTGTAAGAACAATTATTTATTTTTATTATTTTTTCCTTTTTTGTTAGGTTACATTGCTGACAGTGTTGATAATAAGGATGTTGATGAGAGTTTGGATATTAATATATGTTCTTTTGAAAGCCATATATTAATGTGTTTTTTTGGATGTTGTTGTAAGAATTAAGTGTTATGGCCACCGTCTAATGAGTATTTATTCAAATGGACAATGTTTCAATTTGAGTCACTGTTATTCAATGTAATATATATAAATAAATAAATAAGTGTTAGATAATGCTCGACAAGAAATGTCAAATTGTAATCTTGAGATGGCCTACTGGTTTTGTTTTTGTTTTAACTTTTGTCATGAGGAGGAGATTGTCACTTAGTGATATATTTTTATCTTCAACTTTTGTCATGTCGAAAGAGGTTGTTACTTACGTTATTTTGTGAATTTTAGAATGATGCATTTGTATTTTGGGAAATTAGCATGTTTTCAAATTAATCGGTTACCGCCCTCAACTAATCTCGATAACACTAATGGGAGAGGGAGCGAAAGCGGGAGAGGGAGTTAGAAAATTACTAGAATTCTCTCCAAAAGGAATCACTTTATTCAGATTTAAAGCTCTTATAAAATTATCGCCTAGAAGGAAAGAAAGTCTTGGGACCGCCAAAACCCTAGACTGAAATTGTAAGAGTGCATGTCAAGCAACAAACCTATATATATGACACTATATTCATCAGGAAGGGGGATCGAAAATTTGCCTCCCCAAACCCTACACTCGTATTCAGTTCTACTTATCGACAGGCATGAGCATGCCATCTCCATCATCTAACAGAAACCTTGAATACCACCACATATTGCCATAGCCCTAATTTCATCAGTTGTATACATGTTTTCATTAATAAAATCGCACATGTTAATCTTTTCTTGTATGAGTTTTAGTTTGGTTTGACAGAAATCTTGTTGGTATCGAACTACGTGATACCCCTCCGACCGGGATCTATCTCGATCTTAGTCCTTAAAGTTGTTATTTGGAGATTCACCCAGTGATAATTTTCCATTAATGGTTTTTGATCTCTGTTCCTCAGTTTTCTTTTGTGATTATTAATAATTTTGCTAAGGAGTGGTTGAAGGCAAATTTCTCTGCTACTGTTAGAGACGAGGTTTTACTGCCGATCATGTGGCTAGAGCCGATTGAGGGTTAGGTGAAGTTAAATGTTGATGGTAGTAGGAACAATGTTTCGGGCCTGATAGCTGCTGGTGGGGTGTTGCCAGAGGTGGCAAGGTTTCGGTTCCGGTTCCTGGTTTGGGTGGAATAGGAACCGGAACTGGCCTATATAGGCCGGTTTTGGTTTCGATTTTTTCAGAACCGGCGGTTCTGAACCGTTTTTATTTAATTAATTAATTAATTTGAAATTAAAAAAAGAAAGACTTCTAAGTTGTAATAATGTAATTTTAAATAAAATAAAATATATAAATGACAAATTACAAAATAAAATAAAATTCATTGGGTTGGGAGTTAGGTGATTGCATTGGGTGTGGGTCACCTAAAAATAAATAAATGACAAAATACAAATTATAAAAGGAAATTAAAATAAAAGTAAACAAAAAGTCAAATTACAAATTACATTTCATTGGATATTTGGGAATTGGGTCACCCGAAATTCAAAAATAACATAAAATAAATAAATGATAAATTACAAAATTAAATTAAAATAAAACTAAAAAAATGTAAAGTTATTAGTCTTGCACTTAATTTTTACCACAATTAAGTTGTCTACGTATCCTCTTGGGGGGTTTAGAGGAATCAAAGGTCATGTAGTTCTCTTACCTTTTATTACAGGTTTGTTGATGGCGTGAACTTGTGATGACGTGATCCACATCTTCTATTCTGGGCCCGTTGTACTTGTTGCTCCACTTTCATGTTCTTCATCTTTAAAGAAATCACATGTTACCTCATGTTCGATTTCTTGTTGTTTATATTGAGCCTTTATCCAATCATCCATACAAACCTGTATCTGGAGTGCTTTCAGAGTCAAGCACAAACGTCTTTCATCCAAGATATTCCCCTCGGCGCTGAACTTTTGTTCCACCACCATTGTAGAAACTGGTGTTGAAAAAATATTTTTGGCTATCATAACCATGATTGGATAGTACTTTGCGTACTCTTTCCAATATTCTAATATATCAAATTTTCTCTCTGGCGTATCTTCTATAAACTCATAAGAAGCATTTAGATAAGATTCAAGCTCGAAATACTTGTCAGTGCTTGATGAAGAAGAAGATCTAGGTTTTTTGGTTTTTTTATTTATTTTTTTATTTTTTTATTTTATAATAGACTATACCCTAAATTCAAAAATCCAGAGGATGATGATGTGGGCTGTACAGTTTGTGTTCGTATAGAATCAAAGTTCAGTGAGGATTCATAAACTAAAAGATATTCATCATATAAAGAATATAATAATTTCTTAATTCTATCATAATATGCATCAACATTATATTTTATTTTTAAACTTTGGGGGCCATAATAACCATTGAGATAATAACAAAAATGTTCTAATTTACAACATGGATCAAAAACCATGACAATCAACTGATAATAACGTAACCATTTTTCCTTCATAGCATTAGCTGTTTCCCCTATTTCTATGTCGGATTCACAATAAGCAAATGCATCAGCAATATTCAAACTTTCAATAATAAATAAATGAGTTGTAGGATAATAAACACGAGATAAATTTGTTGCAGCAATATAAAAGACTTTTAACAAATTGAAAACGTTGTAACAAGCATCCCAATGAGTTTTATAAAGTTCAATGTCGATAACATGAAATTGAATAAAAGAAACTAATAAATCTCTATACTCATAACTTTGAGCAAGCAATTTATAAGTAGAATTCCAACGTGTTAGAACATCACGAGCAAATCTAATAGGACGTTTACCATTTTGTTTACAATATTTTACCCATGCATTCATTATAGAAGAATGTTTCCATAAAAACTGAAAGGCTGTTTTAATAGGTAGAATAAAATAATCAAGAGTTTCTAATCCTTTTTTAATATATAAATTTAAAACATGGTATGCACATCTTTGATGAAAAAATGCACCACCAACAAATGGTTTGCATAAATCAATTAAAGATTGAATAACAACAGTATTGCTAGAAGTATTATCAAAACCAATTGCAAAAATTTTGGTCTCAATTTTATACTCTGAAAAAATAATTCTAAGCATTCTAAAAATATTCTGAGCAGTGTGTGAATCCTCAAAAACTCTAAATGCAAGAATTCTTTTTTGGATATTTCATGCATTATCCATAAAATGACAAGTGACACCCAAGTATGAATGTGATCGTCATTGGTCACTCCATATGTTGGCACATACAGAAACACGACCATTATATTTTTCAAAAAAAATTTCTAACTTTTTTTTTTCTTTTACATAAATCTTTTCAAGTGTAAATACAAGCGTGGATCTAGAAACAAGGCATGCAGCAAAGTTTCATGCTCATCGACAATAATTAATAAAACCAACTCTTTCACCAAAACTGAATGATAAGTGTTTTACTACTACCATTCTAACTAATTCTTCCCTATTTTGTTCATCAATATAATGAAATAATTGTTCGTTAGGATTAATGTACCTGAGAATTTGTGTTTGTGACCTCGATCTGGTCTTTGCTTCTGGATGTCTGGCTTGAATATGCTTCCAATAAGTGTCATATCCTCCAGATTTGGACCACCTATATACTTTTTTGCAATAATTGCAAGCCACTACATAGCTTCCATCTTCTTGCCTAACTTTCTTCATATTTTTGACAAATAGATTAGATTTGCTCTGCTTCGAATCCGGTTCGTTATCCTCATCTGCTTCCGGTGGATCAAAATCATAATCCGGAGGTGTATCAATATCAGGCATATTTTCTGACTGGCTTGTCAAATTAGGGCCGGGGGGTGGCATTATGATCGGGTTCTGAAATTATTAAAGGGGGAGTAGGAATGTTTAGGCCTAGGTCTTCAGCATAGGCCCGGCGTTACAGATAATCGTGATAGGTGGTGTCGTTATGATCGAGATTATCGACCATTTGACCCTTACCTTTCATCGAAATCAAATGCCTAGGACCGTCACAGCCGTGATCCCTTCCATTTCCACCACTTGCCATTGGACGAAATAAATTTGGGAGAGAAATAGATAATTGAAAACTTAGAAGAATAATACTATAATACTATAATAGTAGTAAGTAGCCTAGTAAGTAATAAGTAGTAAACTAGTATTTGCAAATAAAATAAATTGTAAATAAATGAAATAGGAAACTTAGTAATTGGTTATTCAGAAATTAAATAAATTAGAAATAAGATAAATTGCAAATAAAATTAATTGCAAATAAAATATATTGGAAATAAAATATATTGGAATTTTGGAAATAAAATTAGTTGGAAATAAAATTAATTGCAAATAAAATATATTGGAAATAAAATTAATTGTAAATAAAAAAAATAATAAAAACCTTGGAAACTTGGAGTCTTGGAGAGTGTTGGAGACTTGAGACTTGAAAGACAAATTAGAAATTTAGAATTACAGATTTAGAGAACAGAGAGAATTGAGAGAATGAGAGGAAAATAGGAAATTGGTGTGAGGAAAAATGGGGGGGGGGGGGGGGGGGGGGGGGGGTAAATAAATAAAATAAAAAAATGGAACCGCCGGTTTTAACAGAACCGGAACCATCGATTCCAGTCCGATTCCAACTAGCCGATTCCCTAAACCTTGGAATCGGAACCGGAACCGCCTCCTTAGGTTCCGATTTTTTCGGTTCTGGTTCCACGGTTGGAATCGGAACCTTGCTAGGTCTAGGTGCTGCGGAGCCACTGGAAAACTTGGTTGAAAGGTTTTGCGATGAATAAAGGTGTTGGAAGCGTAATTGAAGCTGAGCTCTGGGGTCTTTATGAAGGTTTGTTGATGGTCTGGAATGTTGGGTTTAAGAAAGTCTTGGTGGAAGCTGACTCTCTTACTATTGTCCAGATGATTCACACTGGTATCAAGCAAAACCACCCGTGCTTTAGCATCATTCAGAGTTGTTAACCTTTTGCTTGCTGATTGGGATTGCAGTATAAATCATATCTACAGAGAAGGCAACAATCTTGCTGATGGCCTGGCGAGCATGGGTCAAAGCATGGCTAATGGCATTGTATTCTTCGACAATCCTCCTTGTGAGATTGTTCCGATCTTTGAGGCTGATTTTAAAGGTCTTTCCAGTTTGAGAAAGGCCTCTGTCTCCTCTTCCCTTTAGTCTTTTTTTAGTGCTTTCTTTCGTTCTTCTAGGATAGGCTCTTCTGTGTACCAAAAAAAAAAAAAAAAGTTATGCAAATTAAATAAAATTTTTGGAATTATTGGATATTACGCTTAAATTGTGATTGTGATCCATAAAAAAGAAAAATAATATTCGATTTTGTATTTTTGTTTTAGATTAATAAAATAAGATAAATAAGAAATTAATCATTATAAAATGAAAAAAGAGAAAGAAAGAAACTTTTTTTTAGTTTTTCCATGGATGGAAGCAAGAATTGTTTAGGTACAGCAGTTCTATTTTCTCTTTATGAAAACATAAATTATGAAAACTTCCATTGTTATTGTTAAGTTAAATAAAATTGAAACCTTGAATAACTAAAAACAATTAAAAAAGTTACTATTTCACTCTCTATTGAAACAAGTTTTTATTCATCAATTGAATGCTTCCTAAAAATAAAAAGTATTTCATTGAAACTTTCTCTTTCACTTTCAATCTTGATGATTAAATAAAAATAAGTTATTATGATTTCTAGTAAGCCGCTATGGTGAAATCATAAGACACGCCACTCTTAGGAAGCAGTGCTAGAGCATCTTGGTTCGAATCCGAGTGGCGGCATAACATCTTCTAAAAGATATATAAAAGCCCTATAATGAATTGAATTTCCGATTTCCATTCCGTATACTCGAGAGACTTGCACTTTTTACTTTTAATTTCATTTTTTATTTATGATATTTTCAACTTTAGAACGTATATTAACTCATATATCATTTTCGGTCATTTCAATTGGAATTACAATTCATTTAATAACCTTATTAGTCGATGAAATCGTAGGACTATATGATTTATCAGAAAAGGGGATTATAGCTACCCTTTTCTGTCTAACATGATTCATCAGAAAAGGGGATGATAGCTACCCTTTTATGTCTAACAAAATTTTCGTTGGATTTATTCGGGGCATTTCCCATTAAGTGATTTATATGAATCATTAATCTTTCTGTCATGGAGTTTCTCCATTATTCATAGGATTTTAAAACATAAAAATCATTTAAGCGCAATAACCGCGCCAAGTGCTATTTTTACCCAAGGCTTTGCAACTTCGTGTTTGTTAACCAAAATGCATCAATCCGGAAAATTAGTGCCAGTTATATGTGGAGGGTCTATTCAATTATGATTTTAAAAGACTTTTAATGAATTTTATGGAATTAAAAAGTTTAGGTGTATTCAATATAGACTTTTACCGACTATATAAAAATCATATGGTATTCATACAGATTTTCATAGACTTTTAAAAAGTCTTTAAAAGTCATGTGGTATTCAATCAAGACTTTCTAACAGTCTATGAAAGTTATGAGGTATTCAAAATCTCAATGACTTTTAACGACTTTAAAATCTCAATGACTTTTAACGACTTTAAAATGTCAATGACTTTTAATGACTTTTAGTTATAACAAATCTCACAATTTGTTTTCCGTTCCTACTAAAAACTTTGAAAGACTTTTTTTAAAATAAAAAAAAAATTAGAAATGATTTCACTTTAGAAGAAAAATATAAAACTCTTTGAAAAACATCAACCGCCAAACATATGTTCTATTTTCAAATAAAAGCACACTCATTCTTAACAAATTTCATAAATAAAATAAAACAAATAGCTTAAAAATAAATAAATATTATCAAAACAAAATACAAACATTAACGATCTATAAAAAATAAAAATAAAATTAACTAAAAAATAATATAAACAACTCTTTATCAACTATGCAAGGACGAGAGATTTCATATTTTTTTACCTATATTTTCAAAGCAATTAAACAGCATCGAAACAAATCAAATGAACTTCATTTATGTAAAATAAAAATAATAAAAGATAAAAACCACTACTTAACTATGCCAATATGTCATAATCAAAGTCACTTATGAGCATGACTCCATTTATTTATGATTAATATCAAACTACCCACTTTTAGGCGTGGGTCATATTCAACAACTAAGTGCGGTTTTTATGTTTTATCTTTAGTAACTTGAATGAATTTTTGGTAGATTTTTTATACTCATTGTCATACTTTCGTAGAAATATGTAAACTTTAATATTATTGTCGATTTACTACATTTATTCTAAAAGAAAATTTATAATATTTTAAGTTATTGTAAAAAACAAATAAATTTTTTATTAATTATTGAAAAAAAAAAGGAGCGTAATGTCTTTATAATACAAAATATAATAAACATAAAAATAAAAATTTTAAAATCATATATATAGACATGAATGCTTTTGTCAAGTTTAATTAATGATTGTTTTTTTTTTAATCATTTAAAAAAATATTTTTATTGACATGAGAAATATATATAATTTTGCTAAAACAAAGTATGCATTATATTTAAAAGTCAATAAAAGTCTATAAATGTCTATAAAAGTCTTTGAAAATGAAAGTCTACGAAAGTCTTTTGAAATGAAAGTCTATGAAAGTCTATGAAAGTCTTTTAAATAAAAGTCTATGAAATTTTTTTAAATGAAAGTCTATGAAAGTTTTTCATAATCTTGTAAAGTCTATAAAAGTCTATAAAATCTGCAAAAGTCTATAAAATCTGCAAAAGTCATCCACTTAAAAAAAAAATGTTTAAAAGTTTTTCGAAATCCTAATTGAATACACCCTCTCTAAGTTCAATGGTTAATGATGCACGTAAGTATGATGGTATTAGGCTATGCAACTCTTTTATGCGGATCACTATTATCCACAGCTCTTCTAATCATTACATTTCGAAAAGTGATAAGGATTTTTGGTAAAAGCAATAATTTATTAAATGGAATTGTAACTTGCTCGATCTGTTCAATTGCGACCTTATAATGCAATAGCATTCTCCGGTCCAATTGCTGTTTTTGTTTCTGTATTCCTAATTAATCCACTGGGTTAGTTTGGTTGGCTCTTTGCACCTAGTTTTGGTGTAGCTGCTATATTTTGATTCATTCTTTTTTTTTTTTTCCCCAAGGGTTTCATAATTGGACATTGAATCCATTTCATATGATGGGAGTTGTCGGTGTATTGGGTGCTGCTCTACTATGCATTATTCATGGTTCTACCGTAGAAAATACTTTATTTGAAACCTTAGAAACAGAAGAAATAGAAGAAAAGGAGGAAAGTGAGGAAGAAACATATGTAGAAATAGAAACAACTTTTGAAAGAGAGGGACTAAACAGGAACAAGAGGTATCCATCGAAGAAGATCCTACTCCTTCCCTTTTTAGGAAGAAAAAGAGGATCCGGATGGGAATTAAGAAAATTTGAAGTTAGAAATATTTAAAGAAAAAGAAGTGAAATATTTATAATGGTTTGAGAAACCTCTCACTACTCTTCTTTTCGACTATAAACAACGAAATCGCCCATTTCAATATAAAAAAAAAGAAAAGAAAAGAAAAGAAATGATTGATTTATTAATGTTGTAAGAAATGAAATGTCACACTTTTTTTTTACATGTCAAAGTGATGGAAAATAAAGGATCTCTTTTAAGTATCCAGTAAATTTGTCAACTTTTTTGGAAATGATACAACAAAAGATGTCTTTTTTTAACAAAAGAAAAACTGTCCTCTAATGAATTGTATAATAAAGTGTTCGAAAAATCAGCCTAGGCAGCCGATTAATCGATTGGATTTTTCTAGTCGGCACCTCACTGTGGTGAAAAGGCTAAAATTGGCCACATTAGTCGGTCATCGATTAATCGGTCAAATCAGCTCCTAGCCTATATATATATTTATAAAAAAACTACAAAATTATTCAAATTTTTTATTATTCATAATTATATTAGTATTTATTTTAAAACTTATTTATCATTTATTCTTTTTATGTAGTTCAATGGTGGAAAATGTATAGATCCCAAACACCTAATTTGCAAAAAGTAGAAATTAAGATTCTCTCCTTAACAAGTAATTTATCCAGATGCGAAAGAAATTGGAGCACTTTTGAGGAGGTAAGACAAAAATGACATATTTATATTTTATAATTGATACCATATTTAAGTTTTATATTTTATTATTTATTGATTTATTATACTTTTATATTATGTAGATACATACAAAGTAAAGAAATAGACTAGAAGTGGATCGGTTGAACAATCTAGTCTCGTCAAGTTTAATGTTGAATTGATGAACATGCACAAATAGTTAAGAGACGGTGAGAAGAAAGTTGAGGTGCTAGAAGCAAGTGATGCTAGTAATGCACAAGAAGGGTTTGTTGATGAGGGTAATGAAGAAGTAGAGCCCGGTTTAGAAGCGAATGATGATACAAATGAGGAAATTGAAGTTCAGTTTGAGTCTAATGAAGAGCGTGCCGATATCCTTGGAGGAGGAGACAAAGACTAAGAAACTTAGATAGTTTCTTTATTTCTTGTTTTATAATTTAAATTTTAAATGTTGTTAACTTGTTGATGTTTGTAAGAACTTAGAACTTGGAATTTGAAATTTTGATCGGTTTGTGATTGCATTTGGATGGGAGTTTGTGGAATTGGATTGGTTTATGATTGGATTTGGATTGGTAATTTGGCATTTGTGGATTTGGAAAGAATTTTGTTTGGATTTGATCATTGGAATTTGTTTGTGATTGAATTTTTATGCAAGAAAATAATATTAAAAAAAAATTCGACGGTCGATTAATCACCGACAAATTAGCCTAGGCGATAGGCACTGGTTCTCTGTTCGACTAGCACTTAGCGTTTACTAGAACACTAATAATTGAAGTTACATCAATGAAAAAAAAAAAAACTTAAACAAGGAGTTTAGGAATAGAATCAAAGTTTTAGATAAAGGATCTAGTACTCTGAATGTATTTGAAAAAAGGACTCAATTGTGTAATTATGAGAATAAACAAGAATACTTACCTAAAAAATATGATCCTTTTTTTTGCACGGACCTTATTGTGGAAGAATCGATTTTTTTTTTCTCCCGTAACACAAAATGAAACTTCTAGCCAAAAGAACATTCGGACGTTTTGGATAAATAAAAATCATGGTCTTCTTATTAAGAATTATTCCAAATTTGAGCAGACACTAGATAGGTTTCGTATACAATTATTTTAAACAAAAAAATTATGTTCTTTATTTCCAAAACACACACAAGAAAAAATTGATTTAGAAGATCGGATACTAATTTTAAAAATTTTATACGATGTAGCTATAACTAGTAGCGGATCCAAAAATTTTAACCAGGTAGGGCACCCGAATAAAATAACAATTATATAAAAAATACTGAGAATTCAAGATCCAAATAAAATGAGGCTTTTTTTAGTAAACAAAATTGAGTTTTTTTATATAAAGAAAAATTTAGGGTATAATATAATTTAGGGCATAAAATAAAACAAAAGAACACTTACTTAAGAAAAACTAAATAATCTTATATTTAAAAAGAAATAAAAACAAGAAACACAATATTAATAAATAAATAATAACAACAAAAACAACAAAAATTACAATCTAATTTTATAATAAGAAATTTTGCTTTGTATTTATTTTGAATTCACTTTAAATTTATACAAAATAATTGATTAATAAATATTACTAGTCATGTTTTTGAATTTTGAATTTTTCTAATTATTAGTAAATTATTGATTTATTGATTGTAAATAAATTAAAACTCTAAAATAAAGAGAAATACTAAGGATTAAAAAAAAATGATCCATAACAATAGATGGACTATATTAATACAATAAATTAAAATTTGAGATTTTCGGGTTTATTGATGGGATGTGTTAGGTATGTCAAACTAAAACTATTAGAAATAATTAAATTTCAAAATAATAATATAATTTAATATAACATAAAATTAAATTAAGTAATCATAAATTGAAGGTAGTTAAGAGGTTGGAAAAGAGAAAGTGAATTATTTTATTTTAGAAAAAGATGAAAATTTGAGAAATAAATTGGAAAAGATTGTAAAATAAAAAAAGATTTAAAAAATTGTTAAAATTAAGCTAAATGGAAATAGCGGGACTTGACTTACCATCATCATTGTTGTTGGGAGTAATCCTACCGGTTGTGCTAACAGGTTATATAGTGTAATGTGTGTGTATTATTACTATATATATATAAACAAATTCAATTTTAAAAAAAATTTGAGTGAAGCACAGGCCCCACATGGTTTATACGTGGGTCCGCTCCTGTTATAACAAATCCCAACGACCAAAGAATTAGAAAAAACTCTATTGTAATAAAAGAAATTAGTAAAAAAGTTCCTCACTGGTCATACAACTCAATTACTAGTTTAAGACAAAAAAGAAAAACAGAGGCGAAACTATAGCAGGGGCAATTTGTTCAAGAAAGTCCAAACATGTAGTGATTTTTAACGATAACCAGCCAAAAGCCAAATACCTCTACGTATATTAATACTAAATATACTAAGAGTCCTAAGCAAACAAAGAAAGTGAATTTGACCCATTATTCACAACAATTGGATATCCGTCAAGGTCTAATCAAAGGCTTTATAAGCGTACAAAGATGTAAAACTATTACTTGGGAACAGTTTCAAGCAAATGTGCATTCCTAGCTTTTTTTGGATAACCTAGACAAACTTTTTTTTTTTTTTTTTTGGATATTTCCGAACTGATGAAAATAATTTTAAGGATGCGGAAACAAAAAGACCAAAAACTTTATGATTCTAAAATTGAAAGCAAAAAAAATTTGATAATCAAGAGGAGGACATCAAAAGAGAAAAATACAAAAGATAAGAAAATACAGAGATTCCAATAGCAGAAATCTGGAATACTTTTTTTTTTTTGCTACTTAGAAATTTTTGTATTATTAACTCAATCGATTCGTAAAAAATATATTATATTACCTTCACTGAAAATAGCTACAAATATTGCTCGCATGCTATTATTTCAAATTCCTGAATGTTCCGAGGATTTAAAGGATTGGAATAGGAAAATGTATGTAAAATGCACCCATAATGGTGTTCAATTATCCAAACAAGAATTTCCAAAAAACTGGCACTATTTACTTTTTTCCTAAAACCCAAATTAGACAATTGAAAACAAAGTCTATAAGAGTTTTAAAAGAAAGGATAAAAAAATTTCAAAAAATCGCAAAAGAAACAAAAGGATGGGTCATCAAAAGCATTATATTACTAAAAGTAAAAGGAAGAGTAAAAGATTGGTGTAACTCTAATCTTTATTAGACCTCTAATAGAGGTCTTGGAGGTCATTGGAGGTCGATGATTGAAGATGATGAAGGAAAAAAAAAATTGAAATTCTTTTTTTTTACCTAGTAAGTCTCGGATTTACAAAAACGCCGAATAAATTTCGAATTTACAAAAATACCCAATAAGTTTCAGAAATACCTAATAAGTTTTGGAAATAACAAAATAAATCTCGAATTTAAAAAATGAGTATAAGAAATACAAAAATAAGTCTTGGAAACAGACTTGTTTCCAGATCTGTTTTTTTCTTTTTTTCTTTTTTTCCTTTTTTACATACTTATGTTTTCTCTAATTTTGTTTTTTTTTTTAAATTTAAGTCCAAAATAGTAAAAGTCAAGAAGAAAAAAGTGAGGCTGTGTTTATTTTTTTCAAGAAGAAGAAAGAAGAAAGAGAAAATGTTGATAAAGTAAAAGTCAATGGCATTTTTGTTCCATCAAATACTTTGGTGCTAAAAAAATAGAGAACTTCTTCCTACAATTCATAAATTATCTATTTACATTCCATTTTTTTTTTATTAATGACAATTTTCACTTGAATTAAAATTACTAAATAAGCAAAAAAAAATTCTAACGACACTCCAAATTTATTAAATTATTAAAAAAGGAAATTATCTTTCCTAAATCATTAAATTAAATATTACATATTAAACTCTCTCCTAAATCTATTATTACCATATTAAACACTCTCTCCTAATTACTTCTCTCTCTCTCTCTCTCTCTCTCTCTCTCTCTCTCTCCACTTTTCAAAATATAAAAAAAAATCCTATCTCCAAACTTTCTCAATTAATCTCTGATTAATAGTTAAAGAAAAAAAATTATGAATATTTTTTGTTTTTTACTAACAGTAATATATATATTAAAAAGTCAAATTTCAAAAAAAAAAAAAATATATATATATATATATATATATACACATAAAAACTTGATTTATTGCAACTTGCAACTAGATTCAATTAAACTCAGAATTTCTAAGACTAATGATAGAATTAAAGTTCTCCAGGCAATCACATACCTACAAAAGTAACAAAAAGTATTTTCATATTTCGATTTAAAAAATAAAAAAATAATAATAAATAATAAATAAATAAAAACAAGGTACTTGTTTTTTGAGTTTTTTTTTTTTTTTTTTTAATATGTACATAAATATGGTAATTAAAAATTTAGGAGAGAGTGTTTAATATATAATATTTAATCTAATGATTTAGGAGAAATATTTTTTTTTTTAATAACAAAATAGATTACTTCTTAGATGAATCCAAATGCTACAATGGTTCGTCCTAACTTTTATTAAAATAAAATGAGGGGTGTCTTTAGAAATTTATTTTTAAAATAGAGTGTCTTTAGAATATGAGTACCAAAAGATAAAAGAGATAATCTTATAACAAAAGGAAGTGTCTTTAGAATTTTTTTAAAATTTAAATTGAGAGCTTCTCCTTACGATCCACAAATTATCGACAAATGGAAAAGTGACAAGGAAGGTGGATTCTTAGGGAAACTCGATTTTGAGAAGGTGTATGATTGTGTTGATCATTCTTTCATTGATGATGTATTAGTAGCTATGGGTTCTAGGGAAAGATGGAGAAATTGGATGAGATGGTGCATTTCCTCTCCAATGCTTTCTATTTTGGTGAATGGTTCTCCTACTCCGGAATTCTCGATCGAAAGAGGTCTCTGCCAATTGGATCCTTTATCTCTCTTCCTTTTTAATCTTGTGGCGGAGACTTTGAAATTTTTGTTTCAAATGGCGAGGGAGAGGGGTTTGATAAAAGGGCCAATCATTGGCAACGATATAGAGCAAATTTTTGGCAACAATATAGGGCAAATTTCTCATCTCCAGTTTGCAGACGACACGATCCTTTTTCTAAAGCCAAAGTTAGACTATGTCAGAGTGGCCAAAAGAATCCTCATATGTTTCGAGTTGGCTTTCGGTCTTAAGATCAACTTCTACAAATCTTTCCTCCTAAAAATGAGTAGTTTGGCTAATGAAGCAACAATGGTTTTCAGATGCAAGAAGGAGAGTCTCCCTATTACATATCTTAGCCTTCCGCTTGGTGCGAATCCTAATTCGAAAGTCTTATGGAATCCAATTTTATCTAAGAAAGAAAAGCATTTGGCGCCGTGGAAAAGGAGATTCTTCTCTAAAGGTGGGAGATTGACGCTCATTAAAGCAATTCTGTCTAATATTCCAACATATTATCTATCGTTTTTCAAGATTCTAGTGGGAGTTGCTAAGAAGATTGAAAAACTTTAGAGAGATTTCTTTTGGGGTGATAGGGTAGAGAAGAGTCGAATCCATTCAGTGAATTGGATTTCGATGTGTAATAGTAAAGCTAATGGTGGCTTGGGCATTGGTCGTATTCAAGATAAAAACTATGGTATGCTGACCAAATGGATATGGAGATTTGGTATTGAAGTATCGACCCTCTGGAAGAAAGTTGTTTGTGCAAGGTACGAATTGGAGCCAACTTTCTGCTCTTGGAATTGGCAAGGATAAGCCAATGCTTCCCATTTTATCAGAACTGTCAGCTCTTTGTGCACTCAAGACTCTTTATCGAACAACCTCATTATGGATGGGTTTCGGTTGGTGATTGGTAGTGGTAATAGAGCTAACTTCTAGAATGATATTAAGTGGGATAATGTGGCTATTAAGGATGCATTTCCTAGAATATTTGCTATTGCAAAAAAAAAAAAAAAAAAAAAAAAACATTAGAGGTGGTGGCTAAGTTTGGTAGTTGGCATGGTAAGGCTTGGGTATGAGATATTGAACTTAGAAGAATCGCTTTCGACTGGGAAAAGAACCAGTGGATAGGTCTTATGACTGTTCTGGAATGCTTATCTATTAGACATGTTATATCTGACACCTTGGTTTGGACTTTTTGCTCCAATGGTCTTTATACTGTCAGTTCATTTTGTTCCTTGTTGGAAGGTCATTCAGTGGTTGTTAAAGGGTTTGATAAGTTGATATGGAACGATATTTGTCCCGTCAAAGTTCAAATCTTTGTGTGGCAACTTATGAGAGGAATGATCCTTGTAAGAGAGGTTCTTTGCAATTTGGCTTGAGTAATGCCATAAATTTTTTCTGTCCGTTTTGCAATGAGGGAAAGGAGTCAATAGACCAACCTTTTCTGCATTGCCCTTGGAGGAGAAAGGTTTGGATGAATTACTGCCAAAGTTGGGAAGTTCAGTGTTGTTTGAATGATAACTTGAAGTGTTGGGCATAAGCCTGGATTGGTTTGTGTACTGCTCCTAAGAATAAAAGATTATGGAACACCCTCTTCTTCACTGTTGGTTGGTCCAATTGGGAGGCCAAAAATAACCTCATTTTCAAGAATCAGAAGATCTCTCTTGTCCATGTCATAGAGGTGAGTAATTTCAGAGAAGCTTGGTGGTTTAAATTCTGCAATCGAGGTTCAAAAATTCCTATGTCTTTACTCCTACTAAACTTCAAAGATAGTTATAGTGAAACTCTTAAGCTTTAGAAGCATTATGTGGAGAGATGGATTCCTCATTTTAACACCCTCAATTTCAATGTAGATGGCTCTGTAGGGGGTAAGCCGGGCCCAGTTGGCATCTGTGGTATGCTAAGATATTCAAATGGCCAGACTTTATGCATGTTCTCGTTGTTTGCTGGTATTCTTGATTTGAACTCCACTGAAATTATGGCTATCCCCACTGTTATCTCGTAGTACGCCTCCAATCCACTGTTTTCTAATTGCAACGTGGTCATTATCAGTGATTCCAAAACGGTGGTTTCGTGGTCTAATTATAAGTCTGGTGTTAGAAGTATTCAGCATATCACGATATTAGGGAGCTTTTGATTCATCATGACAGTTTCAAGGTCATCTTCCATTCAAGGGCCTCCAATTCCTTAGCTGATTCGTTGGCCAAAATGGGCTCCCGAGGCGACGGTGATAGAATTATTAGGAGCAATGGTTGATCCTAGCGGATTGTTTTTCTTCACAGCTCCTTTGTTTTTGGTTTTTGTGTTCTCTTGTTTCGTCTGGTTTGCTTTGCTTGTTGTTGTTCTTTGTTTGGGTTCTTTCCTCTTGTGTTTCTCTTTGGCTGTTTTGAGCCTTTGATAATATAATTGCTGTTAAAAAAAAATCCACAAATTATCTATAAACACTTCAATTTAATTTTTTTTTATTAATGATAATTTTACCCTGAACTAAAATTACTAATCAAGACAAAAAAAAATTCTAAAGACACTCCAAACTAATTAAATTATTAAAAAGAGAAATTCTCTTTCCTAAATCATTAGATTAAATATTACGTATTAAACTCTCTCTCTTAAATCTATTATTGTCATATTAAACATTCTCTCCTAATTACTCTCTCTCTCTCTCTCCATTTTTCAAAAAAAAATCATATCTCTATACTTTCTCAATTAACAGTTAAAGAAAAAAAAAACTTATGAATATTTTTGGTTTTTAACTAATAGTAAGTTTTTTACTAACAGTAATATATATATATATATATATATATATATATGGTTCAAAAATTAAGTAGCACTTTTTGGGTTGGCTCTTGCACAAATAGCACCACATTAATAACACTAGTTTAAATAGCACCGAAGATGGTATTTGGATAACCCCCTCCCCTCATCTTCTATTCTTTTCCCTTATCAGTCATTTACTTTTTTCTTTTTCTTTTTTAAAAAACCTTTATTGATGGAGCTTCAATGGAGTTGCCGTTATTAACCGGTGAGTTGACAGACAAAACCATAGGGAAAACGTTGGTCGAGTGCCAATCGTTGTAGCCGAAGTGTTCATTTACAGTTTCAAGATGTGTAGAGAGAGAAACGAAGCCAAACCCGAACTGTCGTCGATGCTTCATCGTCAAATCTGTGACGATTCGCCGTGAATCTGATGAAACCGATGACACCAATGAACTCGGCGCCATCTGATCTTCCAGATCCAACTATCTCCGGAGTCAACCGATGCCGTCATTAGCTCGTCACTTTCACCATTGATGGAGGTAGAACATAATAAGTCTCGAAAATTCATGAATTAAGTCTCGAAAATGCATGAATAATCATGATTAAGTCTTGAATAATTGTAATAAGTCTCGAAAAAGCATAAATAAGTCTCGAAAACTCATGAATAAGTTTCCGGTAATCATAAATAAGTCTTGAAATGAAGCAAATAAGTATTCATAAATTAAGTCTCAAATAAGTGTAATAAGTCTCAGGTATTCATAAATTAAGTCTCAAATAAGCATAACAAGTCTTGAGTATTCATAAATAAGTCTCGAAATGGAATAGATAAGTCTCGAAATTTAAAAAAAAATCTCAACTCCAGCAAGTGTTCTTCTACTCCGATTTGACAAACCCAAACCCAAACCTACCAATTCAAAATTCAAACAAACCCCTATCTAGATTCAACAAACTCATTATTCACATCAAAATTGACAACAAATTCACAATAAAAACTAAATTGAAAACTCAAAATTAACCAAAACAAAATTAATATCTCTAAATCAACAAAATCAAATTTGAAAACAAAACCCTAACAAAAGACTTTTTCTTAGAAATATTGCCTTCAATCGACGTCGAAGTGTTCGTTCTTTAGACAATGAAGGTAAAAAAAAAAAAAAAGAGAACTTTAGAGAGGTGAGTCCATCTTAGAAGAGAGGAAGAAAGAGAGAGAGATCTTCTAAAAGGGGAGAGAGAGAGAGAGAGAGATGCAGAAATAAAACATGGGGCATTTTGGTCTCATCACCTATTCGAGCGCTAATAAAACTTGAGTTATTAAAGCGGTGTTAGTTATGCAAGTCAATTTAAAAAAGGTATTATATACCCCTATTTCCTCTCTCTCTATATATATATATATATATATATTTATATATATATTAAAAAGTCAATTTAAAGAAGAAAAAAAACAGATATATGAAAACTTGATTTGTTGTAACTAGATTCGATTAAACTCATAATTTCTAAGACTAATAAAAGAATTAAAAATAAGGTACTCGTTTTTGAGTTTGTTTATTTATTTATTTATTTATAATATTTACATATATACGGTTCCTAAAAATCAAGTTTGTTTTTTTTTTTTTTTAACTGTTAGGTGTCATTTTTTTTTTCCACTTAAAACTTAATGAGTTTGAATCATAATTATTAAGTTGTTTAGTTTATTTTTTTAAGTGATCAAACAATTTTAAAATACCAAAAAACAACTTAAAATAAAAAGTAAAAAATCATGACTTTTCACTTAATTACAAATCACTGAATTGCATTAAATGCAATCCAAAATCTTTTCTTCCGATACTATCCCCCATATATAACATATTTCCAGTTTCATCATAATTATATATGGTATAGAAATCTTTATTTTAATATATTGCTTATTTTAAATAGCTTTAAAAATAAAAAAGAACTATAATCACTTTTCATATTGGTGTTTAATATCAATATTTTGTTATGATATTATGATGATGTATTTATCTATTATTTTTTTAGAGTATTTTGTGTGAGTTTTCCCACTGCCCCTTTTATTTTCTGAGGAAAAAAAAAAAAAAAAAACCTTTTTCTTTTCATAGTAAGTTTGTTTGTAATACAAGAAAAAGATCATGATCATATGTGTTCATATATAATTATTATTTTTGGATTGTTTTTATTCCATATTATTTGTATAATTGTTTAAGATGCGTATAAATGTAAAATTACTTCTTTTCAGACAATTTTACTTTTAAAAACAAATGTGTTGACAATACATTTAGATGTAAGGCAAAAAAAAAAAAAAACAAATATGTCATTCAAGTTCAGATTTCAGTCCCTATTCAGTTTTTAGAAAAATTCAGGACTATTCAGTTTTCAGATAAAAAAAACAAACGACCCCTAATTAGTCTTGTTTGAGAAGGTTTTGAGATAGAAAATTAGAGATATGTATTGGAGGAGAAAGAGTTTAATATGGTAATTAAAAATTTAGGAAAGAGTGTTTAGCATGTAATATTTAATCTAATGATTTATGAGAGATAATTTCTTTTTTAAAAAATAATTTAATTCAAAAAATATTACTCTTTGGATGAATTCAAAGGCTACGATGGTTCGTCTTAACTTTTATTAAAATAAAATGGAGTGTCCTTAAAAAATTATTTTTTAAAATGAAGTGTTTTTAAAATAGAAGTGTCAAAAAATAAAAAGGATAATCTTGGAACAAAAGAAGTGTCTTTAAAATTTTTTTAAAATTTAAATTTTGAGAATGGAGTGTGTTTAAAAAAGAAGTGTAAAAAGAAAAAACCAGATTGTTAAAAGAAGCTCTCATTTAAATTTTGAGAATGAAGTGTCTTTAGAAAGAAGTGTAAAAAGAAAAAATTTGATTGTCAAAAGAAGCTCTAAAAAAATATTAAATTATAAAGTATATGTTATTCCCATAACATCACCACCCCCCCCCCCCGGTGGTGCAGTATTTACCCGTATTATCACTTAATTGGTATTCGGGAGTCTAATTGGAGATAATGAAAGGCTGAAGCTTGGAAGAGGCTTGGGAAGTGGATGCAAGCACAGTTTGAGGCATAACATCTATAAATTGTTGTGTTTTATTTTTCTATCCCTAAACTATTTGATTTGTGCAATTTATAAATATTTTTTTGGGGGAATTACGCAAACATCCCACGAGGTTTGATAAAATTGCACGAATATGGCGGTTTTGGCCATATAAGCACAAACTTCCTTTAACATTTGAAAATTGTTGCACAAACATCCCCTGCAGTTAGATGGATTCGTTAGTCAATGGTCAAACTTGTAAAAAGTCCAAAATACCCTATATTTTTATTTTAAACAAAATTCAAAATTAAAAAAATAAGATAAAAAAATATTTAAAAAATCTTTTAGAAAATATGAATATATCTTAAATCAAAAAGCTAGAAAAAAATTCATCTTCAAAAAAAAAATATATATATATATATAGTTTGTGCAATACCCTTTTGATTTTAAATAAATTTAAAATTTAAAAATTATTTATTATTAAATTGTTTAAAAAAACTATTTTTTTTAATTTGTAAAGATGAATTTTTTTCCAGGTTTCAGATTTAAGATACATTCATGTTATTTAAAATATTTTTATCTAATTTTTTAATTTTTTTATTTATTTAAAATAAAAATAAAGGGTATTTTGGACTTTTTACACTTTTGACCATAGACTAACGAATCCATCTAATGGCATAACCGCTAGTTGCTATAAGGGAGGATGGGTGTTCCTAAGTGGTTATATTTCATGGTGGGTATGTTGATTCTCTGTGATGAGAGTCATAGTGCTGGACGAAGATTTGGAAATTCTCGCCATAAGGGAGGATTGTTGAATACGGCTCGTATTCCAAATGATTACCAAACGGAATTCAACTAATGCAAAAACTTCCTGGAGATGTGGGAATTGTTTTGAAGTAGGAGATCATGTTTGAGAGAGGCTTGAAGACCAAAGAAGAACTGAAGAATCAGATTCCGAAAGGAATCGTGGTACAGACAAAAGTGCATAGACAATGGTACATACTGCGGCACATCCTAGTGAGATCTGACCACTCATAATTGAGCACCCGCAATAGTACGGAGCCGTAGGAGTAGCACAATGATGAATAGAATTCGTTCCACGGGGATTGAGATATTGATTACCATAATTGATTGATTAACTACTATTTAGACTAGCAAAGATTTAGTGATTGGATTACACTACTTAAATTTAACTAAATTAAATATACAACTAAAATGCAATTAATGAAACTAAATAAGCAAACAAACTCAAGCACTTGGATGTGAATATATGTGAATGAGGCTAAGACCTTGAATCCACCTATCCAATTATCATCAATTTTAGGCACATCATTGAAATAAAATAGGCAAGTGTATATGCAGATTTGTATGCCCTCAATTAGTCTCTAACCTCTCTCAAGTGATAAAAACAATATTCATGTGCACCAACAACCTATTTCTCAATGGTTATCCGAACTACACGCAAATTCATTAAGCATAATGGCACACAAATGGAATCCTACAAGCTAGCATCGCATATTTCTATCTTACTAGACTTGTATCGGGCATTTCATCGAGCACGTTGTGTGCTTCTCCTC
The DNA here is from genome assembly GCA_035582765.1 of Acer negundo. NCBI lineage: Eukaryota > Viridiplantae > Streptophyta > Magnoliopsida > Sapindales > Sapindaceae > Acer > Acer negundo. The sequence continues at coordinate 14,546,732 of CM069234.1, forward strand.
TCGGTGCTTCACACAACAACCAAATATCAACTAAGTGTTAGCTAGGCACCTAGAAGCATTAAATAATTGAAATACACATACATAACACAAGCATTTGTAATAAAGTGATGGCCTTTACTAATGATTCATGGAAAATGTTTCATCTTGGCCTTAGCCAAGATGGATTTAATTCATATTACATGAAATGGCAACAAAAGATATGATTTTTATGCAAGCCATAGCAAATTAAAAATGAAATAAAGAGAGAAAAATGTAGAGAAAACTATATGTGAAGCTCTCCTCCTCTCTTGGTATGTTGGTGTGCTTGGCTTGCTTCTTCTCTTTTAGTCCCCTTCTAAGCTCCAAGGTTGGGTTTTTATGGTGGATAATGGTGGGAAGGTTGGGTATTTGGTGTTTGGTGAAATGGAATTGAAGTTTGGTTGATGGATTGAGGGTTGGATGTGGTGATTTGGTGGATTTTAAGAGTAAAAATGTGTTCTTGAAGTGTTTTGGAGTGGAAGGGTCGTGCAAGAGGTGTTGGGAAAAGATAGGAAGTGAGGTATATATAGGGTGTGGAAATTAGGGCACAAAAACCAAGAAAAAGCTGAGCTGAAGCATTGTTGCGCTGGTGGTCAGGCGCATGACCAGCGGCGACATTCTGCCGGATTTGCGCTGGTCCGGCGTTGGTCGAGAAGCGACATGCCTTTCTTCATCAGTTTTCAGCTTTTCAGCATCGCGCACCGTTACGAAAATGGTCATAACTTTCTCTAGAAATATCGGAATCGCAATCCGTAAAAACTGTTAGAAAGTAGACAGCTGGGGCTTTCTGAAAATAGGTCACGAAATCTGTTTCGATCTGAGCTGGGAGATATGGCCCCCGAAATATAGGTGTACTGCACAAGTCTTTCTCATTTCAGCCTTTTTAAATTCCAAAACTCATCAATGAAGCTCAAATACCTTATTTATGGCAAATAAACTACACAAAAATCACAAAAAACATTAAATATATAAATACGCTCGAAAATGAGTACAATTGATATGAAATGGGGACTATACCGAGTGTACAAATGGGCACTATCAAGATCACGCAGTGTAGACCGTGGCATAGGCAAAAGGCACCAACTGCAGTATTCTGATCGATGGACTATAGTGAGATTATACGGTGTAGGGCACAGGTTGCAAACCGCGGCCCAAACCGTGGTAATAATGGATTTTGCCCATATCAGGAATGTTTGGGTGAAATTAGAAAAGGTTACCTTTTGGAAGTTCTTGTGCTTATCAAAAAGGGAAAAAAAGTTTGTTTTTATGCAGAACAGGAAAGTCTTGTGCTTGAAGGAAAAGAATTTCTCATTATAAGAAGACTTGTTGTAAGATCCTTGATTTGTATTGGCTTGATTTCATTGCAAAACTCTCTATATTTGTAATAAGTGTTGCATAGGTGGTTCTTGGTGAAAAGAAGCTTCAAAGGTTAAAAGCGACGTCTTATACAAATATCGTTTTCAAGAGGAAAATCATACACTTGAATGCTAAGGTATCAAGTTTCTTCTTCCTCTTGCAAGGTGTAAGCGCACACACACACAATTCATTCATGTGTGTCCCTGCATCGTTGTGCACATATTTGGTATAACACATTTACACACATTTAAGTATGCTAATACATTGGTCTCATATAGACAAACATTGTAGAATTGCATGTTTTATCACTATCGCTTAGATATGACATACTTGTGTGAAATTGTGTTTATTTATTTATGTTTATTATATTTTGGACTTAAACATTATCTCATATGATTCCTTATTGAGTCCCGATCATTTCAGTTACTCATTCATTAGGTTTCGAGTTCAAACGATGTAGCTACGCTACTTTGCGTTCTCATTCATTGAGTTGTCTAGGTTTTGTAGCTTTTGTAGTGCATGAGGGAGTCATGGTTCGTAATCCAAAAAACGGATTCGAATTCAGAGTTCGGATACCTGAATACGGCTGAAGAATGCGAGAGGAGCGCGAGGGAGCTTGCTCGGCCAAAGGCCAAGCAAAAGGAATCCATGTGTGCCATATGGCCAGGCAGCCTCTCTGCCCACGTGTGGCACACGTGCCCTATATGTGGAGGTGATGTGGCTGCTTGTGGTTGGTCCACTTTTCCCTCCCTTGAGTTCTTTCAAAAGCTCTCCTCCTTCCCTCCAAACATTAAGTGTAGAAAATTTGAAAAAGATGAAGTCAGAAATTTTCTCTCAATTTTAGTTTTCTTATTTTTGATCATAACTCTCTCATACGAACTCGAAATTGAGTGATCCAAAAACCAAAATTGTTGATTTTGAAGAGAGCTACAAACCCCAAGTATTTTCAGAGTCATTTGAGTTTGTGATCATTCACAGCCTATAGATTTCTGTCCGAGATTAAATTGTTGTATGTGAAACTTTTTCTTATCACTTTCTCTTTGATCATCTCTTTTAATCTTCCTATTTGATAGATCTTTTGTGTTAAGAATGATGTTAGATCATATTCTAGAGGTGTTTGATCATTTGTTAATTGAGTTTTAGCTTTGTGATTTCTCTTGAACATATATTTGTTAAACTTGATTTAACTTGGATTTGATTCTAGAAATATTATATGTGATGTTCTTCATGATATTTTATAGGTTTAATTTCATGATCTAAGAACTAAGATTTGTGTGATATATTGAATATTTTCATCTTGTTCTTATTGATATACATGTCTTGATCTCTAGGTATATTTGTGATTGTTTGTTGAAAGCATATCCTAGAATATATCTAAGCATGTTTATAGAGTTTGATTGATCATCTTGCTTTATTTGTCTTGTGTTTGTATCATTTGCATCTCTTAGATCATTGCCTTGTGGGAAGGTTGAAGTCTCCTGTTAAGGTGAGTGAAACCTTGATTTGAGCAAGAAGACTTGGCTAGGAAAGTGTTTCGCATAGCCAAGCACGAAGTCTTAGTTAGGATCAAGAGGATCCAGATAACTAAGCAAAAGTCTTAGCTAGGAGTTTGGTACTCCAGATGGTTGAGCTAGAGAAGCTTGACTAGGATCATTTGTGATCTAGATAGCTAAGCAATGAAATCTTCCTAGAGGCTTAAGAGGCTTGGATATGGAGTTGCTCTCTAAAGGTGTAGGACACATCTTGGATAAGGAGTAGGCTAGGTGGTTCACTAGGCCTTGAGGGTAGATTAGGAGTTGATAGCTTATGGTGGATATCATTTGTTGATAGCCTTGAGTGTATAAGTCCTTTTCATATAGTGGATTGCTTTGCCGGTGGTTGTGGTTATCAACTCGTTGATGTTTCCTCTTTGAGGTTTACCATGTAAAAATACTTGTGTCCATTTTTCGCTTTACTTTTGATTATCTTCCATATTGTGTATTGATTGTATCTATTGTATATTGATTTTTACATGTATTGACTCATACTATACAATTGTTAAATCATATCAAGTGTACATTTTATTCTTGTAATTTGCATATTTTGAAGTTGAAGAAATTGAGACTATACCTATTCACCCCCCTTTAGGTATAATATACACTACATCTCTCTAGGGAATTTCACTTGTCATAAAAGGAAATAGTATTTATGTGAAACAAGTAATTCTTGTACGTATAAGAGTAGAATTTCCTTTTATCTTAAACTCCCTGTAATTCATATAAATAGAACATAATAGCTAGGTTATTATGTGTTGAGCAAAATAGCAAATACTAGAGAGATCTCAAAATAAGCATTGGGTGTTATCGGAGTTTGGGGTATTATTTAAAGAGAGAATCATGAGTATATGGTTATAATAATTTACTACATATTGGAACTTTCTCTTGTCACCCCGACGACCATGGTTTTTTCCCTGATTAGGGTTTCCACGTAAATTCTTGTGTTGTGTGTGATTATATTTGATTACTTCTCTTCATCTTATCTTTCTTTATTATTGTGTTTGTTTGTGTTCTATCCGGTAACACTTCCGCGTAGTGACTTGTTCACTAACACTTGTTAATACGTGGCTTAAATTAGTCAATAACCCTATTGATATAGATTCCTATCTTGTCTCAACCCATATTATAAATATGTGGTTATAGGATCTTATAGGATATAAGTCTCTTTTGAGAGTTCTTTGTGTGTAATAGGGTTTTGGGTTTTGTGTGTGATTCTAAGATATTCTTTTGTAATCTCCATTGATCATAGTGAATTTTTTTACATCTCCGTATGTGGACGTAGGATTTACGTTGAACCACGTAAATTTCTCATATTCCGCTTTGCTTTTATTTTGCCTAATTATTTTGTACCTTAAAAATTTACACAATAAACTGGTATAAGAGCCCTAGGTTCTTAAGTTAGCTTTTTGGGATCCATTATAAAGTGTTTGTTAGATTAATTGTCAAATCTTTTGGGTTATGTATCTGTCAAAAAATAAATAAACTTTGCGATATGGGCAAAATTTGAGATTGAGAAATTTGATGGAAGAAATAATTTTGATCGTTGGTAAGTGAAGATGCAAGCCTTGTTAACTCAACAAGGACTGGCCAAAGCACTCAAAGGGAGGAAGAATTTGCCTGATAACATGTCTGAAGAAGAAAAATATGATTTTATGGAGAAAACATTCAACACAATTTTATTATCGTTGTCTGATGTGGTACTATATGAGGTGTCTAATGAGAAAAGTACATAATCATTGTGGCTTAAGCTGGAAAGCTTATATATGACCAAATCCCTTTCTAACAGACTTTATTTGAAGTAGCGACTTAACGATATTCGTTTGTCAGAAGGTAAGACCGTTCAAGACCTTGTGGATGAATTTAATAGAATTGTTTTGGATTTGAAAAATATTGATGTGAAATATGATGAAGAAGATTTAGCCTTGATTTTATTATACTCGTTACCTTCCTCATATGAAAATTTTGTTGATGCTATGATGTATGGGAGGGATACACTTGGTTTAAAGGATGTTAAATCATCTTTGAATTCTAAAGAATTAAAGAAAAATATGTCTGAAAATACAAATAACAATCAGGCTAATGGTTTTATGGCTAGAGGCAGAGACAAAAAAATCTTCCGGTGGTAATAGAAACAATTATAGATCTAAGTCTAAAAGTAGGAAAGGAATTTGTAATTATTGCAAAAAGGAAAGGCATTAGAAAATTGATTATCCGAAACTTTAAGCAAAAAAAGATAAAGCTAACAAATCATATAATACTAGTGATGATAATGTTGTGGAAGATTATTCTAGTGATACTGATGTGTAAAATTGTGTTATAAAAACTAAACTCGCAAATGCACGAATCTTGAGATAAGTAGAGCGGCAAGTAGAGATCGTTCTCACGAGGAAAAATGAATTATTGATTAAAAACTAATTTTAATTAAAGTTAAATTAAAGTAACCGAAAGATTGTTGAGAGTTTGATTAAACTAAAACTAAATTAAATTAAACTAAGCAATTAAAAAGAATATAATGTTGTGATCAAAGATAAAAGACCAGGCAATCGATGCTCCCTATATGTAATACTCAATGTTTATCAATTAATTCCATTAACAAGAGTCAATTCAAATTTAGAGTCACTCCAAAAGGATTTAACCACGTGTTCTCAATCACTACTCACCATTTTCCAAGGTGTGAGCAACAACTAAAAACCCATTACATGCAAGAATTTATGAACCAAAACCCTCTCACATATTCCTTTATCAAAAGTAGATTTTATTCGTTCAATTGAAAAATACATAATTAAGTTTACCTATAGTCTTATAGCGCAGCCTCAATTTATAAATTATCGAAACCCTAGACAGGCATCGATTAATTTCCATAGATTAATAAAAATCAAGAATAAAGACATATAATGAATTGAACAAATCTAAACTTGAATTGATAAATAAATTAAGGAGTTTGAATCATAATAAGAGCATCACATATGTTCACATCGATTCTCTAGTATGGAGTTAGTTACACATGACGAAAATAACAAGAAAGAAGAAGTAAAAGATAAAACCCATTGAGACCTTCAATGAATTCTTCAAGTCTTTAATGATGAAATCTTCTTTGTCTTCAAATATTCTGCGTGTAAAGATGGATGATAGAATTGTGTTGTGTGATGATGTTTGATGGTAGGATTCTGGTGAATTGTGATAAAAGTGGTGGTCTCTCAAACCTTAAAATATTGATGTATTTATATGAAGCAAGAGTTGGACTAATTTCAGAAATCTTTCCTCGAGAATGATTGCCAAACCGCTATGCCTTGCACAGCGATTGATGAAGATATGCAGCAGTGGCATGGCGCTTTTCTCTGATGTTGCACCATTGTATGATTTGGACAACGAGATGGGGAGCATTGAGACATCGTTTTTCTCTGATGTTGAGCCGTTATATGTGCCACTGTGTAAGGCACAACGCTAGCAACATCGGATTGCTGAAAATTGCTATTAAGTCCCTTAACTATTCCAAAATCTCCTTTTGACCTCTAAAAATCTTCAAACACACCTTTTGGAAATAATAACCTGAAAATGCTCATACAAACAAATTAAATATGTAAATGACTCGAGAAATAAGCAATTGACCGGGGAAATAAGGATAAAAACATATACAATTAATGACCGATCTAATATCGGTACCATTTTATCAATTTCTTCTGGTTGTTTAAACAACACTTGGATTCTTGATTCGGGTTGTTCATATCATATGTGTCCCAACACAGAGCGATTTGCTACTTATCAGTGTATTGATGGTGGTGTCGTTTTAATGGGGAATAATTTGTCATGCAACTCTGCAATGTTATTGGTATTGGCACAATTCAAATTTAAATGTTTGATGGTACTATTAAAACTTTGTCTGATGTTCAACATATACCAAATTTGAAGAAAAATCTTATTTCTTTAGGAATTATTGACTCTCAGTTTATAAGTATTTAACTGAAGGTGGAGTTTTAAGAGTTAGTAAGGGTGCTCTTGTTGTGATAAACTGAAAATTGTCTAATGGCCTCTATGTACTTCAGGGAAGCACAATTATTGGTGATGCAGCTATTTCGTCTTCATCAGATTCAGATTCATATACTACTCATTTTGTGGCATATGCATTTAGGGCATACGAGTGAGGCCAACATTACCATTTTAAATAAAGAGGTTTGTTAGATGGTCAGAAAACAAGCAAATTTGACTTTTTTTAGCATTGTTTATGGAAAACAATGCAAAGTTAAGTTCACCACAACTACTCATTGGACAAAGGGCGCATTGGATTACATCCATTCAGATCTTTGGGGTCCTGCTCCTGTTGAGTCAAAAGGTGGTTCCAGGTATATTCTGACATTTATTGATAACTTTTCCAAGCGTATTTGGGTGTATTTCTTAAAAAAGAAAATTGATGTTTTTCCTAGATTCAAGAAGTGAAAAGTTCTTGTTGAAAATCAAACAGGAAAAAAATATGCATTATAATTGATAATAGTTTGGAATTTTGGGTTTTCAATTGAATGAGTTTAGTGAGAATGAAGGGATAGTCAAACACCGCATTGTCAAAAAACCGCTAGAGAAAAATGGCATAACGTATGAATAGAACCCTATTGGAGAAAGCATGTTGTTTGCTTTCAAATTCTATTTTGGAAAACGATTAAATGAGTTCTGCGAGAATGAAGGGATAGTGAGACATTGCATTGTCAGAAAAACACTATAGCAAAATGGAGTTGCAGAATGTATGAATAGAACCCTATTGGAGAAAGTATGTTGCTTGTTTTCAAATTCTGGTTTGGAAAAAGATTTTTTAGCTGAAGCTGTTACTATGTCTACTATTTGGTGAATAAATCTCCATTAACTGCAATTGAATGGAACACTCCTATTGAGGTATGGTCTGGTACTCTTGCTAATTATTCTAATTTAAAAATATTTGGTTGTCGTGTATATACTCATGTAAGTAATGGTAAACTTGAGCATAGAGCTATAAAATGTGTATTTCTAGGATTTGAGATTGTGGTGAAAGGTTATCATTTGTAGCGTGTTGAACCTGGGTCAAAAAATTTATAATTAGCAAAGATGTGAAATTTGATGAATTTGACATGTTGATTACTGCAAAAAATAAAAGTGAGATTAATAAATTGAAATCTCAGCTTATGGGTGAATTTGAGATGAAAGATTTGGGTGATGCAAAGAAATTTTTGGGTATGAAAATTCACAAGGATAGAAAAGCAGGAAAATTATTTTTGTCGCGGAAAAATCATAAAGGAAATTTTTTTGAACGCTTTTGTATGAAAGATTCTAAACCTATAACTACTCCGCTAGCTGCACATTTTAAACTTTTATCAGCTTTGTCACCAAAGTCTAGGGATGAGGGGGAGAAAATGGCTCGAGTTCCATATGCTAGTGCTGTTGGGAGTATGATGTATGCTATGGTTTGCACTTGTCCTGATATTTCACATGCTGTCAGTGTGGTTAGCAAATTTATGGGTTCTCTAGGAAAAATTCATTGGGAAGCAATGAAATGGATTTTTTGATGTTTGAAAGGTATTGCAGATTTGAGTTTGGTATTCAGAAATAAAAAAAATAATACAACCAATAATATTATTGGTTATGTGGATTATGATTATGCTGGTGATTTAGAAAAAGGAGATCTCTTATAGGTTATGTCTTCACACTTTCGGGTTGTGCCATTGTTGGAAGGCTACTTCATAGTCTACAGTTGCTTTGTTTACTACAGAGGTAGAGCATATGGCAGCGGTTGAAACAGTGAAGGAAACTATTTGGCTTAGAGGTTTGGTTTGTAATCTGGGTTTACAACATGATTCTATAGTTGTATTTTGTGATAGTCAAAGTGCGATACATTTGATGAAAAATCTTATGTATTATGAGAGGCCAAACATATTGATGTCAGATATCACTTTATTTGAGAGATTGTATCTCATTGAGCAATTACAATCAAGAAAATTACTACAGCAGAAAAATCCAGGTTATATGTTGAATAAGCCTACTATTGTGCTCAAGTTGAAGAGTTATTTGGACTTGATTTGTGTTTGCAATTTGTGAGTTACCCTAAGGGGTTTGTTAGAGGAGATGACAGTCTACTCAGTATACCTTGATATGAATTTAAGCCAAGGTGGAGATTTGTTAATATATGGCGTTAATATATGGCTTAAATTAGTCGGTAACCTTATTTGATATAGATTCTTATTTTGTCTCTACCCATATTATAAATATGTGGTTATAAGATCTTTTAAGAAATAAATCTCTTTTGAGAGTTCTTTGGGTGTAATCGGGTTTTGGGTTTTATGAGTGCTCCTGAAACACTATTTTATAATCTCCATTGATCATAGTGAATTTCTTTTCATCTCCACTCGTGGACGTAGGTTTTCTATTGAATCACGTAAATGATCAACGTAAATTTCTCCTATTCCGCTTTACTTTTATTTTACCTATTTATTTTGTGTCTAGACAATTTACACATCATAACTGCTACTTCATAGGATGTAATTTTTTTTTTTTAGATCTAAATCGATGAAAGTTAATTGGACTGTGTTTTGATTATGGCCTTATGGGAATGGGAATACTTGGCCACAAATATTGTTTGGAGCTAGTAGATGAAGGAGTCAGGAAAGTCGAAACTAGGTTTGGATGACAGTTTTGAAATTAAAGCGATTTCCAAGGTTATGATAACCAAAAGTTTTGAAATTAATAAAATATCTAACATATATATATATATATATATATATTGATATCGAGGATCCCGGATTTCATCCAGACACATATCCGTGTCCACACCCCCCCCCCCAACTACGTGACTCGCTGTGACCTGTATATATGTTGGCTTCGCGGAGTATGGCAGATAAGAAATCTCAGCCACACCCCTGGCCCCACAAGGATATAAACGGATAGATTAAAACTCGTCCCTACATGGGTAGGATTTAAACTGCTGACGTTAGTTCCATATTCGTCTTTCCACTAGAGCTAAACGTCATGAGAGCTGACCACAATATAATTGTTAGGAGTAGAACCAAGGACTTGGGGTTTTAATCCCAAACCTTGCACCACCAAAACAACCACCTTGTAGTTATAAACATCTAACATTACTGATTACAGTAACCGCGTACTTGTAAAAGTTGTTAAGAAAGTGAGAATTGGGTGGAAGATTTTGGATAATTCATGTGTAAAAATATAATAATAAATATATATATATATATATTTATATATATACGGAAATTTTTCTATAAGCATGTTCTGATAGAATTATTTAAGAACATGAATATAACCGTTTACATACTTTGACAAGATACACTCGTTAAATCACTTTTATAAATGAGTGGCTCACATTCAATATCCTGATAAAGTTATATAAGGATGTCTCGATAAGAATGGGACAATATATATATATATATATTTATTTATTTATATATATATATATATATATATATATATCAATTAGAGAAAGTACAAGATTCAAGTTTCATTATTTTTGCAGGTTCGCAATAAAGTGATTGGGACTGGTACTCTTGTTTTTTTACCACTTTTAATCAGAACTCGATTAAAGTTTAATTGTGTGGCCTACGCCCACGATGTGCATTACAGCCCACGAAAAAAACTTATTGTGACTTTTTATTTTTTTTTATAAAAGATTAAAGACTCATTATTACATGTTATATTGTTATCATGGAAGCTGGAAGTAGATTCTTTAAAAAATAATAATAATAATAATAAATAAATAATAAAAAAGAAAAGAAGAAGCTGGAAGTAGTCAACGATTAACCAAAGCTATGCGGTTATTAACTTATTAAAGATTAAAGTCGTGACTTGTGCGGCAGCCATCAAAAGAAACTAAAAATGAAGAATATGTTGGTCCAGTTCCAATAGCCAGCAAAATTGAAGAAAAAGTCGGTTAGCAAGAATTGATCAATAATCGACAAGATGAGACAACCAATAAAATTGAAATGTCTCAATCACTAAAAATCAATTTGGAACCAGGGGCGGAGCCCTTAAGGGGCTAGGGTGGTTTTTTGAAATTTTTTTTATAATTTTTATTTAATTTATATATATATATATATATATATAGCTATAGTCCAACTATACAAATGAAATCCTATAGCCCAACAAGCCCAAATAAATACTTTAATCTTGTGTTCACTTTTTTTTTATAATTATAAAATACTCTTTTTCACTTTTCAGTTTCCACTTTTCAAAACCAAAGACCATTTTCTAGCTTTCTCCATACAATCACTTTCCTTTTTTTTTTTTTTTTTTTTTTGTTTTTTTTTTCACTTTCCCAAATATTAGATTCCAAACCCTTACTTGTCTTTTTCTCTTCAATTTGTCGAGTATTCCAAACCCTAACTTGTCTTTTTCTCTTGAATTTCTCAAGTCCCAACTCACAATCAAGAACTAAGAAGGTAATTTCATTTACTTTAATCTTTTCTTTTTATTTACTTATAATTAATTTAATTTTAGGTTTTATATTTTATGATTGATATTTAATTAAGTCTTGTATTTCATGATTAAAATTTAGGTTTTGTACACTAATGTAGCTTCTAATAAGCCTCTTTATGAGACAAACAAAGGTTAGAAAAGAGAGACAAATTTTTGGAAAACAAATATTTATTTTAATTTGGGGATTTGAAAAATATACACTATAAACGTGTATTTTCAGCCATGAAACTTGTCAAAACATCATTTCGAAACAAGATGGATGACGACTTTCTTGCCAATTGTTTGGTTATCTACATTGAAATGGAACTTGCTGATACTATTGATTCTGAATCAATAATTATATATTTTATGTTTTGAAACGTCATAGTGCACCACTTTGATAGTATCTTATTGTATATGTAATGCATATTTTTGCATTTGTTTTTGTGTTTTACTTGCATATGGTATGTATTTAAGGATAAGACTCATTATGTTCCCCATAACTAAGTATATCATTGATTTTTTTTTTTTTAATGAAATTTCTCGTGTATTGTTTAATTTGATTATTTCAAAGAAAAATTTTGTTTAATAGTTAGTTCAAATTTTTAGGACTTTTAAATAAGAAAATAAAATTTAGATTAGTCCACCTCTACTTTTGTTTCTAGCTACGCCCCTATTTGGCACTGAAAATCAAAGGAAACAAGTTTAAAAAAATGGAGTAGGAAATCTTGTAGAGACACATTCAACGAAACAAATTAAAACACTTCCTAAATGAACTCTAACTAATTGTATCATGCATGAAAATTATTCGATGCATGCCATGTTAAATGAATGTCATGGCATGCAAAAATATTTGTTCTCCCAAGTGTTTAAAGCTTATGAATTGGAGTTATATTTACATTTTTGGAACATTTCGAAAAATCTTAGTTGCTTGACGCGATACTTGCATTGAGTCCAATAAGTCATCGAGACATAGTACTATTCTAAGCAATGGCACTTCCTTAAAAACTGAGCAATAAACAATTACAAACAAATAGTGTTTTGCTCTAGTGGTGGTCACGGTTCGGTTTCGGTTTGAAACCGGTGGTTTCGATTCCGTGGCTATCCAAAACCGAAACCGTAACAGGAAAACCGGTTTGGTATACGGTTTCTAACTGGCGGTTTTACGGTTTCGGTTTCGGTTTCGGTTTAAAAACCGACGGTTTTGGGTTCAGTTTCGGTTTTTCAAAAAAAAAATTCAAAAAAAGTACCACGTGGCATCTTCTGATTAGTCGATGTTTTTTTTAATTTTTTTTTTTAAACCGGCGGTTTAACCGTGGTTGAAATCATCGGTTTAACCGCCGGTTTTTGGCGGTTTTTGGAAGTACCCAAACCGAAACCGTAACTGGTTCAACCAGTTTCCGACCGGTTTTGAAACCGTCAGTTTCGATTTCGGTTTTGGGGCGATTTTTGGAAGTACAGTTTTGGTTAAACCGCGGGCAAAACCGTCGGTTTAACCGAAACCATGGCCACCTCTATTTTGCTTACAGAATCAAATCCACAAAAATCTAGATCTAGCAATTATTATTATTGCTATTTACATTTATAAATTTTAGTATGTTTGAACCAAGTCCTCGTTAAATGAAATTTCAAATAAATAAAACAATAAACTATATAAAAGTAGCTTATACTACCGATTTTGTGAATGATTTTCGAATGAATACTACATAGAACGTAAGTGTACTTTGTTAGGTTTTAACTCGTATTCTTAAGTGAACCTAATGTGAACCAAACAAGACTCACTTGATGTGAAACTTCTTAGAGACGTGGAAAACGTTTGAAAGTTGGAGCTGTTGTTTGAGGGAGGTTTGAAGACTAAGAAGAACTAAAGAATCGAGGGCTGAAGACAACAGATGTGGGTAACAATGTGGCATTGACAGCGGTTCCCACAATGGTCAAGTCTAGAGAAAAGCATTGTGCCTTGTGCTGTGGATTTGATAGCTGTAATGATAGCGATAGGAATAGCAGTTTACCAAAACGTTGTGTATTCCAGGTGACTTGTAACAGTGTAGGGAACGGGTGGCCAATCATGATCTGAACCGTAGTCAACCATAAGCATGTGTTGAACGGGAAATCTTCAGCGAAAAAGGAAAGTAATTCTTTTGAAAGTTCTTGTGCTTGAAGGAAAATGATTTCTCTTTACAAGAAGACTTGTGCATAAAAAGAAATAATATTTATATGAAACAAGAAAGTTTTGTACGTATAGGAGATGAATTTCCTTGTAGGTTTAAACTCCGTGTAATAAGTATAAATAGAACCTTGTAACTAGGTTATTAGTGTGGAGTAATAGAAACATTTGTAACATTAGAGAGAGTGGGGTGGATCCGAGGGGAGACCTCATAGAATATCTAAGGGGGATCCAGGGAATATCTGGGGATTAAGAGGGGGATCAAGAGCGAGATCCGTAGGTGATATTCAGGGGAGATATAGGGGGATATTCGGGAGGGGTGTACTCGGAGGAGGACCCTATGAGCGTTGTAAGCTGAGATTCATGATGTAAAGCTCGGTTGTAAGCTTATAGACTTGGTAAAGCTCTGTAGTTTGGGGTCAAGGTTAAAGAGAGAATCTTGAAGCATATGGTTGTAACAATTTATCATATAATGGAACTTTCTTTGTCGTCCTGACGGCCCATGGTTTTTTACCTGATTTTGGTTTTCCACGTATATCTTGTATTGTGATTGGTTTATTTTCTCTCATCTATTTTTCTACTATAGACGTTAGTATTTGTTATGTATGAATATTATGCATGTCGCTTCCGCGTTTATATATATATATATATATACATACAGTCTCGTTTTCATGCGGATGTCCTGATATAACTTTATAAAGATATTGAATGTGAGTTACTTGTTTTAACAAGTGCATACGTACTTGAATTAAAGCATATGAAACTAATGGCTCACATTCAATATCATCATGAAGTTATATTAGAACGTCCTCATCTGAAAAAAAAAAAAATGTATATATATATATATATATATAAAAGTTTTGGAATTTAATCACAACAACAACATTTAACACTCATATTGCCACAAGGCAATTCTTGAAGCTATGGAAACTCATGAATTAACTAGTGTGTTGCCAACTGCCTACCATGCATGTTATTAAGTACTTAATCCCTTGACATGTAAAGCGGTGCTCAGATTGAATTTGACAGTTGATCACAATATAAAAATACAAAAGAGATATTTATATATAGGTGACAAAATAATCACGGCACCCACCACCCTCTCCTTTAAATATATATAATTAGATATCATGAAGAAAATATCTTTACACAGAAACAGATCACATCACTCTTATTATTTTCGACATTCTCGACTGAAAATGGCAAAGAAATACATTTCGCAACAAGATCTCAAGACCCACAACAAGTCTGGAGATTTATGGATTTCAATACTAAACAAGGTCTACGATGTCTCTGAGTGGTCAAAACATCACCCAGGAGGTGATCTTCCATTGCTCACACTCGCCGGTCAAGATGTCACCGACGCTTTTGTCGCTTACCATCCCACCTCTGCTTGGCTATATCTCGACAAATTCTTTACTGGGTATCATCTTAAAGACAACTCTGTCTCCCAAGTATCAAGTGATTATAGAAAACTTGTTGCAGAGTTTTCAAAGATGGGCCTTTTTGAAACCAGAGGTCATCGTATGATGTACACACTCTGTTTCTTGACAACGTTGTTTGTTACAAGTGTTTGCGGTGTTTTTTGCAGTGACAGTACATGGTTGCATCTTTTTTCTGGTGGGTTAATGGGGTTTTTCTGGATCCAATGTGGTTGGGTGGGTCATGATTCAGGTCATCACCAGGTCATGAAAAATCGGACATTTGTCCACTTCATGCAACTCATAGTTGGGAATTGTCTTTCAGGAATCAGCATAGCTTGGTGGAAAAGAGAACACAATGCACATCACATTGCTTGTAATAGTCTTGATTTCGATCCTGACATTCAAAGCATTCCTATATTCGCTGTATCTAATAGACTCTTCGATTCACTCAAGTCTCAATTCTACGACAGGATGATGAATTTCAACTCTATTGCTAGATTCTTGGTTAGTTACCAACATTGGACGTTTTATCCAGTGGCCTGTTTCGCTAGAGTAAATCTCTTGGCACAGTCACATCTGTTGTTATTGTCTAATAAGAAGAAAGTGGTAAACAGAAAACAAGAGCTTATAGGGATGCTTGTGTTTTGGATTTGGTATCCTCTGCTTATTTCTTGTTTACCCAATTGGAAGGAGAGAGTGATGTTCGTTGTGGCTAGTTTTTCTGTGACAGGAATTCAACAGGTTCAATTCGCTTTAAATCATTTCTCGTCAAGCTTTTACGTCGGTCCACCTTGTGCAAATGACTGGTTTAGGAAGCAAACAGAAGGAACACTCAATATAAAGAACTCGTCTTGGATGGATTGGTTTTACGGTGGACTGAATTTTCAAGTGGAGCACCATTTGTTTCCTCGATTACCTCGACGCCATCTCAGGACAATATCGCCTGTCGTAATGGAGCTTTGCAAGAAGCACAAATTGCCATACAATAGTGCCTCGTTTTGGAAGGCTAATGCGATGGTTATTGGGAATCTTCGTTCAGTTGCATTGCAGGCTCGTGATTTATCAAAACCAATTACGATTCTAGTTTGGGAAGTTGTTAACGTTTATGGATGAAACCGACATGAACTCCGATGATTTTGGTCCTTGGATCGGAAGTGTGTCATTATCATTAGTGATTTTAGTGCTCGCTGGCTTCAATTATTATCTATATAATCTATCATCTATGTTATTATTAGTTTATTTATGATTTTCTTTTTTCGTTTCCTTTTTATATTGTGTTGTACAAGCCTAATAGGCTATTATATTTGTGAGAATGGAGAACCCATATCCATCTTTATTTCCCTAATTAAGTATTGACATTCCATCTTTTTTTTTTATTAGTGACAGTTTTATCTTTAATTAAAATTACTAAAGCTAACAAAAGAAATTCTTAACACACTACAAACTTTCAGACTTCAACCTTATTTCCTTATCTCTTTTGCTTTTCATAACATATTATTTACTTTTCAATATCATTAAAGTTTTAGTTGGATAATGATTTGTAATAAGAAGCAAACAATAATAAAGAGGCAAATTTTCAATTAGTTTTCAAATTGCAGGAATTTTTTTTTTAAGTGTTGAAATCTTAAGAATTTTGAACTGTATATTGTATTGAAATTTGCAAGATATGATTTAGTATTAATTTTGTTGAATCAGTTGATGCATATCATGTATAGCTACAAAATTAAGATATTTTTATAGGGTTAAAATTAAAAACATCCCTCAAGTTTGATGTATTAACCGTTTTGGTATCTCTAGTTCTCATTTTGTTTCCTTTCCGTTAGGTTTCCGTCAAACATGTGAGGGTATAATGGTAACAATACAAAATAAAAAGGTTTTGATAAAATATTAATATTAAAAATAATTTAAAAACTAATATTAAAATAATTATTAAATACCTTTCAAAAAAATAAAATTGAAAAATTAAAAAACAATCCATTCAAAAAGAATTAAAATTATGAAACTAATATTAAAATTTTTAAAAATTTATTAAATGAAATAAAAATTTATTTAATAAAAAACTAATATTAAAAAAAATCAAATAAAAAAAATTAAAAATCTCTCTCTTTCATACCGTCTCCCTCTCTCGCTCGTCTTATCATCTGGATTTGTGTGTGGTGGTGTTGTCGCCGAGCTTGTTCATCCCATCGAGTTTGAGCGCTGATCGATGGTTGTTGGTGAGGTGGCAATGGATGGATTTGAGGGTTAGGTTTTAGTATTGTTGAATGTGTTTGGTTTGATTTTGTCTTAATGTGTTTGATTTTGTTGTTGAATGGGCTTGATTTTCTGGGTTTGATTGTGTCGATGGATGGGTTTGACTATTTGTTTGGATTTTAGTGGGATTGGGGTCGATTTTGGTTGGGATTTTTAGGGTTTGTGACTGGGATTTGTGGATTTTGGTGGTGGGAAGGGCTAGTGGTTTCGAGCGCAGTAAGGTTGCTAGGTTCGACGGTGATGAGGGTTAGAGATCTGATATCCATCTTGGATCTCCATCGATGGAGATCCAAGAGATGGATCTGATACTAGATCCTTTTTAAATTTTTAAATTTGATTTTTTTTTTTTAATATTATGTTATTTTAAAATTTAAATTTTTAGTATAATTTTAAATTTTTTTAAAAAAATTTTGTTGTTTGGATCTAGTGATCTCCACCATCTATTATCTCAAATGGACGCTAGGTCTTCACCTTAAAAAATTAAAAATAAAAATAAAAATAAAAATAAAAGATTTTTTGTTTATTTAAATTTTAAAAAAAAATGGATCTAAGATGGACGATGGAGATTCATCTCTCTTTTATTAAAAAAAAAATCTTGGTTTTTTAATTACTTTTTTTAAATTAAACTTTTTAAATATTTAGTAGAAGAGTAAAATAGTATTTTTCGTTAAAAAATGATAACAGAAGTTAACAGAAGGACCAAAAAAGATAAAACTGGAACTAAATAGACCAAAATGGCTAATACCTCAAACAAGAGGGACTTTTTTAATTTTTACACTTTTTTATATAACTATTGTGGTTCGTTATATTGAATTACCGGTGTGCCCTTAGTTGTTGTTTCTCTCTTTGTTCTGCTTTTTCTATTAAAATAAAAAATAAAAATAATAAAAAAGAATTACCGATGTACACAATTCAAATAGTGTTTTAGTTCAAAAGTACATTCAAAAGTATGAATATAAAGAATAACAAACGGGAAATACTAAATACACTCACGAGTGGATCATTCGTGAGTTCCCTACCATTCATTGCAAAATTGCCATTGCTATTGCCCTTTGTTTTTAATTGTTTTACTGCTTTGCTATTCAAATGGGAGTGACTGATACACTCGCTGAGGGCAGCGAGTATATCAAGCACAGCTCATAATGTAATCGATCGAATCTACAATTGATTTCGATCGTCGAGGTGGGCAAACAAACCACATTTGTTCGATGTTTTGGGTCGAGCTCTTGGTCAATCTTGATTGGTCGACTAGATATTTGTTGGGTCGTTGATGGTCGAACAAGGATTGGATCGACATTAGATGATGTATTAGGTGTATCGAAACTCCGGTGAATTCCGTTCGATGTGAATCGATCATAGATCGGATTAGTCAATCTTTGAATATGGTCGGATCAACCTTAACTGGATGATGAACTCAATTAATGCAGAGGGGAACATCGCAATAAATGCTAAATATTTTAGAGAATAATTGAGAGAAGAGTGAGAGATAGCTTTCGCGTAAGTTGTAGAAAATCTGGACCCTTTTCTTTGAGAGAGGGTCTCATATATATTAGGAGCCTCTCAACGTCTAGCCTATTTAAGTGAGGGCTTGGATCTTGGGATCTTTATTGCCCGTTTCAATTCATTTTAATCGGACAATAAAAGTAAATCATCATGCGTTTTGGGTTTTACGAAACGTCTAATATGATTTAAAGGTATTGACCACGTGTTTGTTATGTGTTAATATCTTGATGAGTCAGGTCCTGCTTTGGGCCCACGTTGGGTCAATTATTTGGGCCTCTAATAGCTATTTTTGCACTATACATAACAAACAAGACACCAAATATTTCTCAGTTTTCACAAAAAAAATAAAAATAAAATAAATAAAAAAAAATGGGAGCAAAATGAAGAGCTAATTTCACTCTTCATTGTAAAAAAATAAAAAATAAAATAAAATTTAAGCAAGATGAAGTGTTTTAATTTTTTTTATTTTTTAAAGGGAAAAGATCATCCCCTACACCCACCCCCGACCTTTACTCTATTATAAAGATGAGGATAGGGTTTTTCGAAATTGGCTGGTCTCCCCCCCGAAACGAAAATAATATTCAAACACTCCCTTTTATTAGAATTTCCGCCAAAAAAAATGTTGATTATTAGTCTCACGGTGAAATGATCATTTTATCCTTAATATAACAAAGAATTGACCATTTAACCCTCTAATTATTTATTAGATGAAAATATATTTTTTTAAAAAAATTTTAAAAAAGATGGACGGAAAAGATATTTTTTTATTTAAATTAAAAATAAAAAATTAAAAAAAATGAAAAAAATTAATAAAAAAATAAAAAAATAAAAAAATAAAAATAAAAATATTGATTTCCACCGTCCATCTTAAAGATGGACGGTGGAAATATTTTTTTATTTAAATTTAAAATTAAAAAAATTAAAAAATTAATAAGAAATAATAATAATAATAAAATGAATTTAAAACAAAATTAATTTAAAAAGAATTAAAAAAAAAATTGTGGATTTAGCGAAAGTACATATTGGATCTCCACCGTTCTGGACTTCCACCAGATTCATCTCTTTATAAAAAAAATTCAAAAACAAAAAATCATCGTCAAACCACCACCATCATCACCAACCATCAAGCCAAGAACACACCCATCATCAATTGTGACAGCAACAAACAATAATCTCAATGAAAAATCAACAAACATCTATTAATTGTTGTTGAGATGTGGTGGTGGTGGTGGTGGTATCAACAACAAAAATCGCATCACCCAACTCAAATCGCAAAAC
Organism: Acer negundo; assembly: GCA_035582765.1. NCBI lineage: Eukaryota > Viridiplantae > Streptophyta > Magnoliopsida > Sapindales > Sapindaceae > Acer > Acer negundo. Next base: position 14,566,690 of record CM069234.1, read on the forward strand.
TCAGTTTTTCAATCTTCATTTCGATCTCCAAACAATCAATCCCAAACCACCACCACCATATTCATCGTAGATTCTACAACAAACATAAAACAAAAAATTGTGGACGGTGGAGATCATCACCAAACCACCACCATCAACACCGACCTACGAGCTAAGAACACACTCATCATCAGTTTACCACCCATCATCGCTCACCATCGAATCTCAACCTCATCGAATCTCAACCACCGAATCTCAACCTCATCTTTCTCCTAACTTGATCATGTCATCAGCGGCAGAGGAGATCGATTCGACGGAGGAGATCGTGTCTAATTGCGTCGATTTGTCGGATGATGGTGTGAAGATCGACGGCGGCTGAGATTGCGTCTGATTGATGGCCATTGATGGCGTTGGTTTGGCAGTGTGGTGGTGGCACTAGTGAACCCAGATTGCGTCTGATTGTTCTTGTTTGATGAAGATTTTATGGGTGTTGAAGTTGGGGATTCTGGTGATGATGTTTTGTTGTTTATGATGAGGAGAATCGAAGTGAAGGATATTGCAGCTGATGATGATGATAATGAACTGGGATGATGGTCAGAGGTGAACAAGAAGAAGAATCGAAGATGATGGTGGTCGTGGAGAATGAAATGAGCTGGGATATTTTATTTGTGTAATTATTTGATTTGTTTTTAATTTTTTTATTTCATTATTTGCTTTTACAACATTGCCCCTTAGATTTTAATGGTCAACATTAGTTAAATGGTATAAAATGACTTCTATACCCTTCAGTCCCAATTACCTTTCCTGTTCCCACCGCGAGATTACACATTTGCCCCTCTACAGTCACAGTCAACATCCAATTTGGACGGTAACACTAACAGAAGGGGGTCTTTCACGAATTACTCAGTTTTGAGGGGGTTTTCGGCCAATAATGACAAACTTTGTCCTCAGGTTTCTAATATAGCAAACGGGGGGGGATGATTAAATCCCTTTTTTAAATTATGTTTTTATGATGGAATGTTAAAAAAAAAAAAAATAGTGTCAAAAGGTAGAAAAGATAATTGTGGAATAAAATAAAGTGTATTTAAAAAAAAAAATTTAATACATATTTAAGTTTTTAATTAAATAATTGGTTTATTTATTAGAGGTGTGTGAAGACGATTTTACCTAGGAGTGGGCGTTTTCGGATTGGGTTAAAAAAAATTCAACTCAATCCAACCCAATGTAAATTTTAACTCAACCCGACCCTCGGGGAGGTTTAGGTTGGGTTGGGTTAAAATTTATGTTAGGCTTTTTAAGCCCAATAGAAAAAATATATTTGAATTCAAATTTAAAATAAATTTTCACCCTTATATCATCACATAGAGTTTAGATTTCTTAAAAACATTAAAATCAAATCACAATAAATAATACAAATTGTTTAAATATTTGTTGAATAATTATAAAATAAAAATATAACAATTTATCAAACTTTGAAAGTTTCCATCTAAACCTCCTATCCACTTTATTTCAACTAACATAATAGTTTGAGTTTATTTACGATTATTAAACTTGTTTCTATAAAATTTTTAATCAAATCCGAAGGAAAAAAAATGTATTTTAAAGTATAATCAAGGATGTGTCAATTAATACAAAAGATGAAAACAATATGATTGCATATTTTTAATAAATGTATTACATATTTATGGTATAAAAATATTTAAAATTATGTATTTATTTTTGTCATTCATAATATAATAAATGGTTAATGAGTAAAATTTTTAAATATTTTTAAAAATGAAATTTCATAATAAATCTAATAATAAATAAAATTATTTATTTTATTTTTTATTTTTTATGTTGGGTTATCGGGTTAGGTTGGGTTATATTTTATTAACTCAACCCAATCTAGTCGGGTTGGGTTGGGTTGGCGGGTTCATGCCCTCCCCTAAATTTTTACCCTTGCACCGCTAACTTTTAATGGTACACAATTAATGTCAAGGGAAGTTTGTGCAATATTTGGCAAAAGTTGAATATGTATGCCATCATACTTAATGTAGAGGATGTTGGTGCAATTTGCCCTTTCAACAATCCGGTTTGATTATGAGAAAATTAGGATTAATTACACAAACATCCCATGATATATTTTAGGTGTAATTGCAAGCATATGGAACTTTTGTTTAAAATTACACAAACTTCCCCTACCGTTAATGGTCTTCCGTTAAAACAACACTCCACACTATAAAGATAGAATATGTGTTTTTTACAAGTTGCATGGTAGTGTATATTGAAAGAGAACTTATTAAATTTCAGATATGATAATCAATGAATTTTGTGTTGTGAGCTCTCAAAGGATACCGCTCAAGCGCAATAGTGATATACTTGTATTGTATGTTATTTTTTTATTTCTTGTTATCTTTTTTTTTTTTTTTTTTTAATAAATCTATCTATTATCAAACTATATGTTTTCATAGCATATGCATTTTAAAGGGTTAGACTCATGTACCTCATTTAGGTGTAACCCTTTTATTACTGAAACCATGGGCGAATGTATGAGATGGCTGCCTTGGACTATAGCCTGGGCAACCCTCTAAAAAAACATAAGTAGTTAGAAAATAAACCTTCCAATATATATATATATATATATATATATATATATATATATAGAGAGAGAGAGAGAGAGAGAGAGAGAGAGAGAGAGAGAGAGAGAGAGAGAGAGAGAGCAATTTTCTAATGAGGACTTTTTATAATGCACACTTTAAGCACATTTGATAAAATTGCATAGAATATATTGAATCTTAATTTGAATTTTTTTTATGGATGGTGAAAATATTGAAATACCTTTATGGAGAAAATTTTTAAAAAAATTTTCTAATGAGGACTTTTTATAATGCATACTTTAAGCACATTTGATAAAATTGTATAGAATATATTGAATTTTGATTTGAATTTTTTTTATGGATGGTGAAAATATTGAAATACATTTATGGAGAAATTTTTTTTTAAAATTTCGGGTGCAAGAACTAATTTATTCCGATTTTTTTGAAATAAAACATTTTAAAATAGGGAAATATAAGAACAAATAGTTCTCAAATCCAAAAAATTTCCAAATTTTTACAAAATGTGTATTTTAATTTTCTTAGGATGTATACCAAAAATCAAATCAAAATGCAATATATTCCATGCAATTTCATCAAAGGTATTTAAAGTGTGTATTGTAAAAAGTCCTCATTGGAAAATTACTCTATATATATTCATTTTTATTTTATTTTTTTACTTAGAAAATCATAAGTAAACCTCAAAAATTTGGAAGGTTTTATATAATATAACTTATTTCATTTATCTATTCACTTTATTTTGTTCCAGTTGTTATATTAAACAATTCAAACTAGTTATTAATAATAAATTTTCATAATGTATAGAATCTGTTTATAAACATGATATATATCTTTTAACATTTTAACTATTTTTTTATATCAAAATGTAGTGAAATGTAAATATTTTTCGTTGTTCAAAGTAAGTTGTAAAAGTACACAAAATATTATTGTTTCTAACATAATAGAATTAATTCATTTGCGAGTTTAAATAATTATTCATGCATACATTATATAATGTATTTTATATTCTTAAATAGTCTATTTTTTAATTGATGTCAACTTATTATTAAAAAATTTAAGAAAACACATCCACAGGAACCATATAAAAAGTTTTTTATTCTTAATCAATGATTCAAATGTTTTACACTGACTTTTTTATATCAGTATGCACCGATGAGAAAAATAACAAAAAAATTAAAAACAAAAATTTCACAATGCACGCTGAATTTAATGAGGGTTTGTAAGCCATCAATTAAGAATTAGAATATATTGACATTACAAAAGTAGATAAATTCAACTATTGATAGTTAAGAAATGATTTTATAATGTTAGTGTGTACGAAAAAAAAAAAAAAAAAACTATTTATATATATATATATATAGTTTGGTCTGAACTGTAAATATTACATGGGTTCATCCCTAACTAAAACTCCTTTGATTAGTCTAAATATTTAGTTTAGCACCTTAATTAAAAATCATGCTACACCACTCAACGACTCACCATTGATGTGAAAAGAAAATTAATCGGGTAAAATGCAAATATGTAATAATGACGAAGGAAATGTATTTTTTTATTTTTTATTTTTTTATTTTAGGACCCTAGAGGCGTAGTTCTGTTAGTAAATGAACGAACTTAAGGTTTAGATAGATGACTCTCTAGTCAATAGCTCGAATCCAACAAATGACAAAAAGCTTCAAAAAAAATATAGTATAGATAATGGAAAGATAGATATCGTAAAAAAAAATAATAATAATAATAAATAAAATAAAATAATAAATTATTTTTAAAGGAAATTATCATTTTAGTCCCTATATATATATATTTTTAAAATTATCTGTTTTTTTTTTTTAACTATTTATCCATTTTTCATTGACTTTATCTTTATGTTTTCAAAAACCCATCGATTTGGTCCTTATGACCAGATTTTTGATAATCAACGGTCACAGAAAATGTTAAATGATTATTTACCCTCAATTAAAAAACAGAAAGAAAAAAAAATGTGGAAATCCAAATGATCTCCTCTTAAAATGAAAAAATAAAATAAAAATAAGGTTGATCTGATCTAGATCTCCACCTCCATTGAGATCCATCAGGATCTCTAAAGCCTAACCTAAAGTCAAATACCCAAATCCTTCTCCACCATTATCCAACACCTAAACCCTAGCCGCCGCCACTCAAGCACCAAACACCAAACCCTAGCCACCACCCTAACTCACCAAAATCCACCAACCAACACAACTAAGAATGTCGATCATCGCCCAGCCGAGGAGATTGGCGCTTGATTTAGGAGCCAACAAGATCTTGACCGCCACATCATCTCCCTCTTTGGCTTTCTCTCCCATTCGCCAATGAGATCGGACGTCGAACTACTCTATTGAGAGGAGATCGACGATGGTAATGATGATTACTGGTGGTGGTCGTGTGAGTGAGTGAGTTTGGGTTTGGATTTGGATTTTGAATATCCGTATTTGGGTTTGATTTTGGCAGGTTTTTATTTTTTTTTTTATTTATTTTTATTTTTTTTTGATAATGGTGTTTGGATTTTGGATTTTTTGTTCTTCTTCGATTTCTAGTTGTGATTGAATGGTGGTGATGTTTGAGAGGTTACTTTTTGTTAGAGAGATAGAAGAGAAGGGATGGTTGGATTTGAGCAAGTGGTTTGATTTTTCTGGATTTTCAGGTGATGATGACGATGGTTAAAATTTCTGGGTTTGAAGGAATGGTAACAATGAGTTTTTCTAGGTTGCCGGTGTAATGGGTTGTTTGAGAATCTGGTGTAGATGTGTAATGGTGGGGATTTTGATTAGTTTTAATTTTTAGGTTTTGATTCATTTTGATTTTTGGGTTTTGAATTTTGATACTCCATCAACGATCGGAGATCCAAATGGTGGTTATTATCTTCTTCTTTTTTTCCCTTTTTTTTTTTTTTTTTTTTTAATTTGATCACCACCATCCATTCGTGAGAATCTGAGATAGACTGTGGATATCAATCTCCTTATTTTATATAAATTAAATTTTTTTAATAAATAAATCTCCACCATCCATCTAAAATTTGGATGGTGGAGATTTAAATTTTTTTTCTTTTTATATTATTTAAACATTTTAAAGAAAATTATATTTTTTGGTCTTGACGTATGACATGTTCTTGTTTAAAGATAAAATTACCATCAAAACTGTTAAAGTTGATTAACGGTCTACTAACTGAGAGACTAAATTGACGAGTATTTGAAGACATAAGTACTAATCCAATGAAAAATGAATAAAAAGATAATTAAAAAAATAGAAACCCAAATAATAATTCTCATATTTTGAAAGGAATCGATGGTAGATATTTTGGTGATGATGTGTCACACTGTAACGTATGTAAAACAATATCATATCTTATGGTTGGCGGCATTTTCTAGTGTGGGTTGCCATTTGCCAGCTTGTTTGTTTGTTTGTTTGTTTTGTTGTGCCTGATAGATTTTGATTTAAGACAGGACGAGGATGGCCTTTTATCGACTTTCAAGTGAGAGATCTTTTTATTTTAATTTCGGTAAGAATCTTAATAAAATTATATCGATATTTTTGAATTTTGTTGTGGATAATAAGTTTAATAAAATCTACTTATGAATAAAATTTGAGAAATTTTCAAATATTAGTACTGTTTACCTCGATTTTGTTAAATATTAAGGTATCAGAAAAATAAGAGAAATACAGCAAAATAAGAGAAATATAGAAAAATTCAAACAAATAGTTCTAGATGATAAGTCCATTGAAATCTACCTATGAATAAAATTTGAGAATTTTATTCGTAGGTAGAATTTTATTCATTGGTAGATTTCAATGAACTTATCATCTAGAAAAAAAAATTCATATTAAAATTCATAAAAATCGATATAATTTCATCAATGTCCTTACTGAAATTAAAGTAAGAGATCACTCACTGAAAGTTACTCCATTTAAGTATAGTACTACATTGCACATTAAACCTCAAAGAGTTGGGGCACCCCTCTAATTTTGTGGGAGTTTAATCCATAATTTACTTGTAAGGTCTAATTTCGTCAAGTTCGGATAATCTGCTTCCAAAAAAAAATTATTTTAATTATTTATGTCAACAAATCTTTGTTAAAAACTAAATACTATATATATATATATATATATATATGAATCATATATATCATATAATATATAATAATAGATTTCACAATGTCACATGTCGCAGTGAGGAAACTTTGGATTTAAATGCTATATATTCATTTCCATATATATGATTTTAGATTCATTTGATTTTCTGGCATTAAATTCTAATTATATTGATCATTACAACAGTATTTTTATTTTTATTTTTTTGAAAAGATTAAAACACTATCTTAAAAGATACAAATAATACATGGAAAATAAAAAGCATAAAAGTTTCAAAACTCAAATTGGAATCTAAATCAATGTCACATTCCACTCAAATTTTATCTTAAGAGAGTTTTAGATTTAAATACATTAATTTTCTAAATCAATGCCACATTCAACTCGAATTTTATCTTAAAAGAGCTTTAGATTTAAATACATTAATTTATATCTATATTAACAAATCAGATCAATATGCATTTTGTATTAATACACAAGTTAAATAGGCATTCATGATTACACTTAATAAATACAATAAATCAATTATTTAAACCGTTGGTATATCCTCTCTCTCTCTCTTTCTAAACCATTTATAACCTATCATCTCCCTCAATTTTCTCTATCAAAACCATCCAAAATCTCATTTTTGTTTCCATCTCATTCCATTGACTTTCTCGGCAAACTCAAAACAAGCGGTGGAGAATTGGATGCTGTTGGGTGGTAAAAGGAATTTATATATATATATATATATTTAATATTTGGTTGAATAATTTTAATCGTTTAGTTTTTTTTTTTTTTTTTTTTTTTTTAAATCTCACATTTTTTCCATTTCATCCTATTGACTCTCCCTCACGAGAAAACTCAAAACAAGTAGTGGGGAATTTGATGGTGTTGGGTGGTGAGAGTAATTTCTACGGATTTTGTTTTAATATTTGATTGAATAATTTTAATCTTTTTTTTTTTTTGGAGGAAACACTTTAGTAATTTAAAAGGTAATTTTGAGTTGATCATGGAATTTTAATTTTGGTAGCCTTGGATTTTCAATTAGCTGTCCACTAAGGTATTCGTTATGGAACCATAGTTAAGGCTAGCATTCTGCTCATAACCACCAATGCAGAAAATCAATAAACCGGTCGAGACTTATGATGTACTTTATACATATGAACGATGGATTTGATAGATATACTATTACTATATATAAATATTAGGGTTATATTCTTGGTTCTAAGTGTAACATCGTATTGTCTCTTTAAAAAAATGTTGTATCTACTCCGGTTTTTGGGTATCCAATACCCGATATTTCCTCGGATTTTTTTAAGGTTATTTATACATTTTTTTGGCAGTTTTTTTCTTTATATTTTTTTTTAACCTTTTTGTTCTCATTTCTTTTTGGTTTTTTAGAATGTATTAATTATGCATTGAATACAAGATTATTATTCCAAAAATAATTGTTTTTGAATTTTAATTATCCATATAAATGATAATAAATAAATGTTTTTCAAAACAACAATTGTAATACCAAATTAATAGTACTCCGTTTAAAAAAAAAGAAAAGAATTAATGCTAAATTCTAAAAACATATTAATCGTAAGATATTAATGATATTATGATAACATAACAAATAATTAAAATAATAGTTTTTGATCAATTATTAATGGTAGCACATTATAAACATTAATTATTACGTTAAATTCAATAGATTCATTTTCTAAATATATGAAATTCACTTTAATTATATATATATATATATATATATAAATGGGGTAAAAAAAAATTGTAAGATAGTAAACAAATAACTCCTTACTATTTGCATCTCCATAAAATTCTTCATCTTTTTTTTTTTTTTTTATTGAATCATCTATGAGACAAAACGCTTAAAAAAAATCTAATAAAGAATTTATTAAAAAATATAATGTTTTTAGAAAATAAACGTGGAAAAATAAATTAATTTATCACTTGGTTTAACAATATTCTCCATGGAGTTTTTTTTTTTTTTTTTTTAAATTAATACTTCTACAAGTATTCCTAAAATGAGCGTTTTTATAATATATATTTATATATATTATTTTTGAGTAAATTAAGGTGTATTTAGAGGTTTCAAAATTTTAATTTATTAAAATGAAATGCCTTAATAAAATAAATGTGAAAATAAATGGATTGTAAATAGCTAATCTCAATAGTTATTTATCTCTATATAATTATAAATATTTATAATTCTTTTTCTATTTTTTACCTTTTTCTTTTCTTTTCTTTTAGATTGTTTAGAATGTATTAACTATGCATTAAATACAATATGATTATTTCTAAAAATAAAAGTTTTTGAACTTTAATTATTCTTATAAATAGCAATAAATAAATATTTTACAAAGAAAATTAAAATATTAATTGTATTATCAAATCAATGGTAATCTGTTTTTTTTTTAAAAAAAAATTATAGAATTAATGGTAAATTTTAAAACCATATCAATGGAATTATGTAAATGATAACATAACTAAAATTAATAATTTATCATTATATATATTGCTAAAGAGATAGAGAGCTTTTCAATTAATACAATAAATAATTTTTAATTAACCTATATAATAAATCAAATAATTCTTAAGGAATTTATTCATCTAAACTGAAATAATGGTGAAAGAAATTGAGAGTCTTTGTTTATTAATGATATTGGAGACCTAAGAGTTTCCTTAATGGAGTATTAGAGATAATAACAATCATTATAATTGACAATGATTTAATTAAAATCAGATTCATTAAATACTTAAAAACCGGTTCATCTTACTTTGTTGTTTTATAATTAGTTTTTTTTTTTTTTTTTTTATCATAATATAATTAGTTATTTATTAATATTATCAATAATTCAATCATTAATTAATTTAACATTTATTGAATAGAAAATGTTTTTTTTTTAATCTTTTTTTTATTTATCAAAATGTAATTAGTATTTTTAATTTATTGATTATTATTAATATTCATAAATAATAAATTTAACATTTACTATTGGATAGGAAAGGGTTTTTTATTTTATTTTATTTTATTTTATTTTATTTTTATCGGAATATAATAGTAACCAATATGACATTTGTTTAAAAAGATATTTATATCCCTTACCAAAATTATTTTAAGAGACATCCAATGCAATAATAATTATTCTACAAAGAGAATTCTAATCAAACCCTACATCCACAAACAATATCTTTACATGAAAAGATTTTATTTATAAAAATAAAAAAATAAATAAAAATAAAATAAAAAAATAAAAAACTTATAAACCATAAAATTAATATATTTTTTTATATACAACTTTTAGTACGGAAAATTAAGAAATACACCATGCATTAAGAAAACGGTTATTTGTTATTTAAAAGTAAGTTGAAACCATTTCATGTAAATTTTTCCTTCAAAATACCGGTTGAAGCATTAAAAGAGAGAGAGAGAGAGAGAGAGAGAGAGAGAGAGAGTGTGTGTGTGTGTGTGTGTGTTTGAAATTACTTTGAGTTCCTTATATTGATATAGTGAATTTGAATTAGTTGATTTGATATACTTTCCTGAATCTTTATAAATAAGAGTGGTGATTACTTTTTTTCAGTTATGGAAATTTTAATTATACCTATAAAAAAAAATGAAAATATGACATATTAAAATTGTGAATCAGGATTATACCAACTTATATGATTTTTCAATTTTTATTTTACAATGCCCGAACATTGTGTGGGCTGCATACTAGTACATATAATAATAGCATTTTTTTCTACTTTTGATGTAGTTGCGACACGTGTCCTTCATTAAATGTTATTATTATTAATTTTTTATTATATCTAATAATAATTATATATCATATAATAGTATATAATATATAATATAAAAGTATTTATAATGTAATATAATATAATATAATAATAAATAATATAATAGTCTTTCTTCCTACTTTTTATGTGAAAGTGACACGTGACAATTATTTTAAATATATTTTAATATAAAAACATATATAATATAATATGATACGATATATGTATTTATATGATATGATATAATATAATATAATAAATAATATAATAGCCTTTTTTTTTTTTTTTTACTTTTTATGTGTGAGTGACATGCAGCAATCATAATAAATGTTAATTTTAATATATCATTATTATTTCTAATATATTATTATTATTATTATTACTATTACTTGATAATCATAAATGTTATTTTTAATATATTATTATTATTTTAATAAATTATTATTATTTTTTTAATATAATAATAATCATATATGTAGTGTGGAGAATGGATAGCAATCAAATATTGGAAAATTCTATATAAATATACAGTTGAAAACATCAAAAACTATGAATGGTTATGCAATGCATTAATTGCTTCATCTCTTTGATAATAAATATATTCTCTATTAATTAGCTATTTAATGTAATAATATATAATAATTTTTTTCCTACAAATGAAAAGTTTCTTCTTTTCTCTCATGACTCAAATGTTTTATATATATTAATTACATATTATTTATGATAACATATAAAAAAAAAAAAAATTCAAAAGAGATGGAGAGTCTCTCCTTCTCATAATTTCTATTATGCAATAAATAACCATCAATTTATCTATATAAATTAATGTATTTATATTATGCAATAAATAACCATCAATTTATCTATATATATATATATATATATATTTAATTTTTCATTAATTATTATTTTTATTATGAAGAGATGGAGATCCTCCTCTTTTTACAACTCAAGTGTTATATATATATATATATATATATATATATTTTGTATCGAGGATCCCAGACTTCGTCAAGGCACCCATCAGCCTGTCCTCTCCAACTGCGTGACTCGTTGTGGCATTTATGTTAGATCGTGGAGTATAACAAATAGGAAACTCTGGCCCACACCCCTGGCCCCATAAAGACGCAAGCGGTTAAATAAAAACTTGTCCTCGTCTAGGTAGGATTGTCCCCCGCCTGGGTAGGATTTGAACCACTGACATTAACCTCATGTCCGTCCTTCCACTAATAGAGCTAAACGCCTTGAAGACTGATCACAATATAATTGCTAAGAGTAGAACCAAGGACTTGGGTGTTTAATCCCAAGCCTTGGACCACCAAAGAAACCAATAAATAAAATAAATAAATAAATAAATAACCATCATTAATCTATATAATACCCATTAATTAGTTATTAATTTTAATAATTTTTTTATAAACAGATGGAGAGTCTCTTCTTCCATTAATCAATATAATATCAACAAATTTAATTTAAATAACCATTTATTTTCCAACTCTTCATTCCTAGTCCATTTTCTATAAATTAAAATTCACAATTGAAGAATGTGCTTCAATTCTTCCACAACTGGGTTTTAAGGGATAGAGAGAAAGAGAAGTGAGAAAGAGTTAGCTTATAGTAAGTGACTCTTCTTTCTTTCTTTTTATTTTTAAATTATTATTATTTTTTGTAATGGTCATAATTGTATATATTTTTTGGTTTGAAATAACATTTGTTTTTCTTTTTTTTTTTCTTCTCTCTGTAATTTAATATATTAATTTCCTTAGAATTTTTTTTCTTCTTCATTTTTGGTGTTGAAGAGTTTTGATGCTGATGATTTGTTGTTATATATCATGCATATATGTTGATTAGGAGAACTATACAATTTTTAGGAACCATATCATGAATCATTATAAGTATTCTAATATTTTAATTTATAGGAACCATATCATGAATCGTTGTAAGTATTTTAATAATAATTTGCTACTAATGACATGTTTTTGATCAAAATATAAATAATTTTACTATTTAGTTAATGTCCGGTAATTTTTCTGAGGTTTATAGAGATTTTGATTTGATTTGTTGTTTTTGGTTTTACTGGTATATTATGTCAAACTAATCAAGATGGTACCACCGGACAAAAGCGTATGTGTTGGGTTATGATTCAAAACCCTAAAAGTTTTATCTTAATTGGTTCTTAAATATGATTTTTGATTTGTTTTTCTATATATTAATCACTGATAACAATCTTCTTCTACTTCCAAATCGTTGCAATCATGTTTTCCATTTCCGTTGAATCAGCCTATGGCTCAAAAGTTGACCAGTCTGTCTTTTAAGTTCACGTTACTAGAGTTTCTTTTGCGTCGATTTAGCATATATATTAAATCATTATTGTCTCAATACATTATTGATTTTTTTTTTTCGTAAATTGGTTTCCATAATTTATTGTATTTTGTGTTAATTACCTAATGTTAAATTGAATGAATATTTATCTTTCAGCATTCTTTCTATTCAAATTGTGTATATTTATTGTATATAAGTGACATCTATTTAATGTTATTAATAAATTATTATTTTTTTCATCTATTTAACATTCATATAAAATAGCATAATATTATTAATAAGCTTTTTATTTTTATTTTTTTATCTATTTAATATTTATATAAAACAACATAGGATAGTTATATATATATATATATATATATATATATATTGTTAATATTACTAACGAGTGCTCTTTTAACCAAAAAGTCCCGTAGTTGTCCTGAAAATCTCTGTTATCGCGCATAGACTCCTCCTAGATCAAAATAGACCAGCAGACACTTATTTAAACATTAAACATGGTAAACCAAGGAAAACAAGATCAAAATATAGGAAAATAGGGGATACGCAAAGCGTATAAACGGACTTATCAAATACCCTAAAACCAAAATTTTGCTAGTCCCCGAGCAAAACCAAGAAAGAAAAAATACACAAAAAATTTTAAACAACACACAAAAATTCTGTCGAGCCAACTGAAGAATAAAGATGTGACACTAGGCATACTAAATACAGGCACAAGCATGTTAGAACCACTGAGAAGTGTAAACCAAGGTGCTACAACATTAAGGATTTCAATTACAGACTTCAATGCGACCATATTATCAAAAGTATCAAACACAAGAGTTTTATGAATACATTTCGTCTCAATTGTAAATCTTTCCGGATTTCTCTCATTTTTTTTTTTCACACAGAACATAGGCTCACTCATAAAACATATGCGTTTTTTTTTTTTTTGGAAGTTTAAATACAAAAAGATATGAAGTATACGCATATGAGAAAACAAAATCACTTGTTTTTATTAGCAAAGAAAATGTTTTGAATGGAAATCAAACACTCAGAGTTATATCTAGCACACCGTGGAAACATTTTCAAAACACACAAGTCCCTTCCTTAAGATCAGCTAGGACTTTTTTTAGGCTCATTTAGGGTAATGGTTGAATGGCTATGGTAAAGCATGGTGGATATGGAATTTAGGGAGGCTAATGATCATACCAATATACAACCCACACATTGTGCACACTATATACACAAATGACTTATCAAATATTTACACAACTTAGCTTTTGAAAGCTTTACTGTCTTTGTACTTATTGACAAGCTTTTCACATAGAGAATCTCTTTACAAACTTTTTTTTTTTTTCAAAGCAAAAATATTTATACTGTACAATTTTATGCTGTACAATTTTATACTGATTCATTCCATTGTGCCATATTTATTGGTTTCTATACATGATCATAGCAAAAGGATTGGCATTGTGTTTGGGATATTGTGGTGTAGGGATGATATGGGGAAGGCCATTTGTTTTAGGTCAGTTAAGCACACACAGTTATGGGACATGTTTAGGCCATTTGAATGGTTGCATATATGCCTACTTCATCTATAAAGGCTTGGGACAAGCGAAAACGAAACCACGACGACATCTGAATACAAGCTCAAAAGTGTCTTCCTAATTGATAAGTGTTTCATGAGGTCAACAGAACAAATTCACTCACGTGATGCACTATGGGCTCTGAATACGTGCACAGGTAGTCTCCATTAATAGTCTAAACATCTTAAGCGTGCTACCCTCTTTACTGGGACACTAACGAGTCTGGTAGGATGTGTGAAAGCCATGTGGTACAGCTTTGGCAAGCACAATCCTAGTGACTCAAAACATGCAAAAATGTCTGAACTAAACCGACCCAATAACATCTCAAACGAGCAGAATAAACTGCTCTAGATTTGACTTGAAAGACAAAAATAATTACAAAATAAATTGCACCAAAACGATTCAGAGCTGGAAAAGTAAAGTAATATTTTTCACATTTTCACTGGCAAAGAATAAACCGAAATGGTTGTACCCCCAACCGAAACCAACATTGTCCACAATGTTATTAACATTTGATTCAGAAAATGTGACAAAGAAAGCTTAGAAAGGGAAGAGTATACCAAAAACTTCCTAAAATAAAATAAAACATGGCAAAAACTGAACTAAAATATCTACACGTATTTACATAAAAAAAAAAAAAAAAGAGCAAAGCAATTCAGTTATGAAAGACTAATGTAAAAGCTATAGATAACAAGAGTATAAATGCATGTTATGTGCTGTGCCGCCTCGACGCTGGCGCCTTGCCCTTGGACAAACGGGTTGCCTCATCCTCTGCTCTTTTCTTCTCCACCTCCTCTGCGGCCCTCTGGGCAGCCTGCTCCTTTGAAATGGAGATTCCTAACGTAGATCCAACTGTCCTCTTCTAAAAAACGGGTATGCTAATATGCCTTCTAAACTCAGTTGAATCCTGCCTCTGATCTTTAATCTCAACCTCAAAGAAATCCATCTTGGAATGGAGCGACTAAACTGTAGCCAATATCTGATCTAGCTTGGATTGCCTTGAATCTGTCTCATAATCAACATCCTCATCATCGGACTTTGGATCTAAGCCCTCAAAATCATACTTAGCCTCTTGGTCAGACCCGACTATCCTCCTTTTCTTCCTGCCATTTGTCTTACTACCCATGGTGCTGGATCTCAACTCATCACTAGATAGCTCTTCAACCCCATCCTTCTTTAGAAGGGCATTGATAAGGGTCGGAAAAATAATTTGCTTTGGCTTTGCACCTCTAGCAAAACTGATCCTACTAGCTTCTAAAATAGCACATAATATCTCCTGACCAATATCTATCTTCATGCATGTAACGTAGCTATAAAGGATGTCCACATGAAACTCAAAAATCATGGTCCTATACAGAACTGGCGCGAGTGAGTAAGAGTGAAATACATTCAAGAATCACAGCCACTAGGGAAGCTCATATTGCTTCAACTATGACCCCTCCTCCCATCTGCCATCTGCTGGACCTCTAAGTGCCTTGAGTTGATCCAACTTGGGCACATCAATACCTGTATATCCTTTACTAAGGTTCACATAATCCGGTGTACCAAAATGGGTGTTTATCATCTTCGTCGTAATCTTAAACTCACGGTCCCTCACCAAAACTGGTCCACCCTTTTTCACCACCTCCAGATCCATGCTGACGTAGAACTCTTTAACTAAAGTCCTATTTGTCCTTACCGAAAATCTAATAAAGTTCTGCCATTTCCTTTGCTCCACAATCTTCACAATCTGAGTACTCTTAAAATCATCTATAAAGATCCCCCTTCAAAAATAGTTTTCGTTTTGTTCAATTTCTCCGTCCTTCTAGAGTAGTCATGGTTTTTCGTATACAAATTGTTGGACCCTTTGAAGTAGAACACATGGTCCTCCATCTAGCTGGAGTGGTTTTCTGTTTCAGTCCCCTGGTCCTAGCCATTTTCCTTTGTGACGCTGCTGCTGGAATAAAACTAGCCACACAAAATTATTACCACCCTTAAACATCTAACAAAATTTCAACACTTCCGCATCACAATAGTTATTCACAAAAAAAACCAATTAAATTCATGCAATGCTTATTCCAAAGAAAAAAAAAATTCATCAAAAGAAACACAACAAACTATTCTAAAGAAACATGCAAATCACTGTCTAGAAAAGGCAAAAATTCAAAATTTTCCCAACAATCATACCCATTCCAGAATTTATACCCAAAAAAACAAACAAAATACTAAAATTTAAACCATAAGTTATAAGAATACAAAAACAACTTGCATGTATAACACTTGGAGATCAAAAACTTGAAATTTCACCAAAAACCAAAATTAAAAAAAAAAAAATCGATATTTACTAAGAAACTATACAATAACAAAAATCATGGCAATCCATGGCAAAAGAAACGAAGCCCATTCGTTTTTCTCTACAATTTATGCTTTCATAACTTAAGAACTCATTCAAAAGCTATTTCATGTAAAAACCCCCAATTTCGGAACCCTAGCCTCTAAATATTCAAAAATTCATGCCCTAATTCGATTTAATCAAGAAGAAAAGAGGCTAAGATGCGATTAGATGATGAATGAGTGAGATTTGAGGAGAAATTACATACCTTAAAAACTTGGATCGATCCTTGAGAGATAAAGAGAGTTGCGGTTTACTTTAGAGTGAGAGAGAGAAATTTTGAAAATCTTTAAAGAAAGAAACTGTTGAAATTAATGGGGGTGTGACAAACCTTATAACATTGCAAGCACAACGACATCGTTTTTTCTTTTAAATTTTTATTTGCTGGCTAGTTATTTGGTTTCGCGGTACGCTTTAATGTCCCCAACCGCGAAACTTAGCAATGGATCAGGTTTTCCATTATGCAGTACATGTCGCTATTCACTTCGACGAGACCAACCGTGAAACATGGTAGCTGTTCTACTATACAATTACGCAATTCGTCTCATGGTGCACTAATTTCCTGGCACGGTTCACTCTAACGAAATCTGAAAATTTTCAATGAAAATTCTTTTGTCTTTTTGCGCTCCATTTCAACACAAGAGTTAATCATTCCTACTCACTTATTTGCAAACTCTCAAAACTCAACTAGGATATCAAAAACAAAGGCAAGCCGTAAGGCTCTTACAAAAGAAAAAAAAAAACATAAATCATCAATTATCTGGGAATAAAGAAATGCTAACTACTATGTCAAGGTAATACCTCCTTGAGCTCCTCAGTGTATTGCTCCCAATAAACCTTCAATCATTGGCCCTTCAATTTAAATCTCTCATTGGCAGCATTTTCTATTTCGACTGCTCCATGCGGGAAAACTTCTGTTACTGTATAAGGTCCCTTCCATCAGCTTTTCAACTTCCTAGGGAACAATCTCAACCTGGAATTGAAAAGAAGAAATTTTTGTCCAACTTGATATCTTTGAATGCCAGTCTCTTGTCATGCCACATTTTTGTCTTCTCTTTGTAAATCCTTGAGTTCTTATAAGACTCAAGCCTTAACTTCTCAAGCTCACTCAACTGCAAACACCTTTTCTCTCCGGTCTCCTTCAACTCCATGTTGAACATTTTGATTGCCCACCATGCCCTATGTTCAAGCTCAAAGGGAAGATGACAAGTCTTTCCGTACACAAGTCGGAATGGTGACATTCCTATTGGCGACTTATACACTATCATGTATGCCCATAAGGCATCATCCAACTTTGCTACCCAATCTTTCCTTCGAACTTCGTTCGTCTTTTCTAAAATACTTTTGAGTTCTCTATTTGTCACCTCGGCCTAACCATTGGCCTGCGGATGGTACGGAGTGGTGATTCTATGCTTTACCCCATATTTCTTACTTAAGGCTGTAAAGTATTGTTGTAAAAGTGGGAGCCTCCGTCACTCACAATTGCCCTCGGTGTGCCAAATCGTGTGAAGATATTCTTTTTCAAAAATTTGGTGACTTCATTTGTTCCATATGTTTGGGTTGCAATTGCTTCAACCCACTTTGAAACATAATTTACGGCAACAAGAATATATCGATTTCCAAAAGAACTCGGAAACGGTCCCATAAAGTATATGCCTCATATGTCGAACAACTCAACCTCTAACATGATATTCATAGGCGTCTCATCGCTCTTGGTTATATTACCGGTTCTTTGGCACCAATCACAAGCTTTCATAAAGCTTCTTGAGTCATTAAACAAGGTAGGCCACCAGAATCCGAACTGCAGAATTTTCCGTGTCATCCGTGATGCACCAAAGTGGCTTCTACATTCTTTGGAATGAAAGTGGTCCAAAATGTATGTCATCTCCTCATTTGGGACACATCTGCGGATCACCCTATCACCACAAATTTTGAACAAAACCAGCTCATCCCATAAGTAATACTTCAATTCCGCAAAGAATTTCCTTCTCAAGTGCAAGCTAAAATTAGTCGATACTATCTCACTTACCAAATAGTTCACATAGTCTGCAAACCACGAAACCAAGTAACTTTGTAGTTCAAAAAGCTGCTCATCTGGAAATTCTTCCTTGATTGGTTCCTCAGTTGGTCCACTTTCATCCCGTTCCAACCTTAAAAGGTGATCGATAGCTAAGTTTTTCGCACCCTTTTTGTCTCTAATCTCCAAGTCAAACTCTTAGAGAAGTAAGACCCATCTAATCAACTGCGGCTTAGCATCCTTCTTTTCTATCAAATACTTAATGGCCGAGTGGTCCGTGTAGACTATCGCCTTGGATCCAACCAAACACGATCTAAAACAATCAAATGCGAACACAATCGCGAGTAACTCTTTATCAGTCATTGCATAATTGATCTGTGCATCATTAAATGTCTGTCTGGTGTAATATATCACATGTAACCATTTATATCTCCTTTGACCTAAAACGACACCCACCACGTAGTCACTGCATCACACATTAACTCAAATAGTACGTTCCAATTTAGTGCTGCCATGATAGGTGCAGAAACGAGCTCTTTCTTCAATGTCTCAAATGATCTCAAGCAGTCATCATCAAACTTGAATGTGACATTCTTCATCAAGAGGAACATAATGGTTTCATGATTTTCGAGAAATCCTTGATAAACCTCCTGTAAAATCCTGCATGCCCTAAGAAACTTCGGATACCTTTCACTGAACTCGAGGGTGGCAACTTCTTTATTACTTCTACCTTTGCCCTATCCACCTCTATCCATTGAGATGATATTCGGTGTCCCAAAACAATGCCCTCTTTAACCATAAAGTGACATTTCTCCCAATTGAGCACCAAATTCGTATCCTCGCATCTCTGAAGCACCTTGCCTAAATTTTGCAAACATCCATCGAAAGATGGCCCAAACACGGAAAAGTTATCCATGAAGACTTCCATAAAACACTCCATCATGTTGGAAAATATCACCATCATACATCTCTAAAATGTAGTTAGCGTGTTACATAGCCCAAACGACATTCTCTTATATGAGAAGGTTCTATAAGGACAGGTGAATGTTGTCTTCTCCTGATCTGCTGGGTCAATCAGTAATTGATTGTACCTGGAATAACCATCTAGGAAACAGTAATACTCGTGCCCAGCTAACCTTTCAAACATCTGATCAATGAAAGGTAGCAGAAAATGGTCCTTCATAGTAGCATTTTTAAGTTTCATATAGATTATGCATACTCTCCACCCCTTGACCATCTGTGTTGGAATCAATTCATTTTTCTCATTTAAACTACTGTCATCCCACATTTCTTTGGCATAACTTGCAACGAGCTCACCCAAGAGCTATCCAAAATCTGGTATCCAACAATTTCAAAACCTCGGCTCTCACTGTAGGGAAAAATAAACAAATAAAAGTGTTACACGCAGCGGAAGCGATACTAAAGACGATTTAGTGACTTTTAAAATTTTTCCTTTATGAACCTTAAACCCTTTTAATCAATAAACATGCATATATATCAACAAAAGTAAATTACCTCTTGTCGCGTGATCCGATTGACTTATGTCGATGGTAATCCGCAAGACCTTCAATCCGAGCACGAACGTGGATCACCTAGGAGCGTGGTCTCCCTTTCCTTTGAATTGCAAACCTGTGAATGGACCAAACAAATACTTTCTTTTCTTTGTTAGTCACAAAACAATCAAAAGAATGTCAAAATTATTCCGGTCACTTTTGAGTTCACAATCTTATGATCGAAACTCGCGTGAACCTAGATCGATATCGTATACACAAGCTTATTGATGTTTAAGCAATTGTATACTATCAAAGAATAATTTTTCACTCCTTTTTGTCTCTCTAGAATAAAAACTCTCTTAGAATTAAGAAGAAGAAGAAAGAAAATAAAAACTCAAGCACCAATTAATTGATGTGGCCGAACCCTATAAGAACATATATATAGGTTGGCCGAATTTTTCTTCTTTTTCCTTTAGGGTTGCCGAATTCTATGTAGTATCTAATTAGGGTTGGCCGAATTTCATCATGTCACTTATATAGGGTGACTGAAATTCAACCCTAATTCTTTTTAACTTTATAGACTTCAAACCCTAATCCAACTCTTTTATTTTTATTCTTTTATTTGACTAAATAAAAAAAAAGACTCCTTATTTGATTAAATAAATAATACTAATTTATTTATTTACTTATCAAACAAGTATTTTACTTTTAGGAAAGATTTGTTTCTTTAATTAAACAATTAATCAATAAATCAATTAATTCTTATTTAATTAAAACAAATGAAACAAAATAATATTTTTAGGTCAAAACCTTAACCTAGCCGCCCCACTTATATATAAGATGGGCCTAATATTATTTTCCTATTTCATTTAATCCATTGGACTTTAAATAAAAAAGCCCACATGTGAACCAGACCCATTCTTACTAAAAGAAACAAGCCCACATGTCTTTCATTAATATATTAATATAATTGAGCAGCCCATTACTTAAATAATGTGTAAATTATATTCTTAATATATTAAATGCAATTCTAGATGGACCCTTAAATTGGTCCGGTAGAATATATCAAGTGATCCATGCAAGTCCGTGTGGATTGGGGATCTTGGCGGGCCATCTAAATTTAAGCTTCAATAGACATAACCTAATCACAATCAACAAATGATTCACTTAGGTCCGATCCATTAATTTTAACTCATTCCACTAAAGAGCTAAAACTGAACTCTTAAATAAAGATAGAAAAGGAAGATGCTCCTCATTCATACCCTAGACAATCATATTGGAGATAGTGTATCCTCGTGATTAATATCAGTAATCGCCAAGAGTTCATAGACCGCCTATAACTCTCCAAGTTACCATATTTACTCATATGACCACGTTTTGAACTTGGATATTTTGACTTGTCCAGAAGCCATGTTTTCAATAGACACTATTGAAAACTCAACGTTGAGATTTAATATCCAATTACCTCAAAACATCCATATGATGATATTATACTCTCATTTAATTAAATGGAGCCACGATGTCCATATCTATAAATGAAGTCCTCTATCGATTAACAAATGAATATCACCAAACTATCGAGGATAGACTATGCGATATAATCGTACTCATTGATAACTCAAATGATATCACTTGCAACCATAAGTCCATCATTTATCTCAGGATTAAGATAGACTCTCCGATTGTCCTGATAATGAAAAGACTATTATCTATTGACGGTTCTAGATAAAGCTTTTCATTGTGATCCAGTTCAATGCACCCAGTGCACTAGATCCTTTTGCTCGAAGACACTCCGATGATTTTAGACTCATCATATCTCATTTGATCCCACTCAAATGCTAGCAAAAGAATTCTACAACTTTAACAAGATAAAGGTGCCCAACCTTTAACTTAAGTTGTGAACAATATTCAAGACTAACTAAAGAATTGTGTCTACCACATACATATCCAAATGTACGAACAATTCTTCTTTTCCCATAGTCTTTAGACCTTATGATTATTTACTTTGACAATTATAATACAAACTATAAATGCTATACGATTTGTTAAACCAGAAATCACTTTATTAATATGAAAAAGATTGTTAATTACAACATTACACTCTTGCTATTGAGCATAATCCTAACACTCACCACTTCTTTCATGTTTAGATTGAGCCTTCGTTGATACTCTACCGTTGCTTTAAACTCATCCTCCATGAGGATCTTATGCATACAAAAAGAAGGGCTCAATCCCTTAATGTCCGAAATGGACCACCGTATAACACTTTTATGCTCTCTCAACACTGTCAGCAATTTCTCCTCTTCTAACTTAGATAAAGAAGCAGAAATGATAACTAGAAGAGATGTAGAATTGCCTAAGAATGCACACTTCAAGTGCATATGTAATTGCTTGAGCTCAAGTATGGGTGGCTCTTCAATGGAAGGTGGCAACTTTGGCTTTCCTTCTCCGAGCTCTTCAAATTTCCACCTCCCTATGAAGTTTGTAAAAGTTTCAGAATTAAAAAGTATAGCACATTCCGTAACTTTCTCATCATCGTCATCTTTGGAGGCTCCATGTACAATGCAAGCTTCCATAGGTTCCGTTGGGCTATCTCTTTTGAAATACTCATTTACCAACGACTCTATAACTTACGCACTCATACATTTTTCCACCCCTAATGACTTCTTTCTGACCTTTGACATATCAAAGACCACGTGCTCCTCTCCAACTCTCAAGGTCATCTTTTCTTCCTTAACATAAATCAATGGCCCTACTGTTTTTAGAAATGGCCTACCAAGAAGTAAAGGTATTTCCACGTCCTCCTCTATTTCTAAGATAACGAAGTCTACTGAGAAATATAACTTCTAAACCTTCATCAGAACATCCTCCATCATACCCCTTTGGTACTTTATGGACCTATCTGCTAACTGTAGTGTGACATGCGTAGGTTTCATCTCTCCCACACCCAATTTCTAAAAAACTATGTACGGCATCAAATTTATACTCGCCCCTGAGTCAATCAAAGCCTTACTAAATTCTGACGTTCCTATGGTGCACGAAATGGTGAATTTTCCTGAATCCTTCAACCTCGGAGGTAGCCTATTTTGCAATATTGCGCTGCACTCTTCCGTCAATGCAACCGTCTCAAATTCCTCTAACTTTCTCTTATTAGAAAGCAATTATTTGAGAAATCTCACTGCGTGGGCATTTGGGTGAGTGCCTCGGTAAAAGGAATGTTGATTTGGAGCTTTTTGAAGATCTCTAAAAACTTTGTAAAGTTATGAGCATCCTTTTGTTTCTTAAGCCTCTGAGGATACGAAATGGGTGGAACATAAGCCTTCATTGGCGGTAGAGTAGGCTCATCTAACAGTCTCCCTTGTAAGTCGTCTTCCACTCTCTTTTCACTTTCCTTTTCCAGGATGGTGAACTTTCATCCATGTTCTCATCTTCCTCTTGAATTACCCTTTTTTTTCTTCATCCCAAAATCTGTGGGCAACTCAACTTGCTTCCCACCTCATAAGGAAATCTCCTTACACTGCTCTCTTAGATTTATTTCACTATTACTCGGAAGAGATCCTTATGGTCTTTCTTAGACTGCCTTAGCCAACTGTCCTACCTGACTTTCCAAATTCTGAACCGCAGCTTGTGAGTGTTGAGCAATTTGCTTAACACTTGATTCAAGCTTTTGCTAGCTATGGTCTTGCATTTCCGGCCATGGTCTTGCATTTCCATTTGGTTATTCATTTTGGTTATCAACTTGGAGAACATGTCCTCTAAGGTGGGTTTCCTTTCCGCTTAATTGTTCACAAATTGATTCTAGAATCCCGGAGGTTGCCTAACATTTGCTTGTTGTTGAGGTGGAAGGTTTTGGTTGTCTCTCCAAGCTAGGTAGAGATGATTCTTCCATGAGGGGTCATAGGTATTAGAGTATGGATTATTTTAGGGGTTTTGGTTTTGGTTGTTGAAGTTACATTTGTAGTTTACAAACCCTACTTCATCTAAAAAGGTTAATGCGAACGGGCTTCCAACTAGACAATCTGAACTCAAATGCGGACCCATACATACCTCACAACTAGCAACAATCACTTGACTCGGTCCTGCGCTTAACTTGCTCATTTGATTAGTGAGTGTAGCAAGTTGAGCTTTCACACTAGTAAGCTCATCCACCTCAATCATACTAGGCTTCTTCTTCGGGAGTTGTCGTTCATTTCTCCAATGTCTATTGTTGATGGCCATTGCTTTTATAAGATCATGAGCTGCATCCAACGTCTTACTCATCAGTGAACCTCCCGCATACGCATCTATCAAAATTCTGGTCGAAATTGTGATCCCTTAACAAAATGCATGCAAAGTTTGCCACTTCGATAGTCTGTTGTGGGGGCATCTCCTGATGAGATCATTGAACCACTCCAACACTTTGTAGAGACTCTCTTTGTCAAACTGTGTGAAGGATGTGATCTCGTTACGAAGGCGGGCTATTTTCCCTAGTAGAAAGTACTTGTTTAGGAATGCCTGAGCCAACTGCTCAAAGGTAATGAACGAATCTGGGAGATGTGCTTGCAACCATTCTCTTGCATCGTTCCTAAACGAGAACGGGGAACAACTTTAACTTAATGAAGTCTTCTAGCATTCCATTATACCGAAAAGTGTCACACACTTCATTAAAGCTCTGAAGGTGCCTATTTGGATCCTTAGATGGCAATCCAATGACTTGAACCGTGGCAGCAATTATCGAAATCAGCGCTGGCTTGATTTCAAAATTATTTGTTGCTATTGTGGGTCCTCTGATTGAGGATATATTCTGATCAACTCTCGGCATAAGGTAGTAATGTAGAGTTCTCTAAGCTTCCACATTAGCATCATCTTGAATCGATATTTGATTCGGCACTGGGACTGGGTTTGGAACTTGATCTACCATGGTTCTAGCTAGCCTTTGATTTTGACGATTTCTCCTAGTTATTCCTTCAATATATGGATCAAAGTCCAAAACCTATAGATTGTTACTCCTTGTATGTTGGTGCATACAAGAGCAACACGCATGCAAAGAAAATAATAACACACAAAAGTAATAAGGTTCAAAGTAGTAAAATCCAACTAATTCCAATATCAAATATCCGCTAAATCCCCGGCAGCAATGCCAAAAATTGATCGCTATACATCGTCACACTCGCAATATTATGAGGTCGAAATGCAGTGCAATGATAGAGTAGGAAAACTTCCCACAGAGACTAAGGGATTTAATGATTACCGGCGTTTGAGGGCACGTGTAATATTTGAACAATACAATTGAATGATTTCCAAACTTATCACTAAATTAATCTAAAGCTAATTCTAAGCATGTATTCAATAGATTAAGTAAATCATACAAGAGAATGATATGTGTAATACGGCGAAATAATGCTAGAATTTAGAATCTACCTCACCCTTCTAATTTAGAATTCAACCCGCCTAATCTCCCAAATTACGCAAGTATACATTATAGGTTCGTGCCCCCTTTGACCAACTCTTAATCTCTTTCGATCAATAGAAATCACACCCATCCATACATAATATATATGTGTATATTAAGCACATTGAGGCACACACACGATCCCTATACGCCAGCCTTGCGTATCTCTACCTTACTGATCATATATAATTGATATTGTGATGAACATGTTTAGCGTGTCACCTCTTGGTTCATTCACACAACCAATAAATCATTTACAAGATGATCAATCAAGCACAAGCATTAAGCACACAAAATATCCATATTACAACACAAGCACTTTAAGAGAAATTAGGCAAATCATTACAAAAGATTAAAGGTTTGGTATCATCATAACTCTAGCATAAACGTTTTTAGCACATATTACATATCCAAGTCATTTGAGATAATAAATAAAGACAAACCATAGTAAATACAAAAGTATAAGAGATAAAGTTGCAAGAAATGAACTAAGATGAAGAACTTATTCTTTACATGTGCTAGGCTCTAATGACTTGGCTTTTCCAAGCTTCCTTTGCTACTCCAAAGTGATGATTGATGATGGGTATGGTGTGTAAGGAAAGGTTATTTAGTTGAGGTAATGGATCTATGGTGGTTTATGGTGAAGAAGTGATGGATTTGATGAATTTATGGAAGAATATGTTGAGAGGTGAAAATGGGCGTTTATGGAGGAAATTCTTAGATCTAAATTCGAAGTAACACCACTTTAATATCTAGAAAAGGGACATATATAGGTAGGTCAAGAGTGGGTCCCAAAAAAGGTGAAAAACAAGTGGTGATAGTTATCTCACGATTCGTCTTGCGAGACGCTTTAACGAAACGTATTGCAAAATGACTCATGAAGAGACTCGCGGTATGCATTTTTACCTGACGCGGTTTGCTTTAACGAACCCAACCGTGAAACATGGTAGTGACTTTGGTCTTCCATTACACGGTATAGGTAGAGATGCATATTTTTCCCTGGGGCCCCAATTCCCTGCGTCCCCATTCCCATTTTGGGAGTTTTTTTTTTTTCGAAGAAAAATGGGGAAATTGGGGGGGGGGGGGGGTTGGTTTGGTGGTGGATGGGGATGATTTTCATCCCCAAATTGAAATGGGGATGGGGATGGGGATAAGGGACCAACCCCTCCCCAAATTGAAATGGGGATAGGGATGGGGATGAGGGACCAACCCCACCCCCCCAATCCCCATTTCCCCATTTTCCCCACAATTATATTGAAATGGGGATGGGGATGGGGATGAGGATGAAGAGGAGATCCCCCATCCCCATTTCCCCATTTTCCCATTTCCCCCAAACATATATAAATATAATTATAATATATACTCTTTTTTTAAAATTTATTCTTTGAAAACTCTAACTCCCTAAGTATATATACACATTTTTATATAAAATGCACTAATGAATTTTATTTTGTATTTGTAATGGAATGTTTGTTTTTTTTAGTTTAATTTATAATTTTTAGTCAAATGGGGAAACAAGGGAAACGAGGAATTGGGGGAACGGGGTAAATGGGGAATTGGGGAAAAACAAAGAAAATGGAGAATTAGATGGGGATGGATAAAGGTCCCCCAAAAATTTCCCATCCCCATTTTCCTCAAATGGGGAAATGGGAAGGGGGGGGGGGTATTATATATATATATATATATATTTGGCATTATTTTGTAATGTATTTTCTTTTGCATTTATAATGTAATGTCTTTTTTTTTTTTTTTTTTAGTTTAATTTATAATTTTCAACCAAATGGAAAAATGGGGGAATGGGGGAATAGGGCAATAGGGTAAACGGGGAAAAACAGGGGAAAACGGAGAAAGGGACCTCCCCCCAAAACTCTCTCATCCCCATTTTCCCTAAATGGGGAAATGGGTGGGGGGTGGGGATGAGGAAGGGTTTGAGAAGTGGAAATAGGGATGGAGGGACCTATATCCATCCCTATTTCCCCAATGTGCAACCCTAGTCGTGGTTCACTCTACCGAAACCAACCGTGAAACATCTCAAAGTCTCCACTCAATATTTACGTTGTACAGGTTGCTATTCGCTTTAACGACACGTACTGCGAAAGTGCTCTTTTAACCCGAAAGTCATGTATTTGCCCGGAAAATCCCCGTTATCGTGCGTAGACTCCTCCTAGATCAAAATAGACCTGCAAACACTTATTTAAATATTAAAACATGGTAAATCCAAGGAAAACGAGATCAAAACATAGAAATATAGGGGATACGCAAAGCGTATAAATGGACTTATCAAATGGTTGTGATTAATTACTTTTAAAAAAAAAAGGTTGTATATAATTAATAAATATTTAATTTTTCAATTTTTTTAAATATAATTTAACAATTTTGATCATATGATTAAATATATGAATTCTTTTTGTTCTCAACACAACAATATAAAGAATAAACGATGAGTTAAATATAAATGTAGGTTAATTTTAATTTGATTGATTATTTATTTTTAAAAAAAATTTGTATACTGTAAAATGTTATTACTTATAGTATTTTAAAATCTTATTTAACAAATTCTATGCATCTCATAGGTTAGCACACTAGTTAATATGTTAATTTTTTATTTTTTATTTTTTTATTTTTCCTTATGTTAAGAGATATGTTGGTGTATCTCAAATTTAACTCTAATGTTATGAAAGAAAAGAAGAATAGATGAAGTATATGATGAACAATTAATCATTAAGGGAGAGAGAGATAAGAGTGAAAGACATAAGAGATATAGAGAGAGCTTTTCTCTTTCTATTATATAAGTTGATCAACCAACAATTACAATTGAAGGCCATATATATAGGCAATCACTTTGCTTAATAATGAAGTTAACAATATGGGCTTGGTGGGGAAGCCAACAATAGAGGCTTGGTGGGGAAGCTATAAAATTACAACACTTCCCCTTGGATTTCCCACCACTCGTATTTTTAATTTTCTAAGAAAAACCTGGTGGGACAAAAATCTCAGTAAAATATATACAAAGATCTTCTAGATCTTGTAGTGTTGGACGTCCTCAAAACTGTCTCGTTAAAAACCTTGTCAGGAAAAACAAATAAGATAAAACCTGATCAAAGGGAAGAAGAGTATAGTGTATATATGTTCATAATTTATTATTTCTTCAAAACATTTCTCACATTTATACTTTGCTAGGGAAAACCTAGTGGGATAAAAACTTGAGCAAAGGTATTCATTAATCTGTCGGATCAAAGTAATATTTATGGTGATCTTCTGTATCAAAGTAACATATATACGATGATTAGCAAGATCAAAACATTAGTTACAATGATATTTTTTATCAAGATAACACATATACAATGATCTACTTGATTAAAGTAATATTCATGATGATCTTTACGAATCAAAAGATTTTGGGTGTGCTTAGATAATTGCCTCATTAAAATCTTATCAGTAAACCCAATGGGACAATCCCCTGATGGGATGCTCCCTCTGATGGGGAGCTCCCCCTGATAAAAGTTATTTTAAAACAATATTCTAGATTGCTAAACTGGGGTATACATATATTTATTTCATAAAATGAAATAACATCATAAATGATTGGAGGGAGTGTAAGCAAAGACTTGCTTTATGGAGTATTATCCATATGGAATCTTTTCGGAATCTTTTCAGAATCTTTTCAACATATTCTGGTTGATGGACAAACATTTCATTGATCGATGCTCAACCTTCAGGTCGAGACAATATTTCATTTCTCATGTCTTTCATTTTTAAACTCATTTTATAAAAAAATCAAGAGTTTTTAAGAGCTCTCTAGGAGCTTCAATTTAATTCATATCATCAACATATGTTGTGAATATAGTAAATCCGGATTCTGATTTCTTTACGAATACTCATGGGTATATGATATGATTATTATATCCTTATTTTTATCGGATATTAACTGAGACGGTTATACCACATCCGTCCATATTGTTAAATATATGCATTGAGTGAACCATATTGATAAATGATTACTACATCTAGAGGACATATTTCAAGCCTTGTAAAGGCAGCCAAATTTATCAAAAATTGGAAACGTAATTGTATTTGTCACAATTGAATACCAAGTTTCTGTGAGAAACCTTGTACTACGAGTCGTGCCTCATATCTCATGATCTCGTTTTTCTCATTACGTTTTCCATATAAATACCCATTAGTATCCAACTAGTTTGACATCTCCGGGTGTCTGAAGTGTTATTGGTCCAAATACTTTATGTTTAGCATATGAAATCAATTCTTCTTGAATTGCTTCTTTTCACTTAGGCCAATCATGCATTTTGTATGCAATCATTGATATTATGAATATCATAATTATCATTTATAATTTCAGTAGCGCTACTATGTATAAAAATACATCATCAATGATTGTTTCTTCATGATTCCTCATTTCTCTCATATGATTTATAGAAATTTTCTCAATTTCTATATTCTTGTATCTCTGTTGAGATTTCTTTCATTTTCAATGGATTTAATCATTTCATAGATTTGTTTATAAATATTTTTCAATTTCAATATACTTGTATCTCTTTTGAGATTTCTTTCCATTTTCAATGGATTTAGTCATTTCATAGACTCGTATAGAAATTTTTTTAATTTCAATATACTTGTATCTCTGTTGAGATTTCTTCCATTTCAATGAATTTAGTCATTTCATAGACTTGTATAGAAATTTTCTTGATTTCAATATACTTGTATCTCTGTTGAGATTTCTTCAATTTCAATGGATTTAGTTATTTCATAGACTTGTGTCTCATTAGATATATCAGACTCTTATAGAGTTGATTTAGAGAAAGTGGATTTATTTATAACTCGAGTTTTGTTTACTTTTGAGATCCCGATAACAGTACCTTTCAAAAAAGTTCACAAGCTTATGATATGCATCAGATGATTTATTTGTTGTTTTTATCTTTAATCGTTCTTCAAGAACAACCACTCACCCAACTTACAAAATTTTGTTACCTTTAATATATTAGGTATCTAATGATCATCTTTCATATTTGAGTGATACGAAGATTGAAATGAGACACATTTATATATGTACAGAACCAAACCGGTATCTCTATTTATATAAGAGTAATCTTTCATTTACTCTTTTTTTCTAAAGAAACTTTCCATTTGGAAATTAATCAATATAATAATATACGGATTGTGGAAACTATCAGAAGTTTAAATGATCTATTAAAAGATTAATTAAAAACAATATTAATCTCATAAAGATATAGAATCATTATCTTAGATCATGCCAAAGATGCAATAGGAAGATATACTACACAATCAAAATATCTTTAAAATGTAAGCAATTCAATGACCAATTACAAGTTGTAATGGTAAATACCGATGATAGATAGTGAGTCATGGATGAATGCATCAACATGTAATATAGAATGTCCCATATAGAAACCAGTAATTGTATTGAAATAATAAAGTTCTTGTAATTACCTGGAGATGTTTGATACGCGATTCCACTGATCCATTCTGATTATGAGTACATGCAAAAAACTGAATGTTGAACGTCGATCTCAACTGAAGACGTTTGATAATATACAAACATGTGACCATCACATAGGTGCATCAATCAGTACCATAAAATAATGGAAGGATTCATTTGATGGATGAATATATCTACATATACCCCCTTGAATGATGGGGATTCAAAACCAACTTTAGAATAAGATGGTTTATTTGGTGGATAAATATATCCACAAACAACCCATTTTTGATCAGTGATATAATCCAAATGATAAATCACATAGCTTTTCTATAATGAGTTTCTAACCTGAATCATGTACACTCTTTATTATTCCTAGTTTTACTATGACATTAATAAAGTTATATACCTTTGATCTAAGTAGATATCCTTATGTTCTGCCTGAATGATATAAAGTATCATTTATATACAATTTAATACCATCTAGTAATAATATTGTAGCTCTTCTAGAGCCCTTAATCAGATCCGCTGTATCTGATCTAGTATTAACATTATATGCTTTTGAACTAAACATATTTCTTTATGGCCTGCTTGAATAATATCAAGTATCATTGATACATAATTTATTATTGTTTGATAACAATATCGTAGCTCTTCTAGAGCTCTCTCGACTTGATACAGTATTAACATTTGCTCTTAGCAAAGTCAAACCCATAAAATTTAGTACTATTTGATAACAATATCATGGATCTTCCCAAGCATTCTATCAGATCCGTTGAATCTGATATAATATTAACATTTGCTCTCAGCAAAGTCAAATCCATAAAATATTTCTGACTCCATAGAATTATATGAGTTGTTGCACTCTAGGCAAGACATATATTTTTCCTAATGGGAATTTTATGGACATTATTTGTAATGCCATTTTATATCTCATCTGAAATGATAATAATTCTGCAGAACTGTATGAGTCGTTGCACTATTATCATTGCATGGATATATTCAATTATCCCATCCATATAGCAATCTTGGCCTATATCCATGCTTTTAATTTTACAACAAATCTATATAACACCATTAATACAAATACGGAATATCAATAAGTGACACAAGAGAAAGAATAGTACAAACTTGGATGCTCAGTTTGAGGTGTATATCTCTCTGTAAAAACTTTTGATCAACAATATAACCAATCAGATTGTAGAAACACAAGTGAATAATGTTTAGACAAAATTTCAACCTGATCGGACCACAGATCCAAGAGATATTACTCTTCGATGAAATCTGCACAATACTGGAATTTTCTCCCTTGTTTTCTACCTAGCCATGTTCGGAACTGTAGAAATCACCACAGGGAATTCCGATTGATAATCCCACCATTAGATTCAAGAACTATAGGAGTATATCGTGCTGACTAAATTTCAGCATAGTCCGATCTTAGACGAGGGAGATATCAAAGTTTGATCAAGATTGTGTAGTGATGTTCTTCACACAATTTCTGCATACACACCTCCTTTTCTTTCTCTTTTCTAGTAAAATATTTCCAATTTCATTATACATGATATTAGGATCTTAAATCATTTTTATGATACTCACAACATCCTATTAAATGTGTATATCCTTTTTTGAATATTGCTCATTAGCATTAAACATGAATGAAATGGATAAAATATTATTTCCAGTTTCATTATCCATTAAGATCTTAAATTCCTTTTATGATACTCACAACATTATGTTGGATGTGTAGATCCTTCTTTGAATATTGCTCTTCATGACCATCAAACATGAATGAAATGAATAAAATATTATTTCCAGTTTCATTATACGTTAGGATCTTAAATCTCTTTTGTGATACTTACAACATCCTGTTGGGTGTATAGATCATTTTTCTCAAATGAATGATATGGAAACATACCACTTCACATATATGAGATATAATAAAATCATTGATCATATTAATTTTTCAAACTCCCGGTTCGACCATGAACTGTAAGTTCATATATAAAGTTCAGAAAACTTCAGATTCTGAATGGATTTGAAACCACAGGTTCCAAATAATAAATTATGGAATTCCTGTATATAACACTGGATCCAGAACTCCAGGTTCTCATCGGTTTTCAAAACCGTGCCGACTTAAATATCATAATTCCAGAAACTTTAAGTTCTGGTCAGTCGGTCTAGCCAATCTCATATATTGCATAAAAATAAATACTAAATATTTAAATAGTTTATCTGGAGACACGGCATAAGCCAGTCATGAGACACGACATGAGCCAGTCTCATATATTGCATAAAAATAAATACTAAATATTTAAATAGTTTATCTGGAGACACGGCATAAGCCAGTCATGAGACACGACATGAGCTAGTCTCATATATTGTATAAAAATAAATACTGAATATTTAAATAGTTTATCTGGAGACACAGCATAAGTCAGTTATGAGACACAACATGAGCCAGTCCCGAGACACAGCATAAGTCAGTCTCATATATTGTATAAAAATAAATACTGAATATTTAAACAGTTTATATGGAGACACAACATAAGCCAGTCCTGAGACACGACATGAGCCAGTCTCGAGACACAAAACAGTTTATATGGAGACAAATCATAAGTCAGTCCTGAGACACGACATAAGTCAGTCCCGAGACATAGCATAAGTTAGTCTCATATATTGCATAAAAATAAATACTGAATATTAAAACAGTTCCAAAAAGTTAAGCTCACATGTTATGTGCATAAAAATGGATGCAAATATTTAAACAATATAAATAAATCCAGAACTATATATAAAGGATCCGTTGACGGTATAAGCCATCTTTTATACGGAACTATAAATAGATCTAGAATATTGAGATGTAAGTAAATCACCCACCATGGGATCCTTTTTACTTATATGCAATCTTACTGATAACGTGTTATGAAAGAAAAGAAGACTAGATGAAGAATATGATGAACAATTAATCAATAAGTGAGAGAGAGATGAGAGTGAAAGACATAAGAGATATAGAGAGAGCTTTTATCTTTGTAATATATTAGCTGATCAACCAACAATTACAATTGAAGGCCATATATATATATATATAGGCAATCACTTTGCTTAATGATGAAGCCGACAATAGGGGTTTGGTGGGGAAGCCAACAATAGAGGCTTGGTAGGAAAGCCATAAAATTACAATATCTAATGCTTTTTACCATCAAATCAAGTTCGGTAGTGATTTTACTCCCATCAGATATTGTCGTATAAAATAATATATAATTTATTGTTAACACAAATTTCCTAATATGAATTAAATTCTCACTATAAGGGCATCTCTAATGTACAACACCAAACTTTATACCAATTGGGAAATATTTTTACACCAAATTGTTTTTCATTCCAACGTTTCATACCAAATTTTACACAAAAAGAATATCTTTAAAGAATATTCTCATAATATGTATTATAAAGTTTAACATTAATTAATGAGTAAATAAAATATATATATATATATATATATATATCAATATTGATGTCATTTTAAAGTTCTCAATTAAATCTTTCCAACATTATATTTTTTGGGAATACATATTATTTTAATCAAATATAAGAGGTTTAAATTAAATTTTTTTTAAAAAATTAAAGTGTTGATTTGATTGATGTGATATTTAAAAAAAAATAGACACGTCATTGTTTACAAAACTTTATATATATTTTTAAACAAATTGGACTAAACTTCCCTACGGTTTGGTATCTTACACCGATAAACAGCTTTATCATTAATTGTCACTCATTTTAAGTCAAACTTAAATGTTGACTAAATTTTATCTTTAAAAGACTAAACTATTCCTAATCCCTAAATTAAACCTTTAATATATATATATATATATATATATATCCACCATCCATCTCAAACATGAAAGATAGATGGTGGATATCAAATAAAATTTAAATAATTGAAAATTGAATTAGAAAATATATAAATTAAAAGAAAAACGGAAATTGAAAAACAAAACAATTTTTAAAAGCAAATTTTTTTTTTTTTGAAAAACTGGAACAAAAATATCATTGTTTGTGTAGGCTAGATGCATCATGGTCTCCATATGATGTGTGTGGAGACCATGATGCATCTCACCTGCACAAATAATGATATATATATATATATATATATATATATACATTTTTTTTTTCTAGTTTTTCAATTTTATTTATTTTTTTAAAAAAATTGTTTTGTTTTTAATTTTTTGTTTTTCTTTTAATTTATATATATTTTTCTATTTCAATTCAATTTTCAATTATTTAAAATTATATTTGATCTCCACTATTCATCTTCCATGTTTGAGATGGATGGTAGAGATCCATTTTTTTTTTATTTTAAAGTTTTTTTTTTTTAATTTTTGTTTTTGTTTTTTTATTAATTTAATTTAGGGATTATTGGTAGTTTAGTTTTTTAAAGGTACAATTTAATCAACTCTTAAGCTTGACCTAACAACAGGGGGTGTGAGTGTCAATTAATGATAAAGTTGTTTCTAGATGCAACTGTGCAAGAGGCCAAATCTCAAGGAGGTTTAATGTATGTTTGGTATATCTTTTGTAGATGCCAAAAGTGTTTTTTTTTTTTAATCTTAGAAATTGTTTTGAAGTTTTTTTTTTATGTTGTTTGGCAAAATTCAAAACAGCTATTTTAATATATGAATGGTCATAACTACCATTTATAGAAGCTATTTTATATTTAGGAGAAGCCCAAATTTGGACTTTTCCAAAAAGCTATTTTTAAAGCTTGGTTTTTAGTAAAAATGTCCTATTTGTGTGTTTTTTGCTTTTGGGTTTCTCCAAAAAGCTTTTTTAAAAGCTTGGTTTTAAATTGTGTTGGGGGGTGGGACGACCCTAAAATCAAATTCAATTAAAAATGCACCGAAATGACCTCAATACCCTTTAGTAAAAAAAACACCATTTTCACTCTCTAATGCCCTAACCTCCCAAACCTCCTGCCCACCCATCTCGAATCCCACACCAAAGCTTCTCAACGCAAATCAACCATAACATTTAGGTTTAATTTGAATTATTTTGAGTTTTAATTTTGAATATTTTGAGTTTTAATTTGAACCATAACATTTAGGTTTATGGTTGTGAGTTGAAATTGATTAATGATCTTTCAATTTTTGAGTTAAGTTAGTATGATTGAAGATAATTATTGTAAAAATTGTGTAAAATTTGGGAGAAAAAAAGCTTCGGGATAAGGTGACTTGATACAGGATCACTTTGTTCTAAGGGAAAAAAGTCTCGAGACAGGGTGACCCGATACCGAGTCACCCTGTCCCGAGAAAAAAAAAAGTATCGGGACACCCTGTCTAGAGGAAAATTAGTCTTGGGACACCTTGTTCCGAGGAAAAAAAGTCTCGGGGCAGAGTGACAGGATATTGTGTCACCCTGTCCCGACACTCATTTTCCATGGTGATTCAATCTCCATCAGTCCATTGGAATTAAAAAAGCTTTGGGACAGGGTGACCCGATACCAAGTCACCTAGTCCCAAGGAAAAAAAGTCTCGGGACAGGGTGACCCCGACATCGGATCACCCTGTCCCGACACTCATTTTTCATGGTGATTTAATCTCTATTAGAATTTTTTTAAAAAAAAAAAAATCAAGGATATATGTGAATTCCATCAAAATAAGGATTATGAGGTTGAAAAAATAAATTTTAAATGTAATTCTTACATTCAAACTACTTTATATAATATTTTTCAATGTTTGTAAAACCTAAAATTGAAAAAGGAAAGTGTTGGGGAACAAAGTGTTGTAGAATAAGAAAATGGTTAAATATTGTTTATTCCAATTGTTTGATAAGTTGGTTGGTAAATGATTGTTAAAAGTAATAAATAAGGTTAATAAATGTGGTGTAGTTATGAGTGAGGGCGTTTTGGAAAAAATATGGCAGTTTTGCAGTTGATTTTGATTTTATGGCACATTTGCAATTGGCCTCTTAGAAAAGGGTATTTTGCTAAAACCTCATTTTTTAAAACCTTTTAAAAATTTTAAATATTCCATCATACAACTCTTTTATTATAAATATATAGTCAATACTTTTTTGTAATTTACATAACTAAAAGTTATTTTTAAAAATACATTGTCAACACCTTTTGTAATTTATATAACCAAAAACTTTTATTTTTTGTTAAAAACTCTACTCAATAAAAGTTCTATTAGTAAAATCTACTCTAAAATTTCTACTTAAAAAAGTTATACCAATCGCAACCTTAATGAAATTTGCTCTATTTTTATTTATTTTTTCTTTTTTGAAAATGTATTTTACGCCAACCAAGCGTTGGGTTGAAGTTGCTCTACGAGGCATATGCCGCAGTTTGGGTAATAAGACGTCACTGCTGGGGTTGAACTAACTGTCTCCTCTTGGGTTGAACTAACGGTCTCCTCTCCTATATAGAGTATATAAACAATCCTTAAATGGCAGCTGGTACTTATAAGTAGGTGGGGTCCATGTTTCACGCGAATGTTGACATATGCTGCTGGGAGAAGAATATTCCTTCTAAATATTTTTGAATTATCATGAATATTGACAGACAGTCAAAAAGGGTCAACGAGAAAAGTATCATTTGCGTTTAACAATAATTCAAATTTTAAATTAATTCTTTATTATAATCCATAAGAGCATTTCAAATTCAAATAATGTTTTTGGTGCAACATTTACGTTAAGATAGTGCAACTTTCAAACTATTTTACTATTCCATCTCCAACCTATTATACCAAATCTTACTCTATTCTTTTATTTATTTATTATTATTTATCAACAAAGACTCTTTCCAACAAATCAAAATCCACTTTGCAATTAAATTTTTTTTTAAAAAAAATAGGTACAGTGGATGGCGCTGGGTTGGAGGAGATTTTGGCTAGAAATTGGTGATGGAGCACTGGATGCTGTAGGGTTGGAGAAGCTCTAAGAGCATCTCAAACCAATACACTATCTGCACCAAAAACACCAAACACACCGAATAATCTTCTCCAACCAAAACACCATTTATACTAAATAAATTAGTAATATTAGATATCACAATTAAAATCACAACTATTCCAACACAATATATGTGGCACATGAGGTGTCAATCGGTGGATGGATACATAGATAGGTGGGATAAATCATTATTAATGTGTATCCACTCACCAATTGACACCTCATGTGCCACATGTATTATGTTAGAATAGTTGTGATTTTAGTTGTGATATCTATCGTTACTCTTACAAATAACACGATGTGTGACATAAAATAACATTAAGGACAGAAAACACAATATATTAAAACTAAATAAGTCATTCTAATAATAGTTCAAAAACCAACCAGATAATTATAGTTTATATGTATGATGTGTGACATTGTATTATTGTAAGGACAAAGGATACATCATTAACCATGTTATTTAACTTGATTTTTGAACTAATTATTTAAGTTGTGTAATATTATTGTTGAGAAAATATGTTTATTTAATGTCATTTTAAAATATAAATTAAGGAATACAACTTATGATCAAGCCTAGGTCACATGACACTACCACACATCACATATTGATTTATAACACATGAAAATGAATTTAGACCCATGCTAATTGTTGGCCATATTTACGAAACAAAGAAGGAGCATGAACTTCAATAATGAATCGGAGTATACACATGTACAGGATGAGGACCCTGATAGCAAGTAACGGCAGATAGGCATCACCGACTTTCGGAGTTACTTTCACTCGGAGTCTCACACCATTAGTCCTCTGATGAACACCTTCGATGCCTCATGCATGCAAAGTAACATTCATCATCTCACGTGCATAATGCCTCAACAGCAAGGCATGCTGACTAGAAAGAATCCATATATAAACCAGAATGGGAAGATAAGGTAACTAATTCTCACTCTTCACTTAGTAAAATACATTTACGAGTTCGGTATTCCACAAGACATTATTTACATTCATATAATCTTGAAGTAGTTCTGATTTTGGCATCGGACGGTGATCACCGGAGGACTATATATGCTGAAGCTGTCTGGATTCATTTTTACCCTCAACACTAATTTTAAATTTATTTTTTTTAAAAGAAAATTATATTACATTTTTTTTTTTTTTTGAAACGAAACTACTTGTATATTTGGTATGACTTTTGAAAGGATCAAAAACGTTTTTTTAATACTATAAGTTATTTTGAAGTTTTTTTTAGTTGTTTAGCAAAACTCAGTTTTTTTAATATATGAATTGTCGTAATTACCCTTTAAAAAAACTATTTTATGTCCACTTGGGCTTCTTCAAGAAGCTTTTTTTGAACTTCTTAAAAACATATAAATTGTCTTAACTACCCTTTATAAATTTTAGATATTTCACCATAACTTTTTCATTATAAATACATTGTCAACACATTTTTTATAATTCACTCAACCAAAAGCTATTTCTAAAATTACATTGTCAACACCTTTTTTGTAATTTACACAACTAAAAGCGTTTTTTTTTTTTTTTTTTTTGTTAGAAATTCTACTCATTAGAAGTTCTATTACAAAAAGATCTACCCTAGAAGCTCAAATTGAAAAGTCATATCAAACACACTCTAACTTCTAAAACAGAAGAAACAAAACTGTGTGGACCAAAACATATCCTCAACGGAAGAAATAGTCGTGGAAGCTAAAGAAGGGGCTAGAGCGCCACCCCCTCCTTGATCTACGACAACCTGACAATAAGCAACCCCAACTTCCCTACGATACATTTCTTTTTATCATGACGTGAAAAGTTATGCACTAAGGCATTGTTTGGTGCGCAAGATTGGATTTGACTATTTCATGAGATTTGATTGGATTGAGATGA
The DNA here is from genome assembly GCA_035582765.1 of Acer negundo. Classification (NCBI taxonomy): domain Eukaryota; kingdom Viridiplantae; phylum Streptophyta; class Magnoliopsida; order Sapindales; family Sapindaceae; genus Acer; species Acer negundo. Next base: position 14,606,628 of record CM069234.1, read on the forward strand.
AACTGAGATTAGATGGTATTTGATTGAACTGGATTGGATTAAATTAAAAATATGCTGTATTTGGAGAAACATAAGATTAAACTGAATTAATACTATGTTTTGTTTGGTGAAACATGAGATTGGACTAAATGTAATAATGTTATTAATTTGATAATATTTTGAAATTGAATAATAAATTATTGAAATATGTATTTAAAGAAAATAAATGTTTTAATTTATATATTATTAAAGTAATAATATCCAAAAATATTTTTAAAATATAGATTTATATTATTTTTAAATAAATTTAAATATGTTTCAATTTTATAATTTGTTCATTTAATATAAAGAGTGTGTCTCTCATGAGGGATCCCTTATTTTAATTTCGGTAAGGACCTTAATGAAATTACATCGACTTTTATGAATTTTGATCTAAATTTTTTTGTGGATGATAAGTTCATTAAAATCTACATATGAGTAAAATTTGAGAATTTTTGAAATACTAGAACTACTTTTCTTAAATTTTCTATATTTTACTCATTTTTCTGATGCTTTCATATTTAATATAATCCGAAAAAATAGTTTTAATACTTGAAAAATTCTCAAATTTTATTCGTATGTAGATTTCATTGAATTTGTTATCAACAAAAAAATTTAGATTAAAATTTATAAAAGTCGATGTGATTTCCTCAAGGTCCTTACCGAAATTAAAATAAGAGATATCTTATGAGAGACTCACTTTTAATATAAAAAATATATATTTTTAAAATATATATATATATATATATATACATGTGGGATTACGGTGGGCCCAACGAATTTGGATTTTTCAATCCCGTTGAGAGAAATTATGATTGAAATAATCTCGATCTTTAATAATCAAATGAAAATTGAATAACAAATTAGCATTTTTCATATGTTTGGTACAACTTGTGATTGGATTAAAATAATTATGTATCATATTATTACTTTTTTATTAAAAGTAAAGTTATATTATATAATATATTAAAAAAAATTAAAATTATTCTAAGAATAAATTAAATTACAATTTATGTATGAAATTATTATAAATAAATAAAAAGATAAGGAAAAGAAAAAAGAAAAAAAAAACAAATTAAACAAAAAAACAAAAGGAATAGTTTTAGTCCCAAGACCAATAAACCCACCGGTATATGTGAGTTTATTTAGTCTCATGTTGATGGGACTATTGGATACTATTCAGAGATAAAGTCTTAGTCTCCTACGGTTACCAAATATGGGTTTAGGATTAACATAATCTAATCCAATCCTAGTCCTGACCAACAAACATACCCTAATAGTATACCATCAACATGGAAACCCTATGCTCTATATAAAATTTTTAAATACATTTTTTGTAATTGTTATTTTTTGACCATCCAAATTATAACTTTTTCCATTTGGTCCATCCAAACCAAAACCTTTGGTTTCACAATCGCTATAATAAACCTTTGGGATGAGATTGAACTATTTCATGATATTCGATAGGATTGAGATGGGTATAAATTGAATTGAACTAGAGTGAACAAAACTGGATTGAGTAGAAATAAAAGCTCCAATACTATTTTTTTTTTTTTGTTGAATTAATAATATACTTTGTTCGGTGAAATATGAATTGAACTTTTTTTCCATTTTGTCCATCCATATCTAAATATTGGCTTTGCCCTTGCCATAAATCTTTGGGTCATGTATGGTGTTCATGATTTTATATTTTTTTTTTATAAGATGGTGTTCATGATTGGATTGAACTATTTCATGAGATAAGATATGATTGAGATAAGATGAGATTGGATTGGATTGGAGTGAACAAAATTAATACTATGTTATGTTTGGTGAAATATATATAGAACGGACTAAATTAATGATATAGTTTATTTAGTAAAACATGGACTAAACTTAACATAATGATATTTTAAATTTCAAAATGAATGACAAATTAACAAAAAAATCTTTTTGAATGAAATAAATATTTTTCATTCATATATTATTTAATTAATAAAATCTAAAAATATTTTAAATAAAATTACAATGTATATATTTAAAAAATAAATATATTAAATTATATTTAAATTTTATAACTAATTTATTAATAAGATAAAAAAAATTAATAAAAAGTTATATATATATACAGAATTGCTTAAGTCATTGCACACTGATATAACTTTATCAGTGTGTTGGATGTGAACTATTAGATTTACATACATTGATTCAAAGTATATACACTTGTCAAAGTTTCTCCATAATCAGTGGTCCACATGCATTGATACCAATGTAAGTCAGTACGCAATGATCAGAACGGAACCGTATATATATATATAACGATGCACAAGCATGACTGTTGCAAATAGCCATACTGAATGGGCACTCTTTACGGACAAACAACATTAGGTATTGATATATATATATAGTAATTTTATAGTGCGGGATTTCTCATGCGGAATCGTTAATCGCTACCGGTAGTTATTGGATTGTTATCGATATTTATTGGATTATCACCGGTTGCAATCTATTAGCTATTGGTAGCAATCGATGATTTCATACAAAAAATCATGCACTTGAAAATTTTCGTTAGTATATACATCGGTATATAATAATGATATAGATTACATATGGTCCTTTGCCAATATGGTGGGCTATTCCCAAAGAACCCCCACCACTAAGGTTCAAAATTTAGTGTGTGCATGGATTTGTGTAAGCATGGATTTGTGTAAATTTTCCCACCACTTATGTGGGTGTTGTCCCACCAATATGTGGGTGCTCTCTCCTCTAGTGGGAGTTGTAGTCCAGACTAAGTTTGTGGAGCCTAAATCTTGTCGGTTTCGACAGTTGTTGTGTAAAAATAATAATAATAATAATGATGTAGATTTTTCGAAATATTTTTATTCAAATTCATGTTAAAGCGATGCGGAATATAAATCGCAAACATCAAATAGATTCATGAAATAAAGTTAATAAAGTATTTAATGATTCCATGTCATTCGTTGATATTTAGAAAATGTAGGGTCACTAGGAAAATAGTAATTGTTTATTGTTTGATAAAATTATGTGGCACTGCTTGAAATTGCTTCGCTGTATTGCCCCATCCTTTGCTTTATATTATCCTCAGTCATCACAAACCAAACCAGAGAGAACAAACACACTCTAGAGTCTAGACTCACAAAAAGATACCAAATTGATCAATCAGTTTTGGCTAACCAGAGCAGATCTCGCTTTTCTCTCACATTCTTGATTCAATGGCTGAATCAAAGAGGTACCTTTCTCGAGAAGACCTCCAGCGACACAACAAGCCTGGAGATCTGTGGATCTCTATACAGAGCAAGGTCTACGATGTTTCCGAGTGGTCCAAACACCACCCTGGTGGTGAAACACCTCTGCTGAGTCTTGCCGGTCAAGATGTCACTGATGCTTTTGTTGCCTATCATCCAGGCTCTGCTTGGCAGTATCTTGATAAGTTCTTCACTGGCTATTATCTCAGTGACTCTGCTGCTTCTGAGGTTTCTAAAGATTATAGAAAACTCGTGGCTGAGATTTCGAAAATGGGTTTGTTTGAAAAGAAAGGACATTGTGTTCTATACACATTCTCTTTCATGATAATTTTGTTTGCTCTTAGTGTTTATGGTGTTTTGTGCAGTGATAGTTTCTGGGTGCATCTCCTTTCTGGTGGGTTAATGGGCCTCTTCTGGATCCAAAGTGGTTGGATGGGACATGATTCTGGTCATTATCAGATCATGTCAACTCCCAGATTCAACAGATTTGCTCAGGTTTTAACTGGGAATTGCCTTGCGGGAATCAGTATTGAGTGGTGGAAATGGAACCACAATGCCCATCATATTGCTTGTAATAGCCTTGATTTCGATCCTGATCTTCAGCACATGCCTTTCTTTGCGGTATCTTCGAAATTGTTTAATTCCCTCAAGTCGTGTTTTTATGATAGGAAGATGAATTTTGATTCTGCTTCTAGATTCTTAGTCAGTTACCAGCATTGGACTTTTTATCCTGTCATGTGTTTAGCTAGACTTAATCTGTTTGCACAATCTTTCTTGTTGTTGTCCTCTAAGAGAAAAGTTGCCAACAGAGGTCAGGAAATTTTGGGGATTCTTGTGTTTTGGATTTGGTTTCCTTTACTTGTTTCTTGTTTACCCAATTGTGGGGAGAGAGTAATGTTTGTTCTGGTTAGTTTTTCTGTCACTGGAATTCAACATGTTCAGTTCTGTTTGAATCATTTCTCGGCAATTGTATATGTTGGTCCACCTTGTTCTAATGATTGGTTTGGGAAGCAAACTGTGGGAACACTCAATATAGATAGTTCATCTTGGATGGATTGGTTTCATGGTGGACTGCAATTTCAGATTGAGCACCATCTGTTTCCTCGATTGCCTAGATGCCATCTAAGGAAGATTGCACCCTTTGTTAAGGAGCTGTGCAAGAAGCATAAATTGCCATACAATAGTGCCTCATTCTGGAAGGCTAATGTATTGACGATTGGAACTCTTCGCTCTGCAGCGTTGCTGGCTCGTGACCACTCCAAGCCGGTTCCCAAGAATCTAGTCTGGGAAGCTGTTAACACTCATGGATGAGAACATGAGATGGACATTTTATGAAGCTATCTAAGTTGTTGTTGCTGCAGTTATTTGCACCTCTTTGACATTTTTATGTCAAGTGGGTGTAAAAACTTCATTTCAGCTGATATTCCAGGGTGATCATTCCTGGTGTCAATGGAAGAATAACATCATCATAGCTTGGAAGATTCAGTCATTTATTTACTTGAGGTGCATTTCTCGGAATCAGCTCATGTTTTTTATGCTTTCAATGGTTAATGTGTCATTATAATGCTACAACTCTATCTAAATATATTACTAGCATGTTAGTAATTTCATTGCTGTCAAAACCATTGGATGTAGCATTTCATGGTTCTGGCTTTCTTTCAATGACAAATTTCAATTTGTGCTTTCTCTAGTGCATGTTTTTTGATTTTGAATTTTGAGTTTCGGCTTCATTTTTTGTAAGCAGAGGACCATCATCAGTGTAGCTTTTGCCTTAACATCAATGCAGTTGTTCAGTAGTTTTCTCACAACGGCATGAATGCATGATGCAACATAACTTTATTAATTGGACCTTGAAATAGTATTGATTTGATGATTCTTGAGAATGCGATCAGCTTTTTCAGAGTTCTTGGTTGCCAAACAGATTACTGTAATCAAGTGGCTCTGAGGGTGGCTTGATTACACTTATCTGGAAACAGTTTACGCCCATTCTCAATATGACCAGAAAAAATTCAAAATTTTCTGTACTCCCATCTTGAAAGATATTGTCATAAAACCACTAATATATGAAGCTACGAGGGGTGTGGTCCGTGTGGATATTGATACATCTCATTATTCTTTGTAGTACAATACTTTACTGCATTTCACTTCATTTATAATTTAGCTCAGTTTTAGTTTTAATTTAGGTTTATGAAATTCAATAAAATAAGGAGTTTTTATATCATGTTACCGAGGGTATCGTTTCAAAAACATATGCCGCTTGGGGTCTTTTCTGGGACTAATGAGTAAAAGACATGGGGCTGGAAGCGATTTTAGAAACCAATCGCACTTCGGGAAAAAATCTCGATATTGTATTCGTTTGCGACTACTTGGCCAATCTCGTATTGTTATGAGATAAAATGGAAACTAGATAAAGTCTTTTTACTAATCTAGTATTTTAAGAGTTCAGCTCTAGAGAAAAAGTTATAATCACTAAAGCAATCAAATGTAAGTTTTCTAAAAATCTAAAGTTGTACACATTTGAACCAAAAACTTATAAAAACACCTTTAATGAAAAAGAACAATTCCTAAATGCATTATAAACAAATGTAACATGAAAAAAATTCTATGCATGTCTTGTTAAGAGCATTACCAAAAGGCTCTTAAAATGAAATATTTGTTAAAGTCAAACGAGCCACATTAGTATATTTGGCTCTAATAGACTCTTCAAATGATATTTATCAAATAAGATTTTACTTCTCTCTCTTCGATATTGAAGTTGAAGAGCAACTTCTCACTTTTCAATTATTATTATATTATTTTTTTATATCAAATCATTATTAATATTTGACATCTATATCTTTTTATTTTTTTTAATTAAATTCAATTAACATATAATAAGTTTTAATTTATAAATTTTATCATCTTAAAAATTATACCATTAGAAATGTTTCATCTAGATCTTTAAAATGAAACTAATATTGAATATTTAATAACAACATATTATTATTTCTAACTTGAAAAAAATGGAGGGTAATTAAGTTTGTTGAGGAGAGGAATTTAAGTTTTTTCATTAAAATAATATAAATTTATTTCCAATTGAAGAGTCTTTTGGAGGAGCTCCTCTTTTTTCACTCTTCAAATTACCACATAGGTAAGTAAATAGACATTTAAAGAGTGAAAATAGAAGAGTATTTCGAATATGCTCTAAATATATGTCAATCATAATGTCAATGTATATATATATATATAATATATTTTTTCTATTATCAGTTCATTCTGACAATAAATATATCAAGACGAAGAATGTGGACCACTAGATTTACATACTTTGACTCAAAGTGTATGTATTTGTCAAAACTTCTTCATAATCTATGGTCTAAATTCTTCGTCCTGATTTATTTATTGTTAGGACGAACTGACAATAGAAAGACTGTATATATATATATATATATATATGTCAATCATGAAAGTGTATGTGCAATATCATATGTTCCCCAAAATACCATAAGCTTATGAAATGAAATTGTACTTGCCTTTTTTGGTTACTCCAAAGAAACTTCGTTTGGTTTTTTATATTTTTAGGCCCCGTTTAGTGTACGGGATAGGTTATTGCTATTTTTATGAGATGAGATTAGATTAGATATGATAGGATTAGATACAATTAATATTGATATTATTAACTCGGATAGGATTAAAAATATATTAAAAAAATTAAAAAAAAGAAAAAAGAAAAACACATCTGATACCTAACACTTTACCAAAACCCATCAATCAATTTTGTTTTCTTCTTCCATTCCTCGATTCTTCTTCCTCACCTTCTCTTCTTCTCCACGACAATAATATTGTCATCCACTTCTCCCCTAGCACTTGGGTGGCTTGCAATCGAGATTTCTTTCAAGTCGTTTCTCAACAAAGCTCAGGCCGCCATGGATAAGTCCGACCCTTCTCGCAATCCCAATGACTTCGATGAAGACAACCACAAATCTCCCTCAGATGCTGATGCTTCCGATGCATAAGGTTATAATACAAATTAGTTCGTGATTGGAACTCTGCTTCTCTTGATTAAAAAAAAGAGTTGATTATCATTTATTTAGTTATTCGAATTATGTTATTGATTTATCAAAGAAAATTTGTTTGATTTGGGTGTTGGTTTAGTGAATTGACTTGGGTGTTGGTGTAATCGATTGAATTGGGTTGTTGATTCGCAAGCAACCAGGAGAAGGAGAAGAAGATAATGATTCAATTTCAACGAAGAAGAAAAAGATGATGAGACGAAAGACGAAGAGATGGGATTCAAATTTGAATCCCATCATTTTAGTTGGGTTTCATTTATATGGGATAAAAAACTGTTAGGATTCATTTGAATCATATTCTATTGTCATGCCAAACACGGGAAAAGGACTAAAAAATAGTCGATTTCTCATACTATACTACCTACCAAACGTGGACTTATGGTGTGTTTGATAAGTGAGATAAGGTCGGATTATTTTTAAGTTATAGGATTAGATAAGGTTAGATTAATTATAATGTTTTTCGTGTTTGGTATAGTATGAGATTGGATTAAAAATAGTACTATTCTATGTATGGTATGTTATGAGATCGGAGAAAAATAATGGAATAAATCTAGAATAAAATCATTTTAATCAATTTAAAGTAAATAAAAATAAAATTATTAAAAATAAATAAAAGTTTGAAATAAAATAACATTTAAATTTGAATTGAAATTAAAAAAAAAAAAAATTATATTAGAATTTTAAATATAAATGATATAATATAAAATAAATAAAGTATGGCCCCATCAAAAAAAGTAACAATATAAAATCATAATGACGGGTCCCATACAAAAAAGAATTTTAAAAATATATAAAGGGCCGACTCAATAACCCTGCTACAACCAGACAACAGGTGGTCCCCACCGGATTGTTCTCTGATCCAGTACGCCCACTAAATGTGGGGAATGGGATTGGAAATTGTCCAATCCTATCCAATTCTATGTAACAAATAGAGTCTTGATGAATTAAGAGGGAGAGAGTAGAAGGGAGGGAGAGAGAGTATAACTTCTATCCTTTATATTGTTTGGTATTGAAAAGAGGGTTGAATGGATGGATTGATATTTAATTTATAAAATTACTTTATTACTCTTAAAAAAAATTGGAGGGCAATGCAAAATTGGAGGGCATTGTGGTCATTTCCCTCCCATTTTGCTCTCCCTCCTCTCATCCTCCATATTTGGGAGGATCAAGAATGGTGGGCCCGGATGGATTCCACCTCCTTCCTCTTCTCCTCTCCTTCCTATCATCCCTCCAACCAAACAAAGGAGAGATTTGATCTCTCTCTCCAACCCTTTCCTTCCCTCCATTTCTCCATCCAACCAAACAAAGCCTTAATGTATAATGACGGGTCCCATACAAAAAAGAATTTTAAAAATATATAAAGGGCCGACTCAATAACCCCGTTACAACTAGACAACAGGTGGTCCCCACCGGATTGTTCTCCGATCCGGTACGCCCACTAAATGTGGGGAATGAGATTGGAAATTGTCCAATCCTATCCAATTCTATGTAACAGATAGAGTCTTACACTATGTTTTGGGGGGGTGGGGGGGTGGTCGGTATGAGGGATGGATGAATTAAGAGGGAGAGAGTATGAGGGAGGGAGAGAGAGTATAACTTCTATCCTTTATATTGTTTGGTATTGAAAAGATGGTTGAATGGATGGATTGATATTTAATTTATAAAATTACTTTATTACTCTTAAAAAAATTTAGAGGGCATTGTGGTCATTTCCCTCCCATTTTGCTCTCCCTCCTCTCATCCTCCATATTTGGGAGGATCAAGAATGGTGGGCCCGGATGGATTCCACCTCATTCCTCTTCTCCTCTCCTTCCTATCATCCCTCCAACCAAACAAAGGAGAGATTTGATCTCTCCCTCCAACCCTCTCCTTCCCTCCATTTCTCCATCCAACCAAACAAAGCCTTAATGTATAAAATGACATTTTCACCCTCTTAAACAATAAATAGTCGATACAACACTCGATTAGAGATGTACATTTGGAGAATGGGGATGGATGTAGGTCGTCCTATCCCCATTCCAACTTCCCAGACTCTCCGTCCACCCTCCGGAATGTTGGGGGGAGGTATATTCATCCCCAATCTCAGTTTCTCATATATTTTTTTCTGTTTTTTCCGTTTTTTACCATTGTCCCGTTTCCTCCAACATTTCCCTATTTCACTAAAATTACAAATTATAAAAAATAAAATAAAATAAAATAAAATAAAATGAACAAACATTCTATTACAAAATACAAAATAAAATGAGAGGAGATTTTAGATTTAGGTTTTAGGTTTTAGGTTGTCTTTAAAAAGAGTAAATGAGTATATATAGTTAGGGTTTTCAAATAATATATATATATATATATATATATATATTATTATATTTATATACGTTTGGAGGAAATGGGGAAATGGGGATTGGGGACCTCCCCCCATCTCCTCCACCGCCCAAAACACCCCCCCCCCCCAACATTTCCCCATTTCACTAAAAATTACAAATTAAAAATAAATAAATAAATAAATAAACAAACATTCTATTACAAAATACAAAATAAAATGAGAGGAGATTTTAGATTTAGGTTTTAGGTTTTATGTTGTCTTTAAAAAGAGTAAATGAGTATATATAGTTAGGGTTTTCAAATAATAAAAATATATATATATATATATATATATATTATAATTATATTTATATACGTTTAGAGAGAATGGGGAAATGGGGATTGGGAACCTCCCCCTCCCCCCCCCCCCCCCCCCCCCAAAAAAAAAAAAAAAAATTCCCCATTTCCCCATATTTCCTAACAAAAAAAAAAAAAAAAAAAAATCCCAAAATAGGGATGGAGACGTGAGGATTTTGGGATTCTAGGAAAAATGTACATCTCTACAATCGACATATATTAGAGAGTATTTATGCTATAAACGTTGAAGTGGTTGTCGCATGCAATTGCATCTAAAATGAAGGCACAGTAGTTCAGTTTGTCATATTAGACACTATGCACTATCTAGTTTTAGTAATGATAATTTTTTCCCTGAAAACCAAAATATTAGACATTTTACCCCCTAATCGTTAGAAAGTCCGCTAGTCAACAATTTTAACCTTCAAAAAATCAATTAAATTATCTTATTACCTTTAAACATATCAGTTATGCCCCCTAATGACACCACTAATTGATTTTTAAAAAAAAATCGGTAATAGTCATTTTTCCTTATAAAAACCAAAATATTAGACATTTTATCCCCTAATCGTTAGAAAGTCCGCTAGTCAACAACTTTGACTATCAAAAAATCAATTAAATGATCTTATTACCTTTGAACACATCAGTTATGCCCCCTAATGACACTACTAATTGAATTTTAAAAAAAACCAGAAAGAAAAAAAATTTAAAACTAATAAAAGTATTTTAATAATTGAATAAAAAATTAAAAATTTTAATTAAACTTTAATAAAAAAAATTATTTAAACAAAAATAAATATAAAGAATTAAATGTACAAATAAAAAATTTATTTAAAAAACATTTATATAAATAATGAAATGTAAAAATAAAAATTTCATTTAAAACATTAATATAAAAAATGAAATGTAAAAATAATTAAAATTTTTAATTAATGTAAAAAACATTAATATTTTTTGTGAAATACTGAATAATTTATTTAAAAAACATTAATATAAAAAATGAAATGTAAAAATAATTAATTTTTTTAATTAATATAAAAATAATGTAAAAAATATATTTTTTAAATTGAAATGCTGAATTTATTTTATTAAAGTTTGATTAAATTTTATAATTTTTTATTTTCAAAAATGTTTTTTTAAAATATTTTTATTAGTTTAATTTTTTTTTTCTTTAAAAACAATTAGTGGTGTCATTAGGGGGCATAACAATGTGTTTAAGGGTAATAATATCATTTAATTGATTTTTTGACGATCAAATTTGTTGACTAAATGACTACCTAACGGTTAGAGGGTAAAATGTCTAATATTTTGGTTTTCAAAGGGAAAGATGTCCATTGCTGAAACTAGAAGAGGCAAAATATCTAATATTTTGGTTTTCAAAAAGAAAAATTGTCATTATTGAAACTAGAGGGTGAAAAATGTCTAATATGTCAAACTATAGGAGGAAAATGATTATTTCCCATAATAATTTCATCTGGCAAATTCTTGAATCGTGATACTCATCACTAAATCAGTTAAAAAGCCAGCCCCTTTTATAACTGAGCATCATCACTGAATCAACCCAAATAATCTTGATAGCAGTAATGGACAGAAATCAAAATCAGCGGCCGGCTGGTGCTGCGTGTAACCACCATCGTAGAAGATGTCCCCCAAACTGTTTTATTGCAAAATATTTCCCTCATGATCAGTCTGTCAACTTCGCTGATGCTCATAAACTGTTTGGTATCGGTAACATAGTAAAATGGGCCAAAGATGTCGAGCGACTCGGTGTTATTATGCGGAGGAGGAACTCAAATTGCCAAAGTCTTGACCTTTATCGGCCAAAAGGTTTTCAAGATTTCCATAATCTTCAACCGAACCCATTTTCTAAAGTACAACGCTTTCGAGAATCAATTCCCTGCTTCTTGACCTTTTGTAAATGATGAGAATCGGAATTTGCACAATGCTGTCCAGAATCAATTCCATGCTTCTTGGGGGAATTGAATTTTCTGATTCTTGGGCGGAGTTAAGGAATTATCATAATCAATTGCCCTTTTTACGGGAGTTTGTAAATAATCAGAATCAGAATGCGTACAATGCTTCTTGGGCGTGGGCGTGGGCTTGGTCAATACATGATCAGAATCAATTCCTTGCTTTTCTGCAGTTTTCTGCAGTTTGTAAATGATAAGAATCAGAATTTGTCTTGATCGGAATCAATTTCCTGCTTCTTGGCCTAACGCAAACGATACTAGTACTGTGACCTCTAAATTATCATAAATTCATCAATTTAATCCTATAACTGAAATTTTATCGATCAAACATAGAGTAATTAAAAAATGATTGTTTTTCCCTAAAAAAAAAAATTAAAAAAAAAAAAAAAATACTTAGAATTAATTTTCTACAAATTGAATTACATTACTTGTTTGATTTGAAACTTCCAATGATCTCATTAAAAGTAGTTTTCTTGTTCGTTACAGTGACAATGATATAGTCTATTTAAACCGAAAATAAACGGCACAGTCTCATGAGTAAATGTATATCTCTCCCTCTCCTCTGGTTTGTTATCCATACATATCTCTGCAGGAGCCTCTCAGGAATCTGGTCACCAACGCAGTCCATTAATTGGCACAATCTGATACATGTGATTTAAACTAATGCTAGAGGATAACAAAAACCATTTATTGAAGAAATCAATATTCAAGGGTTAATGCAAATCCTAGCTATTACAATTATATATATATATATATATACACCGAATTCGAGTACAAACAACCGCAGCTCCATGTCCTCTTTTCTTTTTTATCAGAAAAATCCTATTAAAAACGTCTACTCTGTTTTTATTTATTGATCAGCTGATGAATCAGAAGAGAGATTACTCATAATTGAATTTATACTAGCATCAATGGAGCCTTTTGTCCTGATATCTTCAATCATTCCATGAATTATGCTCATCTTGGGACGATCTTTAGGCAATGTAGCCAAACACATAAATGCCACTTGCAAAAGAGCCCTCATTTCCTCTTCCAGCTCTCTGTCCCTTAACAACTCAAAATCAAAAACCTCCCATGGCTTCTCTTCCGGTTCCATTTGTCGACGCACCCACTTCACTATACTCGATTCTCCATCTCCTGTCGCCGTAATTTTCCCGGTCAAAATCTCCAACAACACCACCCCAAAGCTATAAACATCGCACTTGTGTGTAAACTTCCTCTGGCAAAAATTGTTATTGAGCTTTATTTCTGGGGCTTTGTATTCATTATCAATGAAAAACGGTGTATGCAAAAGCTGTTGAAGACCAATGTCAGAAATACAAGCATTGCCCGATTGATCAAACACAATATTTGATGACGTCAGATTTCCATGGAAGAGTTTTGGTTTGTTGTAAGAGTGAAGAAAAGCTAAACCTTTTGCAGCATCTGAAGCTAGTTTCAACCTCGTACTCCAATCTAGTGGGGTCCTTCCTGGTCCTCTGTTTTCATGCAAGAGTGAGTGAAGGCTTCCATTTGGTAGAAAATCGTAGACCAAAAGCAACTCATCCTTGGAATTATAATATGCTCTCAGGCTCACAATATTAGAGTGTTTCAACCCACCAATGACACAAAGCCACTCATCAACCTCCCTCCTCTTCTTCCTTTCCCTCACTCTCTTCACAACCACAACAGCATCACCACCGTCCATCTTAACTTTATAGGTGGTCCCCACGCTTCCTTTTCCTAACAACTCAGCTGAAGATTTTAACAAATCATCCACCTTATAATTATTACACCCTTGATCAAAGTCAAACACCACCATCTGATTCTCCTCACTTCTGGCCCCACCTCCAATACCATATTTTCCTTTATGGGCCCCACCAGTACCACTACCATTACGCTGCCTTCTTGTTCTCTTGTAACAGTACCACGTGACTGTCACGATCGCCGCCACCATTGCCATCGCTTCGAAAATTACGATAATTAGCACCACTATACCCAATCTACTACTATCTCTTGATCGTACGGTGGTTTTACCCTCCACCGTCCGATTTGAGCAAGCCGAATCCAACGGCCCGCCGCAAAGATTCTTGTTCCCGGCGAACGAACTCACTGGAAAACGTGACAGCCACGTGGGAATCTGACCCGTGAGTCTGTTATCTGAAACATTAAAATCCGAAATTGATAGAGAAGACAGGTTATCCGAGTCGAGAGTTCCAGTGAACGAGTTGGCCTCGAGTCGCAGAGTCAACAGGTTTGGCAATCGAGACAGCTCAGTCATGGGGATTTCACCAGTGAAATGATTGTACGAAAAATCGAGTCGCAGGAGACGGTGGAGATCGACAATTCCGGTAGGGAATATTCCGTTGAATTGGTTGTGAGAGAGATAGAGGTGCTTCATATTAGGCCATGAAGAAAGGTTAAAGTTTGAGGAAGAGAAGTTGTTGTAGTTGAGGCTGAGGAGTCTGAGGTGAGTGAGTTGACTCAGTGGCTGAGCGGAGCCAGTGAGGTTTAAGTTGTCTAGAACGAGTTTGATGACTCGGTGAGTCCTGGAGTTGCAGGTGACGCCAAACCATGAATCGAAAGACGGGTGGGTTGAGTTGAGTCGCCAGGAGGAAAGAGAGTTATGAGGGTCTGATATTAAAGACGCCTTGAAGGATAGTAAAGTGTTGATATCAGAATTGGAAAGAGAAGGCGAAAACAATATGGAGAAGAAGAAGAAGAAGAAGAAGAAGAAGAAGAAGAAAAACTTGCTTGGCAATATCATTTTGTCTCAGGAAAATCAATGGAGAAATTTGAAGGTGGTAAGTTGTAATAAAGTAGCCGTTGCAGTTAGTAACGCGTTTTGTGAATTGTGAGAGTCTAGTCTACGCTCTCCTTCATGTGAGGTTTGCTTAACACGCACACGGAATCAATGGTTGGACTTGGAACAGTAATTAATGGCGTCCACAAGTTTTGATGAGAGACAGATTGACAGAATACTGTGAGCTAATGAAACACAAATTTCCAGTGAGAATTGAAGGAGACAACCTTTTCTTTCTTGTCATATTTGATTAATTGATTGATTGATTGTGTAACATACGCTTCTGCACTGGTCTTCCGGTCTTCGTCTTGCAAGCTAAGCAATATACAGTTTTCAAGTAGAAAGGAATTTTGAAAAATAACACATCAGTTTGTGCATTTCCTTCACTATTCTTCAGGTCTTGGTTTTGCAAGCTGAGCAATATACAGTTTTCAAGTAGAAAGGAATTTTGAAAATTGGCCCATCAGTTTGTGCATTTTCCTTCGATATTAATATATGGAATCTATTGAAATTTTTATAGAATGTGTGAGGTCAACATTATTAATAAATTATAGAGTAAACACACTAGTTTTAACTCTTTCGGGCTCATTTGCTACATTGTATTGTATTAAACTGGATTATATTGTATTGTATTTGACTGTATTATTGTCAGTACAATCATGTGCTTGGTAATATATTGTATTATGATGTATTAAATAATACAAACATTTGGTAAGTTATTGTATAGTGTATTGTATTTAATAAATACATATATTGTATATATGTAACACGAGGTTGTGAGTTCAGGTCTCCCACCTTTAAAAAAAACCTGAACTTATACTAATCACCAAAAAATGTTATCTTTTTAAAACTAATCTCTGCTGTACCCAGTAGAAATTCGGTTCTTTTCTCTCTCTAAAATTTAGTTATTTTTGACAATTCTAACTAAAATAAATAATTACTACTACCCATCTAAATTTATTATAGTAAAGCCCAAAGAAGCCCTTCTTTCAAAGAGCCTGGGCTTGTTTCCTATGGGCTAGGAGTTGAAAAGTTCAAAGTCTAAACCCATTGAAAAATGATAATAGATAACGATATTTATACCCTTCTAAAGTCGTATGTACATTCCAAATTTATATATTTTCAAATTTTTAATATTACCCTTAAATTAAATTATTACTATAAAAATCCAAATGAATAAATGGTTGAACTTCTTCCAAGCCTAAAATTTAAAATGGTGGGATGTTGCCTCATCCATTATAGATCAGAAAAAATGGAGGCAGCCACCTCTGCCAAAAAAAAAATATATATATATATATCTCATAATAATTTTAGTACAATTGTTTAAAATCCTGGAACTGTTGCCTCCTCCATTATAGACATGGATGTAAAAAAATGGAAACACAGAGGAGGCAAGAGAGTAAAATAGAGTGGCTGGAAATGGATAGCTGGGTCTCTGTGCAGGATGATCTTCTCTGACTTGACTTTGTACAGATTAGAAAAAGAGAGTAAAATCTCTATTCATTTTTGCTTGTTTCTCTCCAACTCAAATACTTCCCAAAACCTAAAAGACACAAAAAATAATAATAAAAAAAAATAAAAAATAAAAAATAATAATTGTTGAAAGTTTTGTGTAATAATTATGTAAAATCCCATTTGTTTATGTAATTAGTAGGTTTGGTTTTAGTTTTAAATATTTGATAATTTATTTATTTATAATATTCTTTTAGAAAATTAAAAGAAATGACATATTTGAAAATATATGGGATGTTCTAACAAAATTTCATAATTTAAAAATTTTAATATAAGTATATATACAGTTTTTCAGAGGTATAAATATTTTCACTCAAGCAGGTCTTACCCTTTACACATTGATTCACCCAGCCCATTCATTTGATCATCACGTTTTACACTTACATATGATCCATAATGATTTGAAAAAAAAAGTTCTAAGGAAATAGCTTTATTGGATTGGGATTTTATTGGGTCAGTTTTGGGTTTGTTTTTGAAAAAGGGTTAAATTAATTTAAAGATTTATTTCCAATTAATTTATAAATCTTTGATATAACATTTTGTATATATTGTTAATTTTGTTGGAAATTTTTTTTCTAAATTACCAAATAATAACACAAGTGTTAATGGAAGATTATCACTGAGGTGAATCTCCAAATAACAACTTTAAGGACCAAGATCAAGATGGATCCCGGTCGAAGGGGTATCACACAGTTCAATACCAACAAAATTCCTGTCAAACCAAACTAAAACTCATACAATAAAAGATTAACAGGTGCAATTTTATTGATGAAAACATGTATACAACCGATGAAATTAGGGCTATGGTGATATGTGGCGGTATTTAAGATTTCTGTTAGGTGATGGAGATGGCATGCTCGTGTCTGTCGATAAGTAGAACCGAATGCAAGTGTAGGGTTTGGGGAGACGAATTTTCGATCCTCCTCTTGGTGAATATAGTGTCGTATATATAGGTTTGTTGCTTGTCATGCACTCTTACAATTTCGGTCTAGGGTTTTGGTGGTCCCTAGACTTTCCTTCCTTCTAGGAGATAATTTTGTAAGAGCTTTAATTATCCGAATCAAGTGATTCCTTTTAGAGAGGATTCTAGTAAAAATGGACTCCTTATTCGAATGAAATTCTTAAATGGCGGGAAGGAGTCTACCTTTTTATTTGGACTTGAACGACCGCGTTTCAGCCCCTTTAATTTGAAGCTTCAAGACTTATCCGCCTGGACATATGGATTTGAGAATTTTGTAAGTGTTTCTTCTGGTTATCTGGCTAGAGGATCCCTGAAGGTATTTGGGTTCATCTGGGTTCTCATGTACCCCACCTCTTGCTATTTTTATGCTTTCTTTGTTTAGGTGCTTAGTCGACAAGGTATCTTGATATCAGCTGTTCTTGCAACATGGTACCTGGCTGAATGTATAAGCGGGTTACTTAGCGGATGTAGTATATGGATGCATGTCTGATATGGCAGCGAGGTACCCTACTGATGTAATGGCGGGTTACCTTGTTTATCTTAGTAACGGGATATCTGTCTGGTGCAATAGCGGGGTATCTTGTCAAGCTCTGTGATAGGATTCTGAGTAGAATTCCGCGTCGGGCAACTTAGGGGTTACCAGGATTATTGGGCTTGCTGGCTTGAACTGGGGGAGGTGGTAGATATCCAGATTTGATTTTAGCATTCTTCTTTCTAGATGTAGCTAGGTGGTATCTTGGCTTGTGTCTCTTCCTTGTATCTGGGTGAAAAATTCTTCTTTGGTCCTTCGCCAATTTTGGCGGTTAACAACAAGTAAAGAATTTTATCTTTTGAAGAATTTAGAGAAAATTTGTGTAAATCTTGTTATACCAGTTAACATCCTATATATATTTATATATATAAGAAAGGAAGCTAATTTCCTTCTAAAGAAAAGATAATCACAATCCCTAAGAAATAGGAAAATAACAATCAAATCTCTAAAACTGAGAAACAGAACAATCACAGCTAAGATACTAACTCGGCTGGGCAATACATGTTGATCATGCCCAGCTTGGAACACAACCATTCAAATGATGCTCTTGGTAGAGCCTTAGTAAACACATCAGCTGTTTTAGAATTGGTAGGTGTTACTTAAACTTGACAGACCATGCTTCTAGTTTTTCCTTGATAAAATGTCGGTCTATCTCTACATGTTTTGTTCTGTCGTGATGAACTGGATTCTTAGCTATGCTAATAGTTGCTTAATTGTCACACAACGGTTCCATTGGCGTGACCATAGGAACTTTGAATTCATTCAGTAGCCTTTGCAAACAAATTCCCTTACAAATTCCATGAGCCATTGCTCAAAATTCTGCTTCAGCGCTGCTACGAGAGACCACAGACTGTTTCTTGCTCCGCCAAGAGACCAAATTACCCCAAACATAGGAATAGTACCCAGAAGTCGACCTCCTATCTATAATCGAACCAGCCCAATCTGCATTTATAAAGACTCTAACATATCTATCCTCAATGTTCTTGAAATAGATACTTTGTCCTGGTGGTCATCTTCAAGTACCTTAGGATTCTCAAAACTGCTCATATATGTTCTTCATTCGGATTGTTCATGAATTGACTAATTGTGCTCACCGAAAATGCAATATCCGGTCTGGTGTGGGACAAATAAATCAATTTCCCCACCAACCATTGATACCTTCCTTTGTCCGCTAGTGGACTTCCTTTTTCAAGGCCCAACTTTGTTGTATAATCCATTGGTGTATTGGCATGCTTGCATTCTGTCATCCTAGTTTCTTTGAGCAAATCTAAGATATACTTCCTCTGATTTATGCAAATTCCTACTTTTGATCTTGCAACTTCCTTTCCTAAGAAGTATTTCATACTTCCTAGATCCTTGATTTCAAACTCCTTGGGGTATGCCCGGTGATTTTTCTCTCGAGGTACCTGTTCCATACTCACGCCTATGAATCCCGTCATTGCTTCTCGGACTTTAGCCAGACACGCAACCATATTGTCACATTTTTCCTGGTACAACCCCAACACCTGGTTGACCACCAATTGGGAATCACTTTTGACTAAGAGGAAATCGACCCCTAAAGCTTCTGCTACTCTCATTCTTGCTAGTAAGGCTTCATATTCTACTTCGTTATTAGTAGCTCTGAACTCAAACCTGAAGCAGTGACTACATTCGACCCCCTCTAGGTTTATCACGACGATTCCTGCTCCGCATCCCGATTGCCTTAATGCCCCATCTGTGTATAGAATCCAGGTCTTGTTATCTTCAGGCCAGTTCAGATCGGTCTGATCCGGACTGGGATCGGGCTTAGTGACTGGTTCCGGATTCATGCTAAACTCCATTATGAAATCGATTATGGCCTGTGCTTTGATGCGGTTCTTGCCTTGTATTTGATGTCAAATTGGGTGAGCACTAGGGCCCATAGAACCAACATGTCTGATACATCTTGCCTCTGGAGGAATTGTCGTAAGGGCTAATCGGTGACTACCACGATAGTGTGTGCCTGAAAATAAGGCCGAAGCTTTTTGGCGGTAGTTACCAAGGAATAGACGAGTTTCTCCAAGAGGGCGTTATTTTTTTCAGACTTGGTCAAAGCACTGACCGATCATTATACTCCGCCACTGCATTCCTTCACTAAGGCCCCACTAATGGCAGCTTCTGAGACTGCTAGGTAGAGTTGGAGTTCTTCTCCTGCAAGGGGTTTGACCAGTAGAGGATAACTGACCAAGTATTCCTTCAAGGCTTGGAAAGCCAGTTTGCTTTGCTCATCCCATTTCAGCTTCTTTGCTTGATAATCTTGAAAAACATGAGGCACTTATCAGTGGAACGGGATATAAATCGGTTCAATGTTGTTATCCGGCCTGTCAATCCATGTGCCTGTGTGAGTGTTGTGGGAGACTTGAGGTTTAGGATGGCCTTGATCTTCTCAGGATTGGCTTTGACTCCTCTTCCATGTACCATGAACCCTAGAAACTTTCCTGCCGCTACCCTGAAAGCAGACTTTGCGGGGTTCAGTCTCATCTGATTCTTTCTTATAACCTGGAAAATTTGGCATAAATCTCATGGGTGTTGTCCGGCCTCCAGAGATTTTGTAATCATATCATCTATGTACACCTCAATGGATCTTCCTATCTGCTGCTTGAACAATTTGTTCACCATACGCTAGTATGTAGCACCTACATTTTTAAGTCCAAATGGCATTACCTTATAGCAATAAAGGCCTTGTCTAGTGATGAAGCTGGTCTTATCTTGATCTGATTGTATCCCGAGAAGGCATCCATGAAGCTTAGGAACTTGTTTCCCGCGGAAGAATCGATGAGCTGGTCGATCTTAGGCAGTAAGAAGCTAAGCCCGATTGAGGTCGGTGTAGTCCACATATATTCGTCATTTCCCGTTAGATTTGGTTACCATGACCACATTGGCGATCCATTCAGGATACCGGGACTCCCTGATGAATCCGACTTTTAAGAGTTTATTAAATTCTTCCTAGACTGCGGCATTTCGTTTGGCTTTGAAATGTCTTTGATTCCATTTCACTGGCTTAACGGTTGTGTCTACTGCCAACCTATAAGTGGCCAGGCTAAGAGGAATGTCGGGCATTTCCTCATGGTTACAAGCAAAAATATCGTTGTATTCTCTAAGGAGCTTTACCAAATCTTTTTTGACTACGGGATCCAATCCCCCCCCCCCCCCCCCCCCCCCCCCCCCAACTTTCACCACTTTAGTGAGATCTTCTCCCCTGACAGGTACCTCTTCTAACTTATCCGTGGGATGGCCACTGGTCCAACCCCGCTCTTCATCTTCCTACTTTTCTATGATTATGTCTGGTACATCTCTTTCTTCCATGACATAATGACCATGTTCCGGCGTACTCGGGTTCATTTCACTGGCCATATGCGCTCACTATCTGGCAAGTGCGGTGGGATTGGTAGATACCATATAGCAATTGCGCGCTACCTGTTGATCCCCTTTGACTTCTCCCACTTCTGTTCCCACGGGAAACTTTAGGACTTTGTGGTAGATGGATAGTACCCCCTAATCTCCAATAGGAAAGGCCTACCCAGAATGGCATTGTAGGCAGACGGGTTATCCACCACGATTAACTCCGTCATCACGTTCTGCTAAAGTAGAGCTTCTCCGACTATCACCGATAGGATTTAGGATCCCATGGCTTCTAGTATCGATCAAAACACTATGAACCCAGCAGTTGGCAATCTGTACCAAGATTACCATGGGATCGTTATGTGGTTGGACTGTATTGTAGACATCTTCCTCTGTGAAGATAATCTTGGTAGAGCGGGATGGATCACGGGATCCATTGCTGACTTTGAATATCTCATGACCTAAGTTGAGCCTGGGAATCTTTCTTGCGTAATTCTTTCTCGAATTGTTAGAAGTTCCAACCAAGGCCACTAATGGTATGAATCACCTGGATCTGCTGCATCAGATCCTTCTCTCCATCCCTCTTTCTTTCTGCCACCTCATGCATCTCGTTTTGTACCTGTTTCCCTTCCTTGATGCTATCTTGTACCTGCTGTAGAAATTCTGTTAGTAGGCCTCCCCTTACCAATCCTTCGATCTGAATGCGGAGGCTATATCATTCAGAAGTGTTGTGTCTGACATCCTCGTGGAAATGACAATACTTGTACTAGTTCCTCCTATCAGCTAGGACTTTCATGGGACCCGGTTTCCTAAGTAGGCCTTTGTCCCGGATGGCGAGGTAGATGGTTTCTCTTGAAACATTGAGGGGGATGTAGTGATTATATCTATCTTCATACCTTGCTACCTCGGCAACTTCTTTCAGAGGAGCCGCCCTGGGGGCGATCTCCTGAGAAGAGATCTTCTAGCTGGATACCTTTCCTAGTACAAGGGAATAGGAGGAATCATGTAGGTTGGGGGCTGATTCTGGAATCTCTTGACTGGTACGGGCTTTGAAGCCTCCTTCTTAAGACGCAGGGTCAACCGGGCTTCATGTTTAACCTTGATCCAGAGTTGCTCTTCTATGTCTACTTGTTCTAAAGCTCGAATGTAGGCTTCTTGGTAAGTTCATGGTGGATGCTTAGCAAAAAAGAGAAATAGTCTGTCCGCCCACAAGTTTCTTCAAAAATTAGCCAAGGTTTCTTTTTCATCGAATACTCCGATCTGGATAACTTCCTTATGGAATTTCTCCACATAAGACCTCAAGGTTTCACCCCGCCCCTGGATCACACACTAAAGCAAGATAAGGTCCTTGGGATGAGGCTTGATTCCCTGAAACTGTACAAAGAAAGCTGTGGTAAGTTTAGAGAAAGAATCAACACTACTTGGTGGTAATTTCCTGAACCATGTTTTGGCACAGTCAGTCAAGGTGGAAGGGAACATCCTGCACATGGCTGGCCTGGTTGCATTCTGGACTTCCATCTGGTGGACAAAGCTTTCTAGGTGACTGATGGGATCCTCTGTTCCGGAATACTTTTCGGAGGGCATCCTGAATCTAGGGGGTAACCCTGCCTCCCTGATCCTTTTGGAGAAAGGTACATTCATCTCACCCAAGGGGTTCTTCCAGATTCCCTGGTGCTTTCCCTTTTTTAATTCCTCCAACTCCTTAGCCATTTTGGCCATCTGATCTTCCAGGCGCTGAGATTTAGGGTTTCCGGATCTGGCCACTGAACCTTCTTCATCTGAGGTCTCTGAATCAATAATCACTTCCTTCCGTTTGGCTTTCTGGTGCCTACTTTTAGGGATTTTTCAGGATTTTTCGGGATCTGGCGCTTCTTTCTAAGTCTAGCTATGAATCTTTCTTCTCTCCCCTTAGCCTTGCTGGGGGTTGGACTCTCCTAGGTAGAATCTCAATTGTGGATTTCACCAGCCGGGGTCTAAGATTAACCTGACGGACCGGGGTTAGTGGAGATGGACCTAGTTGGTCAAACACTGGTATGTTGGTACTTGGGTCAATGTCTCTTGCGATCCCGGTTGCTTTAATGAGGTGCCATTAAGCTATCATTGTGAGTCAGATGGCTTCTACATAGGCCGTAACCTGTTGCTCTAGGATATTTCGATTGACCTCTTGTCCAACAGGATCTCGAGGCAGAGGGCCTACAGTTGTGATCAAAGGGGGTATTGGTACCGGGTTATCATTCTTTGATCCTCTACCCCGTCACTGAGCTCTTTCGATGAAAACGAGTGACAAGGGTCCCGATGGAGCTGGATGAGCCTGAGAGGATCAGAGTCTCAACTTTCTGCTTCGTCAGGTAGAATTAAGACAGCATCTTTGTAAATGTTGGGAAGATATTTCCCGCAGACGGTGCCAAAAGTGTTAATGGAAAATTATCACTATGGTGAATCTCTAAATAACAACTTTAAGAATCAAGATCAAGATGGATCCCAGTCGGAGGGGTATCATGTAATTCGATACCAACAAGATTCCTGTCAAACCAAACTAAAAATCATACAAGAAAAGATTAACAGGTGCGATTTTATTGAAGAAAACATGTATACAACTGATGAAATTAGGGCTATAGTGATATGTGGCGGTATTTAAGGTTTCTGTTAGGTGATGGAGATGGCGTGCTCGTGCCTGTCGATAAGTAGAACTGAATACGAGTGTAGGGTTTAGGAAGGCAAATTTTTGATCATCCTCTTAGTGAATATAGTGTCGTGTATATAGGTTTGTTGCTTGCCATCCTCTCCTACAATTTCGGTCTAGGGTTTTGGCGGTCCCTAAACTTTCCTTCCTTCCTTCCTTCATTCTAGGAGACAATTTTGTAGGAGCTTTAATTATCCGAATCAAGTGATTCATTTTGGAGAGGATTCTAGTAAAAATGGACTCCTTATTCGAATGAAATTCTTAAATGGCAGGAAGGAGTCTACCTTTTTATTGGGACTTGAACGACCGCGTTTTAGCCCCCTTACTTTGGAGCTTCAAGACTTATCCGCTTGGACATATGGATTTGAGATTATGTGAGTGTTTCTTCTGGTTATCTGGCAAGAGGATCCCTGTAGGTATTTGGGTTCATCTGGGTTCTCTTGTATCCCGCCTCTTGCTAGTTATATGATTTCCTTGCTTAGGTGCTTGGTCGATGGGGTATCCTGATATCGGCTGTTCTTGCAATGGGGTATCTAGCTAAATGTGTAAGCGGGGTACTTAGTGGATGTAGTATATGGATGTCTTTCTAATGCGGCAGCGAGGTACCCTGCTGATGTAATGGCGGGGTAACTTGTTGATCCTAGTAGCGGGATATCTGTCTGGTGCAGTAAAGGGGTACCTTGTCGAGTTCTGTGATAGGATTCTGAGTAGAATTCCGTGTCGGGCTACTTAGGGGTTACTAGGATTGTTGGGCTTGCTAGCTTGAACTGGGGTAGGAAGTAGGTATTTAGATTTGATTTTAGCATTCTTCTTTCTAGAAGTAGCTAGGTGGTATCTTGGCTTATGTCTCTTCCTTGTATCTGGGTGGAAAATTCTTCTTTGGTCCTTCGCCAATTTTGACGGTTAACAACAAGTAAAGAATTTTATCTTTTGAAAAATTTAGAGAAAATTTGAGTAAATCTTATTATACCAGTTGACATCATATATATATATATATATATATATATATAAGAAAGGAAGCTAATTTCCTTTTAAAGAGAGGATAATCACAATCCCTAAGAAATAGGAAAATAACAATCAAATCTCTAAAAACTGGGAAACAAAACATGTTGATCGTGCCCAGCTTGGAACACAACCGTTCAAATTATGCTCTTGGTAGAGAACCCTACATGAGATGAACTTGCACCAGGAATTCCATGGAAAATATGACTATGATAACCACCAATATCCAAAAACTGAAATTCATTAGAATTTCAGGCACATTAGGAAGTTAAGACTCACGGATAGAACTAGAGAACCCTACATGAGATGAACTTGCACCAGGAATTCCATGGAAAATATGACTATGATAACCACCAATATCCAAAAAAAATTCGTTTTCACCCCCCCCCCCCCCCCCGAATTTTAGTTTATAAAAAGAAAGGTTGATCTTCAACAAAGGTAGCATCTAAAGAAATATAAAATCTTTCTAGTTTTTGAGTTGTAGCATTGGTATCATTTTGCGTAGGAAAATAACCCATAAGCAAACACCTAACGGCTCTAAGATCAAGTTTACCCCTATAATGTGACTAAATACACACAAACACTTTTCAACCGAAAATGTGGAGAGGAATGGTTTATATAAGTTTTGTGTGAGGATATGAATCAAGTAGGGTTTGACATAGAGTTTTGAAGTGTAATGCTCTTTAGGGTTGACTATTAATCAAATGTACAACTATGAGAACAACATCACCCAAAAAATGACTTGGCACCCTCATACAAAACAATAAGGACATGGTCACCTCTAACAGGTGACGGTTTTTCTCTCAGAGATCTCATTTTTTTTGAGATGTGTCAACAAATAACGTTTGGTGAACAATCCCCTGACTTAAAAGAGAGGAAAAAAAAAAAAAAACCCTTGGTTTACAAACTCTTTTTTATTATCTGATCTAAACACTTAAATTTTGGTTTGAAATTGATTTTTAATTAATAAATTAAAATTTTTGAAAATATTGGTGACCTCAGACTTTTCTTTCATTAGAAAAACCCATGTGACTAGAGTATGATCGTTAACAAATGAGACAAACCATTTTACTCCAGTGATATTAGGGACTTTAGAGGGGCCCCCAAACATCATTGTGAATTAATGCAAATGGTTTGGAGGATTTGTAGCTATTAGGATGGAACACAGAATGAGTATGCTTTGGTGACTCATAGAAATCATAATGAAAATCTTTTGAACTTTTATTAAGAAATAAGTTAGGAAACAACTTTTCTAGATACAAGAAATTAGGATATCCTAACCTATAGTGCCATAACATAATAGTACTCTCTTTATTGGACTCAGACTTAAACGTAGACTCAAGGGAAAAAATCTTGGACTTAGCAGAATGACCTTGTATACCCTTATAAGTTTCGGCCTTAATGATATAGAGACCAGATTGTATCTTAGCAGTTCCAATCGTCTTCCCTGAAATCATGTCCTGAAACACACAATAAGTGGGAAAAAAAATTAGACACACACTTTTCATCATAAGTGAGTTTTGATATAGATAAAAGGTTATAATCTAAACTGGGAACGTATAACACGGATTGAAGGGTTAGAGTTTTTGAAATGATCACAGTACCATGTCCTGTGACTTTGGATAGAGAACCATCTGCAATTTTTACATTATAGTTACCTTGACATGGCTTAAAGGTACTAAACACCCTAACATCATCTGTCATGTGGTCAGTTGCACTTGAATCCACAATCCAAGTCTCTGGGACCTCTTTTTTCACATTCAAAGCAATGGAGAAGGTACCTTTAGTAGCAGCAGACCCAGCACCAACCACTAAGGCATTTAAACTTGAAACCATTTTCTACAACTGATCTAATTTCTCCTAGATGTGTACAACTGAATCTGTTTCAACACCTTCATTCCCATTGGCCATGTAACCCTTTGTATCTCTGTCACCATTATTCTTGGGTTTCCAGTAAACTAGTTTTCCATAAAGCTTCCAATAACTGTCCTTGAAATGACCTGGCCGTTTGCAATACTCACACCACAGTCGACTCTTCTTAGACTGGTTGATTATTCCTCCATGGACTGCCAAGGCACTACCCTCTGGTTGTGTAATGTTGCTATCAGAGCCAAGCACTACTTTCCTTCTGCTCTCTTCACGCACCACCTTATAAACGGTTTCTTGGAGAGTAGGTAATGGCTTAATTGCCATGATTCTACCTCTCACATCATCAAGATTACGATTCAACCCTAACAGAAACTTAAAAATAATCTTTTTCTCAATACTTTTTCTGTGTATGGCCTTATCTCCTGGATTTTTAAAAACATCATTCTCAAATATGTCTGCCTGCTGCCATAATCTAGAGAGCTTAGTGTAGTATTAAGTGGCCGAATCTTCTCCTTGACGCAGATCATGTAGAATCCCTTCAACCGCAAGCAACTCAGCTGTGTTATCATGAGTAGAGAAAGTCTTAGTTGCTGCATCTCATATCTTCTTTGTTGTTTCATGCAACAGAAAATTCTCACTAATATCAACATTCATTGAACTTAACAGCCATGACATCACCAAGTTATTCTCAGTCTTCCACTAGCGATATCATTGGTCCTCCTTAGCTGGTTTTTGTACCTCTCTAGTCAGGTACTCATCCTTTCCTTTCCCGCTAATAGAGATGGGGATCGATTTGGACCATTGAAGATAGTTCTTATCAGTGAACTTGTGACCGGATATGAGCAACTGAAAGGATGCTTAGTCGGAGCCTCCCCCTCCATTGTTATTAGAGTTAGAAGGATCTGAACCAAACAAGCCTTCTGAAGAGGATTTGTGAGACATGCTAAAGTATTTGAAGAACTATCTGTCGAGAATAATACTAGGGAAAAAATATAGAGTTTACTGCCGGAAAGACCAGTAGGGAAATATAGGGTTTGCTGCCAGAAAGTGCAGTAGGAAATATAGGGTTTATTTCCGGTTCAGAGGCAATTCTGAATTCTTTGAAGACCTATCTGTCGGGAATAATAATAGGAAAAAAAATATAGAGTTTACTGCTAGAAAAAGTAGTAGGGAAATATATGGTTTACTGCCAAAAAGAGCAGTAGGGAATTTAGGGTTTATTTCGGGTTCAAAAGCTACTCTGATACCATGAAGAATTTAGAGAAGAATTTAGAGAAAATTTGTGTATATCTTAATATACCAATTGACATCCTATATATATATATATATATATATAAGAAAGGAAGCTGATTTACTTCTGAAGAGAGGATAATCACAATCCTTAAGAAATATGAAAATAATAATCAAATCTCTAAAAACTAGGAAACAGAACAATAACAGCTAAGCTACTAAATTACGTCCTAATTACTTAATTACTTGGAATTCCAAATCTTTGACTTACCAAATTTTCATATATGGAATATAATATAATCATTAAGTCTTAAATATGCACTTCTATTATTATTATTATTAAATATTAAATACCATATCAATATCATCTCTTATTCACTTGTTTTCGATTTCTTTTCTTTCTTTTTTCTCTTCTTATCGGTTCGCTATGTTTAATGTCCAATCATTTCAAAGAAAATCTAATGTGGGACGGTCTCACCATTAGATGGTGATATTATCTAATCAAATTGTCTAATTTTTTACAACTTTAATATTTTAAATTTTATTTTTACATTTTCAATATAAAATGGACAACATGATTGGACGGTCTTATCATCTAATGGTGAGACTGTCCCACAGAATATTTTAAGTTTAGTGGGTTTGATTTTAATTATAAATATTTATAATTTATTTATTTATAATAAATTTTTAGAAAATTAAAGTAAATGGTATATTTGAAAATATGTGGGTTGTTCTCACAAAATTTCATATTTTAAAAATTTTACTGGTATGCATATACAAAAA
Organism: Acer negundo; assembly: GCA_035582765.1. Lineage (NCBI taxonomy): Eukaryota > Viridiplantae > Streptophyta > Magnoliopsida > Sapindales > Sapindaceae > Acer > Acer negundo. The sequence goes on from CM069234.1 coordinate 14,635,279, forward strand.
GGGATGTTTATTCGGTTTTTCAATGGTGTAAATATCGTCACTCTAGATCAAGATGATCTTATCCTTCATTCACACAGCCCAATCATTGGATCATCACGTTTTTCACTTACATTATATACTGGACAAAACTTCACATAATCCAAAATGATTTGAAAAAAAGTTGATGGATATAGCTTTATTGGATTGGGGTTTTATTGGACCAATAATATACTGGGTTGATTTTGAGTTAAATTAATATAAAGATTTATTTATAGTTGTTTTATAAATCTTGGATATAACATTTGACAATAATTTATATTGTTAATTTTGTTATAAATTACCAAAAAATAATACATGCAAAGAATTTTATCTTTGACTTACCAAATTGTCATATATAGAATATAATATAATCATTAGGTCTTTAAATATAAATTTTATATTCTTATAATAATTTAATGATTATTTAATTATTAAAACAGGTTACCAATTAAATTAACAAATAATTTTGGATTTAAATACTTGAATGTATTAAGTTTGTGGAATAAATTATAAGAAAGAATATATATGAAACGACTGGCAATTACACAACTGGATTGGGAGTTATACTTTGATTTGATGCAGTCAAGTCCTAATATCATAGAAGCCTTGTCTTGTCTATCAACAGCAACTAATATTAATAACAAGTACCAACTTGTCTTTTCCTGCACCAAGCTAAACCATCAACATTAATTAGGTGATTATTTTCAACGATAAAGAAACATTAATTAGGTGAGTTTAAATTCTGTATTAAATTACAAAAAGATAATTTGTTATTAATGTGCACGTGTCAGATGGCCATAAATTAATTATTGAGACTAGTTAAACCAATAAATAGAAGACACGTGACGGGATCCAAGGTAGCAAAAGCAAAGGTGAAATGTAATAGTCGGTGGACGGAGTTTTTGGTTGGGAGGCATCTCTGACAAAATACCAACTGCCTCTGTATTAGCAGACCAACAAGCACACACTAACCACGTGCACGGTGCACCCCCCTATTTAAGTATTTAACTCCCTCAACATCAAGAGTCATGAGTCATGGCATGCACTTCTATTATTAAATTAAATATCATTCACTTCTATTATTGGTTCGCTATGTTTAACGCCCTGTCGCTTCAAATTCATAATTTTTTCATCTACCAAATCTTTCTCCCTTTAGGGTTATTCGTGGACCGAATTGGATTGGATTGGATTGGATTAGACTATAGCTGGTCATGGTTCGGTTAAACAGACGGTTAAAAACCAAAATTGTAACTGTAATTGTCGATTACAAAACCGGTTAAAAACCGATTTTGAGACGGTTTAGTTACAATTACAAGTCAAAAAAAAAAACGGTCGAAAAATCAGTGAATAACCACGGTTAAACCATCGGTTTTCATTTAATTTTTTTTTAAAATTAAACAAGCCAATCAGGAACTGATACGTGACAGTGTTTTTAAAAATCAAACCGAAATCGTAATCGAACCGCCTAATCGATGGTTAAAAACCATAAACTAAACCGGTTATAGTTATAGTTTTGCTTTCCCACATAATCGGTATCGACGGTTTCAAACCGAAACCAAATTATGGGCACCACTAGATTGGACCGTAATGTATAACTCTTATATAATCTTATAATCGGTGATATTTTGTACTATATTAAAGTATAAATAGTATAATGCGACGTTTAAAATAAAATAAAAAAAGTTTTGTAGTGCGTGGTGGTGGGTTACTGTAGCTACACGCATACACCAAAAGTTTAGGGAAAATTACACTAATATCCTCTAACTTTAGGTGAAATTGGACCTATAGATAAAAGATCGATTTATTGCACAAACTTCCTCTGGATTTTGCTGACCAAACATTGACCACAGTTAAGATTAACTATTGACAGGATTGACTCTTAAAAAGTCACATTTACCCTTGGCCTTCCATTTGAATAGTCAGATTTACCCCTACCTAATAATAAATGAAAAAAAAAAAAAGAAATTGAAATGTTTTTTCTTTTTCTTTTTTATAGATTAATTAATTTTAAAAATAAAACTAAATAAATTTAAAAATAAAACTAATTAAACTATTAAACAAAAATGAAAAAAATAACCTAAATTAAAACAACCAATCGTATTTTCCCTAACCTAAATTAAACACCCATATTTCCCATCATCTTCTCCACTCTCCAGTCTCCACCATCATATCTCTCACACCCAAACCCTAGCCACCTCTCATCAATCATCATCTTATACTAAAATAATTAATAATTAAAACTAAAAAAATTAAAATTAAGTAATAAAACTTAGCCACATCTCACATCTCACATTATCATCTTCATATCCTGTAATGAGGCAAGCACTCCTACTGCTGAAACTGATGAAAATGGTTCCCATTTGCATCAAATGTTTGCTATGTTTTTCTGAAACTGACTTCTCTTCTACTACTTTTCGATTTGGCTCTCATTTTCTTCCCCTGTTTCTTGGTCTTGACTCTCACTTTACCGATACATGCCACTTTAGAAGAAAGGGGTTATGGGTTTTCAAATCACTAACACCAAACCTGGATGTTTGGAACCTAAAACTTAGCCACCTCCAAACCACCACCACCAAACGTCTATCACACCAGATTCATATACAACCAAATAAAAAATCATCATCTCTCACACACCAAACCACCATCTCTCTCACACACACCACAAATCACACAAAACCCCAAGATTAGGATTCAAATTAGTTTCGATCTGGGTCGATTAGTACCGATCTCCTCCGTTGAGAAGTGATCGACAGTCTTTTCTTTCTATTCCGCTGAGCGATGGTGGTTAGGGAAGATCAAAGGACGGTCGCTATGTTGATGGTGGGATTTCAGGGTGTTATCAGTGAGGATTCGAGAAGATAATGAATTTGATCCGATTTGGTTCTGGTTTATGTGGTGGTGGCGGTGGCGGTGACGGTGGTGGTCAGTGTTATGGGTTTGGTTTGGCAATGATGATGATGATGATTATGGTGGTTTAGGGTTGGGTTGGGTTCGTTCTTTTTCCAGAAGCACATTTGAATTTATTTTAAATTAATATTTATTTTAGTTTTTTAATCGTTAATTTAAATTATAGAGAGTTAATGTGTTCGATTATGATTGGACAAGAGTTATTTTCCTTTAATTTATTTAAATCACTCTTGAAAGTCTATTTTGCCCTTCCAACCGTTAACTTGTAGTTAGTCAAACGTTTGGTCAATGAAATCCATGGGAGGTTTGTACAATAAATCGATCTTTTGTCTATAGGTCCAATTTCACCTAAAGTTAGGGGAATTAGTGCAATTTTCCCAAAAATTTATTGGACGATGATAAAGTGACATGCACGCAAGGGAAGACAAGTGGACCCCACTTCACATAAATCAGGTGTATGGAGTCAAGCTTTCATTTTTTTCACTCATTCCTTAATTTACCATTGCTGGTGTTTGGTCTATATCATGACCAACCAAGTCAATTTTGTTACATAGGTACATCCAAAGTACTCCACTTTCATTATTCAATGTCTTCTGAAATTCAGATCCAACAACTCTAAAAGTCAAATTTCATTATTATTATTATTTTAACCGGTGAGTAAAACCGATTTTTGACATTTCCTGGTTCCTGATCCAGTTGCTTCTAATAAGAGAGACTTTCCTTTTACTTCCACCTTCTTTTTACATGACTTTTTATCTAATGTCTATTTTTGTCTATTTATTATTATTATTATTATTATTATTATTATTATTTATTATTATTATTATTTTTGGTATCAAGGATTCCGGACTTCGTCCAGACAATTATCCGTATGTCATCCCCTAACTGCGTAACTCGCCGTGGCCTGTATATTGGAAGCAGGCCCCCAACTGTGTGACCCGCTGTGGCCTATATGTTGGTTTCGCGGAGTATGACAGATAAGAAACCCCGGGCCACACCCCTGGTCCCACAATGATGCAAAGTAGTAAATCAGAACTCACCCCATCTAAGTAAGATTCGAACCGCTAACGTTAACCTCATATCCGTTATTCCACCGGCAGAACTAAACGACCTAAGGGCTAACTATAATTACAATGTAATTGATAGAAGTAGAACTAAGAACTTGAGTTTTTAATCTCAAGCCTTGGACCACCAAAGCAACCACAGCAACCACCTTATGGTTACTTTTAGGTAAGAGTTAAATCAAAAATAAAAATTAATGTTTTTGGCAATGGATCATTTTTAGACTAGACTAGTATTACTAGATAAAATTTTTAACTATAAATTACAAATATTCATTAATCACATTGAAAAAATAATAATCCGTGAAGATAAAAACATAATGATTCAAGTCCTTGTCATGAGAAGAAAAATCGGAATGGTACTTCCAAAAAGTTGAAAGCAAATTAGTACAAGTCTACAAGTAATGATTCAAGAAAAACATAATAAAGTACTAAAAATGTTGTAATTGAGTGGAGTTATAAGTCCTCCATCAAATTCAAATGATATGCTTATTAAATCCACTTTCCTATTTACACCTATATTAAACTACTAGATAAAGGACATATAAGGAGGTCGTTTTGGTCTTTTGCTTCCTCTAATAATTGTGGGATTCGATTGGGATTAAGATAATCAAGATACTGAAAATATCAATTATATATGTAATTGATGATAACAATGACACCTGCATATTATTCCCAATAAACAAAATGCAATCAAATAATTCAAATCCATAAGAATTTGAAAAATAAAAATGAACAAAACATAAAAGAACAGGAAGGTAGAGAATTGTGGCTTTTTAACAGTATAATAGCAGTAGAGATGATCAATCCAGATTTTCAAAACCAATTACATCATATCACTACTAAAACTTCAAATTCAAGAAGATAACATTCTAATTTTGAACACTCTTCCCTTACCCTGTTCCATTTTTTCTTTTTCATTGATCTTTAATATTCATCCACATTAGACAAAACTCTCAAAAAAAAAAAATAATAATAAAAAAAATAAAAAAATAAAAAAATAAGAAAAAGACAAGCAAACAGTAACAGGTAATGAAATGAAGCTAAAAAGTCCATTTCCAGATCTTGATTCGAAGATCAACCTTACACTTAGACTTATCAGTAGTAGCCATTGATGGGGATTTACCTTTTGGTACATCACCTTTAAATCCTTCACAGATAACCCTAATACCAATCTTCTTGGTCTTGAGTTTGCCTGCTTTGATTTTCACTTTGGTGTCCATTTGAATCTTCAATGAAACCCCACTTTTCTTCTTCAGATCCGACTTCAAAGAAGTCACTGAATCCGTATCCAGATCAATATTCGAACCCGAAACCACCACGTTCTTGAAAGCCGTCTGGTTCTTCTTCTCCGAAGTGAAACCAGGGAGAGTCCCATTTCCAAGAAACACACCGTTTGCTGAAAACGACGAGACGACAAAAGGGTCGTAAGAGAAAGTGAGATGGGAGTTTGGGTTTTTGGAGGTGACAGTGAAGTTGAGGAGAGTGGTGAGGTGGTTGGAGGAGGAATCGGAGGAGGAGGTGAGGTTGAGGCGGTGGATGCGAAGGGAAGGGACGGAGAAGGCGGGGCGGTGGGGACGGTAGAGCATGTACATGGCAGTGCCGGCTATGGCGGCGACGAGGGCGAGGATGAGGAGAATGAGAATGGTCCAGAAACAGCAGCAGCAGCAGTAATTGCGGCGGGAGCGGTGGTGGCGACGGTTGTGGGGTTGTGGACGGTAGGGAGGGCGGAGTGGGGGTTTAGTAGGAGGAGGAGCTGCGCCGCCGTTGGCGGTGGGCTTGGAGGACGGAAAAACTCTATCCGACATTGTTATTAGATTCAGAAGAAAACAGAGAGAGAGAGAGAGAGAGAGAGAGAGAGAGAGAGAGAAAGTGAGTTTGAGAATTAATTCACAGAATTGTATGTAAAGAGAGATTCAGACCAGAGAGAGAGAGAGAGAGTAGGGGAGAGGTAATGGTCGCCACCCAAAAGAGATGCTACACATCACCAAATTTTGGAATCTTTCTTTGCTGTTAATGTTACTGTAAATTTTTTTTTTTTTTATCTTTTTTTTTTTCGTTTAGGTTTGTGATGACTTTTATTACAAGTTTTCTATTCTACGTGATCTCACTGCATCTGCTAGGTTTTTTAAAAAAAATTCTCTCTTTTAGGGTAAAATTTTAAAATATGGAAACGTGAAAGCGTGAATTTTCAGAAATGTGGGGTCCATACGGTTTTGGGTGTTGTATACTTGAAGGCCAGATAGATGGTTAGGATCTGGTTTTTATTAATGTTTTGTTTCTTAGTGAGTTCATTGTGTTAGCGGTCAGACATTGGAAGCAAAATAAGAATGGTATAGAGAGAGATGTAGGGAATCCGTGGGCAATGAGAACCCCACCGACGGAATATGTTATGGGTGATGGCAGTTGTTTCACAATACAAATTAGTTGACTCATCACACATCCCTTAATAACTTCAGCTTCAAACCAGCTGTGGCCTGTGGCACAGACCGATAAGAATAACCAACGTAACAATAAACTTCAATAGCTCCTAGAAGCGTAATTCAATTGGTAGATTGATGAATTTAGAGTTTTGGATAAATGATTCCTAAATCTCAAATCAGCAATCAACGGTTCGAGTCCTACAAATAGCAAAAAGCTTTAAAAAACTATTTGATCTAATCAGGTGGATAGATAGATACTATTTATTAAAAAAAAACAATAAACTCAAATTAAGGTTTTCTACTTTTTAAATCCAATTATATACTGCCACGTGTCCGGTTAATAAATAAAAATAGCAGGTTGAACAAATGAAAACAGAATTTGTGGCCTTGGTGACCACCGGGGAAACCTTGTCTAAGGTGGCAACAGAGATACTTCATTGAATTTATTTATTTATTTATTTTTAAATAAACATGTCACTTTGTTTGAGATTAGTGCCACTTTACACTTTTGTATTAATCGGTCCCAACAGTCGGTGGTGGTGATCAAAGAACAAAATATCGGTATCGGTATCGATATCAGACTTCTAAATTTATAGATATATCGAGAATATTATCAATATCGGGGGATATTTGGTAAAAAATTTAAAAAATGATGGATATATACGTCTAAAATTAGAATTTTTTTTGTAAAACTTTAGGACAAGCTTAAACAAGTAATTATACATCAAATGAATCATATTTCAACGATAAATTAGCATAGTTATGAGTTTATTATAGATTAAAGTACTGACAAAGTCACCAAATGAGTTCAAAAGAGTGACATTTCCCACCATTTCCACTAGATTATAATATAGATAGAGTATGTATATAATTTTTAAAATTGAGTATTTAATAGAATAATATTTTGTTCCACTTTTACAATATTATATACAATATAAAGAGATTAAATATTTAATAAACAAAATTATCATTAATATATATATATATATATATAGTTCCATACTTCCAAGATTCTATCATAAATCATAATTCATACTTCATACATGATAATACATTGCATGTCTGAAATTTAAAACCAAAATGAATTCCTTACTGCTTCAAATACATAAGATACATTTCTATCTTGATTCGAACAATAATTTTCCCAGGAAAATGTGGTAGCATAGTTTTCAAGGTAGTTATTAATATGTCACACGTATGTTGTTTGATCTCTTCCAACTGATCCATGAATTGGGTAGTTTGGATTTACCCAACTTTGTGGATATTATTGATCTGCATGTATAGGTATTGCATATGGCATTTGTGGAAAAGGATAATCAAATATATTGCAACCACCATAACTACTATAATATGGTACATGAGAACCTGACCTTGTCTGTGAATCACCCAAAAAACTATTTTGTGTCCATACTCATTGACGAGAGAGTCATATTCAAAGAATCTTCATCAATTTGACATGTTCCTCCATGTTGTTTACCACGATTTTGATCAAAATTACCTACATGAGCATCCCAACCTGTCGCACTAGCTAGCATTTCAACATGTTGCACCAGCATCCCAACCTCTGGCACGAACATCCCAATTTGTTGCACCAGTATCCCAACCTCATCCATCATCTCCATCATCTCCATCATCTTTTCCTCCACTATTTCCATCAGAGGTATGTTGGTCATCGGAAGAACTGTTAACAGTAACTGCACGATCTACACCAACTTCTTCTCTAATCACTTGTTCAACATTTACTCCCATGTCTCGAGCATAAGAAGCAATTTGTGGATCAAGATTTCCCTCATCATCATCCAAATAGGCATGTCTAACCCAGTCAAAAAAAAAAAAAAAAGATTCACATTATCCTCCCCTGCTTCAACAGCTACTTGAAGTAGATCCATAAAATCAGTTTCATCTACTTTATCTTTTTCAGCTGCCATATCCCTAAGTTTCAACTTCATATTATAATAACAATAAACAAGTTGTTCAAGCTTAGAATAGACAAAACGGTTTATTTGTTTTGTGTGGATTAAAGCAAATGTAGACCAATTTCTTTCGTAGGCAGAAGATGATACTGTTTATGACAGTATGCGAACTGCTATTGTTCACAATGATGGAGCACAATTTCCATACATTACCCACCAATCAGCTACAATAAAAGTTATTAAGTATTATAAGTATGAATATCATTTCAATGATATTATTATTTATTATTATTACATAGATTTTTATAATAAAACTTATATACCCAGTTGCATTTTGCTTCTAGCTGCCATGACTGCTCGTTCACCAAAACTTTTCTTTCCATCCTTAAAGTATATGAGCTACATTCATGACTCATAAGATCAGTATGTAAATAATATATATAAATATGAGTATATGACACAATACTCCCATGCAAATAAATTATAATATTGGAATTATAAAATTGATTGTAAGTTGTAACTTTTTACCTCATTTCCAAAATTAGTAATCCCTGCAACTTCAGGGTCTAATTGCATATAGACAATATGTACGGTTTTCAAAATATCTAAATTATCTCCAAAATTGTCTCTATATTAATACTTTGGGTTCAAATAGTAAGCTAGAAGAATAAAAAATATTAATCGAGGTACTTTTTATTTTTTTGTTTTAATTTTCTAATAAAAATTATGGGTTTTACACGTTTTACACAAATAAATCAAATTGCTTTCACAATCTTTGTCCAATTCTACTTCAGTAATTATACTATTAACTATTATATTGGAAAATTTTATAAATTTGTTAATGCTTCTTTTAAAATAATTTTCAATATAGATTATTTGAACAATAATTTAAGTGTTTAAGATTAATTTTTTTTTTAAAAAAATAATAATTTGTAAAATATCCTTGGATTTCTGGATGAAATTCACAATATTTCAAAAATATCGGGAGATTTTTATGTATAATTCGAAATCGACCGGATATTTGCTAGACATGGGATATTACACCTATTTCAATATCAATCCCTTCAAAATATGGATATATCGGTGGATATATCAATTTTAAATTCCTTGGTGGTGACTGGTGAGACAGATATATCAATTATGGATCCAGACAGATCCAGAATTATGTTCTAGAAGAGGCATCATGAAATAATAAATCAAATCGATATATTTCTTTGTGGTTAATTTTAAAAAAAAAATGTTGTTTATATTTTAAAACATTATTTTTATTCATTAATTATTTTTAAATGAATAATAATATTTTATTGAAATAAATTATCTTAATTTGTGCATTTATAAAAAACATTTAAGATAATAAAAATTATCCTAGTCTTTTTATATCATCCAAAAAATATTTTAATTCTTAAAAATTATAAAAGTATATTTGATAAAATTTCTTAATAATTAAATATAAAATCTGACTATGTTTACTTGACATGTTTTAATTATATAAATCAACACATTTAAAAAATTAAAAAATTAAAAAAATTTTAAAAAATAAAAAAATAAAAAAAAGAAGAGCAAAAGCTATATAAATAACTTATCTAAAGTATGACATTGTATTATGTGCGGTGCTATTAGTGTGAGATAAATAAGATTTAGAGAGAGAAAAATATTTGAAAGATATAATAAAATTAGTTAATATAGAATTGAGTAAATGTAATTTTGATAAAAAAAAAATTACAATTGGCATAACAAAATATATATGCTAAATAACAATAATATATTTAGAATCAAATATATTTTCTACCTGACTATTAGAAAATTACTAACACTTAATTTAAAAAAGAATTAGAAAATCTGAATATCAAATAAGGGTAAAAGCATGATAATCTAAAAGTTTAAGGGATTAATTTATAAAACTGTAAAACTTCAAGGAATATGAAACAGAGGTAAAAACATAAAAATATGAAAACTTTGGGGAAAATTCAAAAATCTATAAAACTTCAGGGGCGGCAGTGGCCCCCTCTCATCCTCACTTGACTCCGCCCTTGGACAGACCCATACAATATACAATGTAGCACACCAAACATTTTAAACTTCTAAATCAATACAATAGGGTGCACCAAACGAGCTCGGAGGGCATGGGCATAAAGGTCACTGACTCACTGCTCTGTTGATATTGTTAGGGATAATTACAAATTAATTGACCAAAGATAAGAGGTTAATATTTAGTTGAAATTACTTCAGAAAAATAAAAATAGGGATAATTACAAATTAATTGACCAAAAATAAGAGGTTAATATTTAGTTGAAATTACTTCAGAAAAATAAAAATAAAATATTTAGTTGAATTTAGATCCTATATTGATCTAATCTTTTTCCTAATAATCACCTAATCTCATGACACATAAGCATTGCAATGCATGTGTGGTTAATATGTGATTGGTTTCCACAACCACTTTATCAACAACCAATCGCATATTTTAAAAAGGTTGGGAAAAAGATCAAATCAGTAAAGGATCTAACTCTCACAAATTATAACGAGTTTGACGTACATGAAAGATGCCAGGCTGTTTTCTACATTCTTGTTTTCTTCCATCGGTAGATAATAAATCAGACAACATTTTAGTACCATCTAAAATTGCAAGTGCTTTATAATTTCAGATAACATTCTACTCCTCTTACAACTCCTATGCAACAATATCCATCTACAACCCCGTCCGCTACCACTAGTCATAATGAGAAAACAATTGTCAATTGCAAAGATTTCCATCCTCTAAAGCTGATATTAGTAAATTTGTAGGAACGTAATTATTGAAATTGCTTCAGGATAAACACATAATACTATAAATTTCAATGGAATAACAATTCAGGCATTTGCAAAGCACTTATCTTCATGTATTAAAACCATATCAGAACCCAAAATTTGTCCTTTCGAAACATATTGAAAAAAAGATCAAACAAAATGAGCGCCGGCTGAAATGTAACTCAATTCTGATGCTGAATGCTGACTTACCACTTCTGCCCTAGAAATTAACAGTTCAATTGATTCCAAATTGATGAATATTGGGATGATATAAATTTAGCTCGAGCACCAGATCACAAATAGAGAATACAAATGCATAAAAACTCACACCACAACCAACAGATGAACTCATAAAACTAATCATCAAGAATTTATAAATAGGTTCGACAACTAGTAGTCAAGCATACTAGGATAACTCGAAATAAAGTTCCAGGGCACTAAAATTTTGTTTAAACAGAAAGCAGAAGCCATGAACCGAGCTCCATATAATTTATTAAACACTGCATTCAAGCTAACAGGCTAAACAAGAAGTTCTCGCAATCTTCCCAGTCATATTCTATAAAGTATGATCACTCAATTCTTACCTTTTTTTTTTTGTGAGAAGGAGGTCTAACAGCCAAGAAAACAGAAAACGAAACCAACTACAAACAGAAACTTGTCTAGACACTCACTTCTTACCTTTGGGAGCTCCTTTGGTTGCACCCATTGGACGTCGTTTCCGTGTAAGAGCAAACTCTCCAAACTTATGACCAACCTTTTCTTCAGTGACCTTGCAACGAACGAAATGTTTTCCATTGTAAATTCGTATTGTGCTATTAAGGAATTCTGGCAAAATGGAAGATCTTCGCGACCAGACTTTCCTATTTGCAAGTCGATCTTTCTGATTCTTCAATTCATACAGGAATGCATCCACAAAACTGCCTTTCCATAAAGATCGACGCGGCATGATCTCAGAATGTCTTCACTTCAATTCCTCCTCACTTAAATGAATTCCTAGTCTCCGTAATTAACAAGCAAAGGAATCAACACCAAATGGGGAAAATTATTCCAGTTATCAATAACTCAGAGTAAGTCAGATATGTATTCCTGATCATAAGTGACAAACTAAAAACATGTAAAATACAGTAAAGAAATTTTAAAACGATTTTTTTTTTTTTTTTTTTTTTTTTTGAGGAAACTAGTAAAATGTCACTCAAATAAATTATTCTCCCACGAAACTCAAAGCAAGTAGTAGAAGCACGCAACAACAGTACGACATCACATGAATCAAATAAGAAAAGAGAAAAAAAATTGAAAAAAAAAAAAAAAAACATTTAGTTTCAAATTGTGCAAACATAATAAGATTTGAACATAGACAAAAATCACATTTTGCAAATAGCAAAAGTGAATTCACGACAATGTTGCATCACATTCAATTCAACAGCTCTTCTTATAATTTTCTTATTTTCACTGATTTCCAAGCAACCAGACAACACACTAAAATCCTAATATCTAAAAAAAATTTAAAATTTCACGAAAAGGGTCATCAAGAATACCAATATCCACAAGATTACTAACAAACAACAACACAGACAAATGAAACACAAAAATAAAATAAAATAAATTTCTTGAAGAACAGAAGCGACACAAACAGAGAAAAATATCATAAACAATGAAAAATGTAGGAATAAATTAAAGAAAAGAACCCATTACTTGAAAAAGATAAAGGAAGAGAGTGAGATTGGGTTGGGACTTACTCGAAATCAAAACAAAACCCTAAAGAGTGAGACAAAGAGATCAAATTAGAGGGTCTTTAATTTTTTTTTTTTTTTAAAGCTAATAAGTTGTTTTCTTTTTGGATATGGAGTTGTCTTTGAGCTGTCTTTTCATCGGTTGATAGTTGTCACTTGGAAATTTCTTTTGAGATATCAAAGAAAATTGCAAGGAAAATGGCACTGCTAGGGTTTAGAGAACTAATATTTAATTACAATTGTGTTTGGCTTAGTAAATGTGCGTTGTACGTGGTACTTAGACTCTCAAAATGGCCATAAGTATTGATTTTTTTATGATTTATGTATTTAGATGTTTGATAAATCCTAGAGGGTCAGTGTTCTGTTGATCTATGTAAAGACTAATAATTGTAAATAATAGGACAGAATGAGTCAAGGCATAAAATTATCTACATGAGAACTTGAGTCTTAATAACCTCACAGACCACAGAAGAACTACTAGCCAAAAACTATGCACGAATAGTTGAAGCATACACTTAACCATTAGCGCGTGAGTATCCATGAAACACACATACATGGGTAAACAAAGTACCATGTATCCATTAGATGTTTGATAAATGGCCAAACAAAGTTTTTAAGGTTTAGTCCTCTGCAAATAGTGATCTTCTACAGATGTTGACACCACAAGACTTGCAAGTTGCAAATAGTTCCAAAAGAATAATAACATAGAAGTATAGAACCAAGTAAAATGACACAAAATTGGCTTTTGAAAGTTGACATTTACGAGGCACTCAACTTTAGTGAATTCTAGTCAGGGTGAGTGGGAAGCAGCAGCACAGAGCTCAAAGCATGAGCCCCATCAAGTAACACAACTATTATGTTAATATATTTTAGAGTTTAAAAAATAGAAAACCAAAAAATAATTGGCTGAATAACAGCAAATAACATAAACTGAAAGGTAAATCAACAAGCTTGTTTCAACTTTCAACAATATAACTATACAAGAGACGCTTTTACTTGATTATAAAAACTGCTCTAGGAGGCAAGAGAAAGGAAAAAGTGCACAGCATACCAGCAAGCTCTTGGATATTTCATTATCAATGAAATGTTAAGTTCTATAACTATTTAATGCTGGTTATTAGAATTAACAATTTGAATTAATACCAAAATTCAAATTGTTTTGGCAACAGAATTCTGTCATATACACATAATAATTTCATAAACTAGAGAATAGTCAACTAAATCAAAAAAGGCTCCACAAAAAGATCCAACAACCCAAATTAAGCACTAATTTGAATTTCTCAATCATTCATTTTAAGTAATTTAAGGAAAGAAAACAGAACAAAAATTAGTATAGAGTAATTTAAGGAAAGAAAACAGAACAAAAATTAGTATAGGTTCTGAAATGCTACATCTACTCCCTAGAACCATGCATTCATCATAAACATCCATGAACAAGTCACTCTCATCACTAGCAATAACTGTAGGTCTGTAGCTCCACATAAATGCCTTTATCTATATATAATACAGAAAATTGGCACCTACTACATTCATTCATTCATTTTACATAAACACATGGCTAACAATAATATCTGCAGCCAAAATATAGTTAAAATTAGATAAATAACCCTTTCTATGATACAGAGCATTCTAGTTTCAATGCCACCAACACCTCAGAATTAATGTGACAAGAGTACTTCTGATCATATAACAGCAATAAAGAGTCTGTGATTAAACACAATAATAGGACATCATCAAAATCTCATTTGACTTGGTTAACAGGAAATCATTTGGATCTAGATTCTACAGCACAGTTTCAACGAAGCAGTGCAACTATGCAATGAAATAGAGCAAAACAATCCCTTATAGAGCCATTTTAATGGCAATTTTTCTTGATAATCTCCTAAATTCAATTTTTTTTTTTTTTCCATTTAAATCCTTATACAAAATGGTTAAAGACAACATCGATTTTTTACCCAGTTAACATAATGAAACAACAAAAGTTTCAATTTTCAGTCAAACTAATTCAAACGAGTCCTGGTCTAGGGAAGAAAAAAAAAGGAAGAAGAGAAAATTGCGATTAGCGAACACCCACATCAAGAATACAAACATCTATAAGATTACAACAAAACAACAAAATGATCACGAAGAAAGAAGAAATTCATAATAAACAAAAACATAGTAAGTTATAAAAGAGAAAGAAAGCAGAAAAATGAAGTGAGATAGGATTGGGACTTACTTGAAAAGAAACGAGAACTTATCAGAAGCAAAACCCTAAAGAGCACTGATATCCAAACTGAAGAGGGTTTTACTGGTTTATTATTAGAGTTAATTATACAAGCACCCCTACATTTTGGAGATATTGCACATATATTCAAATTTCCTTTGATTGCACAAACCTCCCCTAAAAGACGTTGACCGATGGTTTAAGTGACACCAACTTAACAGTTCAAGGGATAAGACCGTCCTTTTAATACGTAAAAGTAATTAAAAACCAAAGAAACCACAAATAGTTCTATAATTATAGATGTACATAAACAAAAGGAGTAATTGCACAAACATCCCTCAATTTTATGCATAATTACACATATATTGAACGTTTTCCTATAATTACACAAACATCCCCTGCCGTCTGTTATCCTCCGTTAGAAGATAACAGATCAAGGGTAAAATTGTCCATTTCAGTTAATAATTATTTAAATAATAAATCAATAAAACTTTTTTTTTTTTTTTTTGAAAGGGAATATATTTGGAAAACTTTAAAAACAAAATAAAAGAATTTATGGAGATCAGGATCTTAAAAATAAAAAAATTAAAAAAATTAAAAAAGTCGATTTGTATTCCAAATTATTTTTCATTCCTTGTATTTTATTTTTCATAACTTTTCTCACTATCAAGTATCAAAACACCAAAATTTTATACTTTTCATCTCAACACAATTTTCAAGAAACCAAACACAAACAAATTTTCAATAATTAAAAAAATTCCAGATACCAAATGCAAAACAAATCTTCTAAAACCAAATTAAAAACTATTTTTCAATTAACATAACTTTCATCTTCAATCCTCCATTTTTGTTCGAAACTGCATATCATTCAAAAACACAATTATTATTATTTTATTTTTTTTTAAATACTGGATATCAATCTTCTTCATCTTTTTCCACTTAATCTTCTTTTTCTTCTCCTTCCAATCTTCCAATCTTCCAACCAAGTGCAGAAGTGAAGAATGGCCAACCCGGACCAAACCGCACCACCTGGAATGCAGATGGACGCGGATCCAGATCGTCAAGGCGAGGTGCAAATCACTCCGGCGAGGTCGAGATGATTCAAATCGTCAACGTCGAGCGACTCGAGGAGCAGATCGTCGGATCCAGAGGTGACGCGGCGGTCCGGGTCGACCAAGAAGACCAACAGGGTTTCAAGTCGCCATTTTTTCCAATAGATCTTCTTGAGGTGTTCTTGGATTGTTTAATTTTGAGGGTTTTGATTTTGTTGATCAAGTAAAATTGTTTGAGTTATGTGTAATGGGTGATGAAATTGGTGTTTGAAATCTGAAATGGTGTGATGATCGTCCTGATTAATTTTCTTTGTCTTGTTACTTTGTTTGTTGTCCATAAAAAAAAAAAATTTGAAATGGTGTTTTGGGGATTGATAAAAGAAACTCCAAGAAAATGGAAGAAAGAAAAAAAAAATTGGAAGAGAAGAAAGTGCATCGATTTTTATTTTTTTTTATTTTTATGTTTTAATATATTTAAAATAATAAAATAAAAGATAAAAGAAGTGATTACTGATTAGGGCTATTTTGGTAATTTCCATTTAAAATTGTGATCAAATGTTAAAGTTGACATAAATCAACTAACTGTAGGGGATGTTTGTGCAATTATAGACAAAAGTTCCATATCCATGCAATTATACCTAAAATCAGGGGAGGATTGTGCAATTACTCCTAAACAAAAACTATAAAATAAACCAACAGTTTACAAACTTCTAGATTCGCCCCAACCCACCTCCTCCACATCTGGAAGTGGAGAAAATCTTGGTTGCACCCGGTGCAACAATCAGCACATGCTGATTGGTGCATCGGAGCCACTCAAATTTTGACACCTGTTTTTGTACTACTACTCAAGCTAACAACTCATCCAAGTGATCCAACTCAGCTATTATCACTTATTAGACAACAAAATCTCATCTCCTCAGTCCTCACGTCTTTACACTCTTCTACAACTTTATTTATAATTTATTTCTCACAAAATTTTCCCTCTTCTCACTCCTCTCTGTTTCATCTCAGAATTATTTCCCTCCTTTTCCATTAAAATGTAAACCGATTGATTTCTGTCTTCCCTACTGTCATTGCCTTTGAAAACTTGCATTTCATCTATCTTCGATTTCCCAAGTTCAAAATTTTGAGGATTTAAAAGGTATACTTTTGGGATGTTTTTGTTGAAATTTTAACTAATTTTAGTTTTTGAAGAACTTTTGAACACATACTTTATTCCATTGGAATGTAAATTAGGACCAGGCATACTATTTTAACACTATCTAAATCTATGATGTGAATTGTGGAGTTGTTGTTACTGGGTGTAAACAAAGAGAAAACAAGGTGCTAAATAATGAACTAAAGGTGTTTGATAAAAAGCCTGAAACAAAATTTCTCAAGCATTTTAGTTAAGCTTTAATGGAGCTTCAATGAAGGTTTTCTGAAAAGAAAAATATTTCATTGACGATAAACCTGACTAACAATATCAGATTAACCAACAACACTTGAGCTAACAATTAGGGATAAGAATTTCCTCCACGGGGCCCCATCCCCATTTGGGGGCAAATTTTGCCCCAAAACCTAAATAGGGGTAGGGGTGGGGGTGGGGGTGGGGGAACCTCCCCCTATACCCATTTCCCCATTCTCCCATATATTTTTATTTATTTATTTATTTATTTTTAATTTTATTTTCTTTAAAAATAAATAAATAAACTCTACTCCATTAGTGTACTCATATTTTAGATTGATCGAAAGCTTTAAATTTATTTAAACTTTTATATGTAATGCAATAATAGTGTATTATTATAGTTATTTGTATTAACTTTTGATTAAATTAAATCAATTATATAATTTAGATTGTATATTTTGTTAATTATTGCACTGGATATTGAAATAGAATGAAACAAAAGTTCGGTCCAATCGAATTCCGAATTATGAATTCTAAATTTCAGATTTCAGATTTCAAATTGAAAAATTGTAGAATTAGAAATTAGGGAAATGGGGGACGGGGTGGGGGCAAGGGAACCTCCCCCCAACCATTAGGCCCTCATTCCCATCCCTGCTAACAATATTGACATTAGCTAAAATAAGTGCACCATAATTTCAACATAACAACATTCTACAGCATGTGGAGTCAATTCAAGTTCTAAGAATGGAAGTGAATTCTTTTTTTTTTTTTTTTTTTTTTTTTCAAAATCCTCCATCAATGGAAATGAAACTCCATTGAATGTTAGTTCAGCCTCCATTGAAGTTTGATTAAGCAGAAGATGAAAAAAAAAAATTAGAAAAAAAATATTGAAGGTCATTTCCGAGACTTTTTTGTAATTTCTGAGACTTTTGGTAACCGAGACTTTGCTCTTTCTGGGCAAAGTCTCGAAAATATGAACTTTGAGGTCATTTCTGAGATCTTTTGGAAATGTTTGAGACTTTTGGTAATTTTTGAGACTTTCTGGGTACCAATGAAATTTTTTAAGACTTTATCCAGAAGGTCTCAAAATATTTCATTTATACCCAGATAGTTTCAAAAATTACCAAAAGTCTCAGAAAGTACTAAAAAGTCTCGGAAATGACCTCTAAGTTCATATTTCCGAGACTTTGCCCAGAAAGTGTCGGAAATTACCAAAAGTCTCGAAAATTACCAAAAGTCTCGGAAATGCTTGAAAAGTCTCAGAAAATACATGAAAAGTCTCAAAAATACATGAAAAGTTTCGGAAAAATATGAAAAGTCTCGAAAATTATCAATTTAAAATTCTTAAATACCATAAACAGTATACTTTTCTTTATAATTTTCATAAAAAAATATATATATATATATATATATAAAAAGCAATATATCTTATTCTTTTCTCTCAACATTCAATTCATATAGAATTTTTTTTTTAATACAACTCTAACATACAAAATTCTTCTTAAATAAATAAATAAATAAATAAAACTCTAACATACAAAAATTAAAACAAATATCATGCATGTACCTAATCCTAATCTAGATTACAATATAATAATATGTGTTCAAAAGTTACTTAAAAAGTAAAATAAGTTAAAATTTCAGCAAAAACATCCCAAAAGTTTACCTTTTAAATCCCTAAATCTTTGAATCTGTGAAATTGAAGAGAGATGAAATGCAAGTTTTAAGAGACAATGACAATAGGGAAGAGAGAAAGAGAAATCAATCGGTTTACATTTTAATGGAAAGGGATGGAAATAGTCATAGCTCTCTAATTCGGATTAGGTTTATCGTTGGATGAACTGCATTGCTGATATTGACCCTAAAAAAAAAAACGGATGCCAAGAAGGAGACCGACTAGACGAGGCAGAACATTGTTCATAGGTTGGCCCGGAGATCGAATCAAATTCTTCCCCTTTGAGAGGCATTCTCGTGCCAACCATAGGAAGAAGAACTCGGTTACTCATCTTGGATCGGATTGGATCAATAGCTTTGTGCTGATCTATGAACGACCCTTCTACTCGATCGACAAAAAACAAGAGTAGCCCCCCTAGAACCTGGCAAAGGGACCTTTGGTTCACTAGACTTTAGGTGCTTTTTAGCTGTCTTCGAGGTTCGTTTCTCAGCAACTACCCCCGGGGATTCGTCTTCTCAGCTTTTGACTATCTCGAGTTTCTCATCTATGAACGTGCCTTTTCTGCTCTTGTCGGAGTAGCTACTCTTGGTGCTTTTGTAAAGGCATAGCGTAAGGTAAACTCCTCAATAAATATCAACAAACAACATGTCGTGACCGATGTAGCTAAGTTTCCAAAGGTGAACAGCCCCCTGTCCTTTATAGTCGTAAAGAGCTTCTCAGAAAAGTCTACCTTCCTCCAGCCGCCTCCCCTTGCACGGTTCCAGCAACGAAATTACGAATCCACTAGCAGAAGTCAGGGTTCCAGGTGGTGATTGGCGCCTTCCAATTCTTCTTCGCGGACTTCCTATATTCTTTCAGATGGCCCTACTACGTCTGCCCACTACAGAGCAGGCCTGACTCCCGTGAGCAGGTCCGCTGGCTTTTAGTACGGCTTTTTTACTTTTCTGATCCGGCATGATAACAACTCGAACTCAACTTCTATTCTTTCAAGGTCTCAGGCGACACATACGCTCAACGGCTTTCTGGAAGTGAGGGGGGAATACACGAGCACTTCAACATGCTTGCCTGCTTGCCTGAGACCATTCACCAGGTGATCCCTAGGTTGCAGCAGGGCAGTCCTGATTGAACTAAATAGTTGCTTAGCGAAACTCGTGACATGGTTTATTTATCAATGAACTGTGTATCAACGTTGTTTTGAGATGAAACAAAGAGGAGTGAGAAGAGGGAAAAGTATGTGAAAAAAAAAAATTATATATGAAGTTGTAGAAGAGTGTGAACACGTGAGGACTGAGGATATGAGATTTTGTTTTCTGATAAGTTATAAAAGCTGAGTTGGATCACTTGGATCAGTTGTTGGCTCAAGTAGCAGTACAGAAACAGGTGTCAAAATTTGAGTAGCTCTGGTGCACCAATCAACATGTTCTGATTGTTGCAACGGGTGCATCCAAGATTTTCTCTTGGAGGTGAGGCTTCCGTATTTTCATTTTTTTTTTTAATATAATAGTAAGTGTGCCACATGGCACTTTGTTTGAGTTTAGTGCCACTTGGCACTTTTTTATTGGTCAGTCCTACAGTTGATGGTAGTGAGATGGACCCATACAAGTTTTTCTCCAACAAGTCATTAATATTTAATAATGATGCTTTCGAGGATAATCTTTATGCTAATCAAGAAACTGCATCTCAATTATTAACTACCTAACTAGTTTCGTGCGGGCATCGTAAAATATATATTGAAAATCATATTTATACAGTTTTCATAATTGTAGGAGAGAGACATTCGAGCAGAAAATGTAAACAAAATGATATAATTTTATTCACTAAAATAATTTAGCAACTGTTAATAGTTGAAAACAAAACAATCCTGAGAAAATCCTTCATTCTCTTTCTAGATGTGTTTCAGAAGTTCTTTTGTGTCCCAAATGTCATATTTGAGTTAGGCATTGTTAAGTTTCAGACTCTTCTCAAGATCTTAACATGAGCCTACGTTTTCATTCAGCTTCTGCTGTTTAGACGTCGGATGAACCACATAAAGCTTTTTTTAGTCTCCTTCCTAACTATAATTCTAATGCATTATAAGTATTCTTAAAATAATTAAATACTACACTTATATTATGTCATAATATGAGCTTATCATGAAATATAACGTAAGTTATTGAAATAAATTGACAAATCACACTAAAAATAAGAGTTTATGCATATACCTGTAATTAAAGACAACATTATTTGAAAACACCAATTTGAATTATTTAATCCACTGTCACCGTAGTGAATTTCTATCATGAAGCACCAACATTAAACCATGTCTTAGTGCACATTAGAATGAAGAGGAGGAAATTAGTTGCCCAACTAAAAACTTCCATAATCTGAATTAAAAGTTTAATGGCCGATAATTGATTTTTAATTTTTTTTGAGTCATTTTATGCTCAATTATTGCATTAATTTACATAGTTATTATTTGAGTCAGTTTAGGAAATTTTTAGCTTTCCAATTCTATGACTCTCTATTTTCATGGTTTTTTTTCACCAAAACTCTTGATTTTTCCCTATTTTCTAAAGTTATAAATTCCACTGATAATTCTTCAATATCCACTATTTTCTATAAAGAGCTCTCACACGTGTCAATGCTAGAATAGATCGAAACATTCTTTTGTGTAAAAGTACATTTCTTTTGATTTTGTTTTGTTTCCATCCTTTAATATGTTTATAATTGTATAATTGTTTTTCAATTTGTGTAGATTGATATTGTTCCTACAACCATTCATAGAAAGGTACATTCTTTTCCTTTCTTTTATTTTTTTTATTTTTTTTTATTTTTTTTTATTTTTACCTATATAGTTGTTAGAGATTAGTTTTACGTTTTTTCCCTAAAAAAAAAATAATTTAAACCAAAAAAAAAGTTAGAGATCAGTTTTATGTTTTTTTTTTTTTTTTTTCTTTTTTATAAATACTTACTGATATTTCAGTGTTGATTTGGATTTTATCGTTTATGAGGAATAAAGCTCTCTCTATATATATAATCTCTCTCACAATTTTACGAGGGAAATCAAGGAATCATCAAAGCTATGATCATTTTTCTACTATGTTTTATTACATTTTTTTTTTATAAGGTTGTTGGGGATCGAAATTAACCCCATCCCAACATTTTATTAAGAAAAAAGAAAGAGAACAAAAGAGAACAGAAAACAAAAGAAGAAAACAGGTCAACAGAAACTAAAAGAAGGTTTTCTACAAAAATCATTGAAAATAAAAGGGTTGCAATAATTCAGAACAGTCCACCACCATGTAAGAGAGACGATACTAGAGCTCCTAGATGCTAAATTATCAGTAATTTGGTTACCTTCCCGATAAATATGAGTGACAGCAAAGTCCATTTGAGAGATTAAGCTCAAACACCTATCCTAAGCAGGCGCGCCAACGTCAAGTAACCTTACGAGACCTAGAACGAAGGATATCCACTACAAAAGTCGAATCGTTCTCCAAACATAATCAATAGCGTGTACGGCAGCAGCTAATTCAGCCTCAAAAGCAAAACAGACAACAAGAGGAATAGCAAAACAATCTTTAATGAAACTCCTGTATGTGCGAAAAACCCATGCACAAACAGTAAGACCATAACTACCAAAAGCAATCCCGTCTGTGTTAACCTTTAGACAGCCCCGTGGGGGGAGGGCGCCAATTAACCTCTAAAATACGAGGAGCCTTGGAAGGACGACCAAAGATATGAAACCATTGAAGAGTTAATTTTTTCTTTATTTGTTTCTTTTGTAATTTCTATGTTTTATTACATAATAGCAACTTAAATCCGACAAAACAAATAGGTCAGTTAATAATAGAAAAATATGTATATGGTTATTTATTTATTTATTTTATTTTTTTATTTTTTAAAAGTAGAGTTGTTAGTTTGGTAATGATTATACAAAGATTTTTAATTAATTGTAAACCCGTGTAATTGACTTTATACAACGATAAAAAAATCAGTTGTATACATTATTATAATTAGATTGAACGTTAAATAAAATGAATGCAAACTTTGGTTACACGTAATTATAACATGTTCATCTAGGCACAACTTCTTTAGATATGTCTTGTTTTGGTCACAGTTGTCCATTACATATGGCATCCACTACACCAATAATATAAAATAAATCTTTAGTAGGAAGAATAAGTGAAAATGAAGTTTTGTTAGGAATAAAAAAAAGTTACTGATATTTTAGTGTTGATTTGGATTTTATGAACAACATTTGATCTTCTTTTATTATGTTTTTTATATAATTGTTTTAAAATTATTTTAAGTATAAACTAATATTATGTAGTGTTACATACGGTCCTATTATAAATATATAATTGATTTCTATTTAAAAAATGATATAAACAGAAAATAATTTTAAAAAAAGCTTGAGAACATTGTTTACTCTTTTTTTTTTTTTTAATACTTACTAATATTGTACAATATTTTATTGATATTAATTGGAATAGATAAAACATATAAATTATAAAAGAAACAAATAAAGAAAAAATATATATAGACAAGGATAAAAAAATTTTAAAATATATTTTTAAGCTGTTGATTTTTACTTATCTTATAATTTGGATTTTATGGACTGTAATTTATCATTTTATCTACTTATCTTACAATTTAGATTGAGATTAGAATACAAAGTAATTCAAAAAATATACATATAAATAAAGAAAAAAAATTGTAGGAAAAGATAAAATAATTTTTTTTAAAAAAAAAAATTGAAGATAAAAAAATATTTTCTTCACAAAATCCTTAATAAAAATAAGAAAAAACTCACTGTTATGAAAAGAAATGTTTATATGATTTATAAACAATGTTTTTTTTTTTGTTTTTTTTTTTTTATTTTTATTTTTAACATAAACAATGTTAAACTTAAGGTTTTTTTTTAGTTTTTTTTTTTAATTTTTTTTTTTGTTGCAAGTTAGTTGCAGAGGAAATTTTTTTTTTAATTTTTAATTTTTTTTATTTTAAGATAAACAATGTTAAACTTATATATACAAACTAAATTAACATCGAAATGCAAATTGATTTGAATATGTACATAAAGTATTATAATATTACACCACGCAAGTAATATGAGGAAGAGAAAGTTTATCGGTTAAAGAGAAGTAAATTGGTATCCGTCAAGCAATTACAATTTTTTTACAGCTCACGATTACATTGGTTCTCAGTGTTGTTGCATGCATAGTAATTTTTTTTTCTTTGATATAATTCGTCGGTGTGTGCATGCATCAATTCGAATATGGACTTATTTCTTTCTTCTTTTATATAATTTTTTATAATTTTTTTTTTAATATGAACTAATATTATGTAGTGTTGCATGCGACCTTATTATAAGTATATATAGAATACATTTCTGTAAGGATTCTTATTTATTGATTAGCCTATTTTATGGACAAACCAAATATTGGTGCTTGATGTAAAGGTAGCTTATGTATTTGATGGTTGGTGTTTTGCACAATCAAGACGCACTCAAGACCTCAAGAGAAGAAGTACCAAAGGTATATTCTAATGCTTTCTTGCTTTGAAGAGATCTAATTGCACACACACATAACTCATGCATATATCTTATTCTTGTATGTTGTTTGTTTTATATGAATGCATGCATGTTCTTGAACATCTCTTCTTGCTTGTTTTAATTGATTGCATCTAGTTTATTAAAATGTCATAACATGTTTAGGCATTAGGATGCAAAGCCATGAAGTCTCTTCATGGATGTTTAAATGATTGCATCTTGTTCATTGAAATGTCATGACATGTTTAGGTATTAGAATGCAAAGTCATGAATTATATTCATGCATGTTTTAATTGAGTGTATTTTGTTCAATGACAATACCATGACATATTAGGCATTAGAATGCATTCACTTCCCATACTTGCACTTCATGTTAATGTTAAGTGTGGTATAATTCCTTTCCGTTTGTGTAATCGGAAACGTCCGCGCTTGCATGATGGTGTTCATGTCTTAACGCGATGGTTGACCACTTGAGAAAGTCTCATTCTTCTCTTTGAATAAGTGTTAGTTTTGATTTTGTTGTTTAGCATTGAAGGAAAAATAAGCATAGGATAAAGACATATTTTTGAAAAAATATATTTAAATTTAAGGCCAAACTTCCCTCATGTAGACACGTGGCAAGATGGAGTTCTATTATAATACATTATTAAAAAAAAAAGAAAAATTATATACGTATAAACGTACATATCGATTTGTAGGGGAGACAACAGACAATATTATAAAAATCAGAATCTATTCAAAAAATTGAACAACAATTACATAGGTATGAACATATACAAAAATGACAAAAAATAAAACCAAAAGAATATGATGAGTTGATGACCAAGTTTGATTGTAGAGGTTTGGATTTGGTCATATATATATATATATATATATATATGTATGTATGTATATATTGGAAAGAAAACTGAACAGGCTGGACTTGAAGAAGATGAATTTATGGTTTTAATTAAGACTGAAGATCAAGTCTTTTGGGTTCTCTGTGCTGCTGTGCTATTAATATTATATATGAATAAATAAATAAAAATTATTGCATATGGCCACATGCATACATCTTTGGTCTCTTGATTTCTCATTTAATTTTTTTGTTAAGAATTTTTAGTAGATGCTGCTATATAAATTCTAACGTTTGTATGTAAATAAATTTATGACTAAAGTTGAAATCCAACGGTTATGTTAGATCAGCTGAAAAAGTTTATAACTAAAGATGAAATTAATGCCAGTAAAAATCAGCGGAGTTTGGCTATGTTATTAATTTGTTTTGTTTTCCCAACACCTTTTTTATTGAAAAAGTTGAAAAATCAGAAGGTTGATCACCTTTTGGATGCCTAAAAATCTATAAATTCATGTATGACTTTGGTGCATGGTTGAATTGAGTGAATGGGCTGTTAGGGTTTTGAACACTTAACAATCTCTTTCGTTGTGATTAAAAATCATAAATATTAGTTGGTAGAAAATGAACTCAAGAGTTTATTAATTTTGGAGATTCATATAACATAAGAGCATCTCCAATGCAAATATGTATTTTTGAGTTTCTAAATAGTGACACATCAGCATTTTTATTTATTAAGGGCCTACTTTTGAAAAAAAATTAGAGAAATGCATATTCACATCTCCAATGCAATTATCTAAAGTCAAATATGCATCCATTTTATGTCCAATCATAATAAAACAATTATTACACTCTCTCTCATCTTTTATTTTACAATTAAATGAAGTTTAATCTTATTGGTGGAAAGAGTTGAAAACTTTAATCTTATTGGTAGAAAGAGTTAGAAATCCAGTCAGCATTTCTAGGAGGGTTTCTAGAATTAGAAACTCAACTCCATATTCTCTAACTTTTTTTTGTCCACATCATCTCCATATTCAACTTAGATAATAGTATTAGAGAGAGTTTTTCTAACTTTTTTAATATCTTATCCTATGTGGCACTCTATTTTTTCCAAATGCATAATAGCATTGGAGATGCTCTAAAAGGACTCATGAACCGATCATTGTTAAATGAAAGAAGCAATGAATCTGTTGGTAGTGATGGAAATTGAGAGACTGTTAGGTGATTGATATAAATTGAGAAATGAGACCTTTCATTTTACTTCAAATAAATAGGTTATTTATATAAATTGAGAAATGAGAATTAATAGAGAATTTAAATCAAAAAGTTTCTCATGCCGACATGTGGCACCGCTGTTCTTCCATTATAGAGTATATTATAGATACAGATATTTTACCATTAACTCCATAAAAATGGAGTACCATTAACTCGGTATTACAATTGATATTTTAATTTGTTTTGAAAAATATATATTTATTACCATTTATAAGAATAATTAAAATTCAAAAACATTTATTTTGGAATATAATCATTTTGTATTTAATGGGTATTTAATACATATTAAAGAACCGAAAAGAAAAGGAAACAAAAAGGTTAAAAATCAAATAAAATAAAATAAAAAACTGTAAAAAAATATATATGTAAATGTCCTTTTAAAACGGAATATGTATGAGAAGAGACTTTTAAGGTTTATAAATTAAATTTAATGGTTTAATTAAAGCCAAATCATCAATTTTTAATCCCAATAAAGGGTGCACTTATCAATTGAAATATAGAGTTATAGACACATATTTAGTAATTTTGACCAACTCAACGTTATAACTATATTCAATTTGAATAAATTTCTTTTTTAAAAAATAAATTAAATTAACAAAAAAAAAAAATAAAAAAAATATAAAAAAAATCATGTGGTGTATTAATTACCACGTTTATCTCACTCTCTCGTCATCTTCTCAATCTTGTGCCCGTATCTCTTCATTACTCATTTTTCTACATATTCTTTTCTCATTAATTTTAATTTGTTTCTCTCTCAAAACACCCATCTCTCTTTCTCTCTCAAGTCTTTTCTCCCCATATATCTTATCTCTTCATCCATATAATATCTATTCGTTTTTTCATGGTGGTGGGCCTAGTGGCCCGTGGTCGACGACGTGAATTGTTTCACGGCTAGATAAGGTAACCGTTGGAGTAGTGGTTGGTCGTCGATTCATCTAACAACTTATATATATATATATATATATATAATTATAAAATATAAAATAAATAAATAAACCAACAAACAACGATTTGAACATTAACAATATACATAATGATTCTATCAAATTGATATAATAATTTTTGCATACCTCAGTGGTGGACGTGCCCCGTCATCTATGTAGCAATTGAGAGTTGCATAACTTGAGCCTTGCTCCTTGGTGTCTAAACCTACCCATAATAATTGGGTAGCTTTTTGTTTCTCTACATAGCCATCATATGCTTGTCTTTATATATAAGAATTGTTTGTATAAACTCAAAATTATATCGGTTTATTAGTATCGGAAACCCAAAAGTTATGCCTCCAATTGATGATACTTAAAACAATTATTATTATTATTATTATTATTATTATTATTATTATTATTTATTACTTCTTTAATATAATTTATCAATTTATTAAAAAAAACAATCAATATTACTAATATAAAAAATTATATAGATTAATGCATTTAAATCCAAAATTTATATCAATTTATTAGTATTGAAAACCCAAAAATTAGTATTGAAAACCCAAAAGTTACACTTTCAATTGATGATACTCAAAACAATTATTATTATTTATTACTTCTTTAATAGAATTTTTCAATTTATTTAAAAAACAATCGATATACATTTAAATTCAAAGTTTTCTCACGTCGACACGTGTCAAGATGAGTTTCCATTTTTCTATATTATATAGATAATCCGACAATATAAAGGTGGTTTAATGGTATGTCTCTCACAACTATATCATTGGATAGTGGGTTTTAGCTCTCCCCTAACCCCCTCCCAAAAAACCCCAAAGTTTAGTAATATTTTAAAATAAAATAAAATAAAATAAAACTACTGTGATAATTGGATGATACCAATACAAGTGAAAAAAAAAATGTTTATGACACATTTGTGGAGGAATCGCGAATCGGTGGTTATTAATGAATAAAAGGAATGGCACCTACACTCTTCCTAGAAGAAAAAGAGAGACAACACAATTCAATACCATTAATAAACATTTGCCTGTCGTACACTTGAATTTTTTTTTTTTTTTTTTTTTTGACAGTTTGTACACTTGCATTTTCTTAGAAATTTCCTCCCTTGCTGTTCTAAACAGTGATTTGCACACAATTGAAATTGATAACAAGTCAAACGTTATTGAAATTAATAACCAGTACTGTGATTTGCCAACAGGAACATAACTCAAACGTTAAACAGAAGAGTTTAGGGTTTAGATAAATAACTTCAAGATCGGTGGTTGAAATCCTACCAATAGCGAAAGCTTTTAAATAAATACAAATTCCGAATTAATAAATATTATAAAAATAAATAAACTAGTCAAACGTACCATTCCCACTTAATAAAACTCTTCTAAATTGATTGTAAAATATCCCATCTGTAACACTAGTCTTGTGGACATCGATCCAGTCAAATGTAAGAATGAGAAGTATTCTTAAATAAAGATTACGCTCATTCCAACCCTTTTTATTTTTTTTTGCTGAACTATCGGTACAACTCCTCGAACCCTAGATATTATCATACTGAATGAACACACATTACCGTTATGCCACGTTGGGCAGCGGTTGCTCCTTCGAATTAACGAAAATACAGATTTTCATTATAGAAAGCTCGCAATTATTATTATTATTAAAAAAATAAATAAATAAAACCTTATAAATAGCCCAAGAAATGGAAATGGTAATTGATGGAGAAAGGGTAACTGATTTGCTATCCATTTTACTTGCTGACTGCGGGTGAATAGACAAAACTTAGAAAACAAAACATTTTCAATATATCACCTAAACAAGAAACACACCTCACTCCATTACATAGTCACACAAGGATGATTAAACAAAACATCATATAAAGTACAAAGCACTGCAGGCAATTCACATCCATATTTAACAATACACAACAGCCAGCAACTTGAGATAATTTTCAACAGATGAGCATCCTCAACGCCCACTTTAATTCTGCACAAGCCAGTAACATTGATATGTATATATATTAGAATTCTATTATCGTCTTTGCAAGCTGAAATTCAATTTAACACATATTCTTCTAGAAAACATAATGTCTTAGCCATGCGAATATATGCCTCTTTGCACATGCTCTTGCATGTGAAAATAGCGTGCTTTTTGTTTTTCTTGAACAGAAGCATGGCCTGCATGAGTGATGATAGAGGCAAAAATACAATTATCCAGGGAATAAAATGCATGTGAAGGCATGTCATGTAATAATGTTTATTATGTATGTATATTGCGTGCCCAAAATGTGGCATTAGAATTGTTACTGGCTGTTTTTAATTGTTGTTGCCTTTAGATGCTAGATGATTATAAATGCTTAAGAAACACTCTGTAAAGACTATAGCAATGTGTAAACTTCCTAAACTATGTCGTTAGGGTTTGGAACATCGTGGTCATTCGACTAAATCCTACAGAAAATTGGAGTAAAACTGTAACTGCATATTTCAAGCACCACATGAAATGTAAGGGAAAAGGGTATGTGGACAAGGAACATCAACAATACATGTGCAATGGTACCATGAATCGATGCCATTGACCTTAATTTTCTAGTTCCAGCACTATCTCCATGCTTTCTGGTCATTAAGATCTCAGACAACTCAGTTTATACCTATATGCTTTGTCCTCATATTACAGCTACATGACAACCTCTATAATTTCTTATAATTATTCTAATGGCTGGCTGGTCAACAAACCACCGGCCATGAGAAGAGTGCATTTTAAGTCAAGAAGTTGTTTAACATTACAAAATAGGATAGGCAACATTGCCAGCATGAATGCAATCACTATTATTAAGCTACCCCAGAAAATAAGTAAAAAAGAAAAATAAAACGAAAAGAGCATATAACCAGTAAACTATATTCTATCTTCAACAAGAAGTTACAAGGGGAGATGCATTTGGAAAAATATATATATATATATATAATATGTTGAAAAATACCTTTTACCTCTCATGACTGACTTCATGAAATATTCTTAGGCAATTGATAACTAATGCACTACATATGCCCTGGTTGCTCTCACCTTCTGTCGTCATGGACGATCTCTGTAGTCTCCTAATCTGTTATTAGCCCCAGAGAGATGTAAGAATAAAATGACCCATCAGCTTTTCTCTAAGCTATAAGCAAGTAAACACTATCACACAGGTAAGCATATAAAAATAATACATATTCCAAATAATAATAATAATAATAATAAAGTTTGGACTCCATAGAATATATTTTTCTACATATATTTGTTTGGTAGTTGCTACACCCAAAAGTTTGAGCTTTCAAATAAGGATCAATACAATAGTATTAAACTTTCTAATACACCCTATCACCTAAAAAACCGATGGGACTTGTCATATGGACTAAACCCAAAAACCAAATATAAATACAGGTTTAGATATCAAATGTAGAATAAATTCAAATAAAAGATATAGATGCACATGGAGGAATTCAAAGAGGGGATTTCCAGGTAACACCAACATTGATACCATCTTAGATAACCACCAAACCCAAAAGCATAAGCTTTCAATAGTAAACTCTAACAAAAATAAGAAGCCCCAAATAAATTTTTAACTGAAAAAAATTATATATTACCTTTGAAATTTTGTATTTCTATACATGAGCATAACTGTAAGTAGAATAGGGACCATTGCTGAGCATAAGTGCTCCAATGAGTGCCCACTGATTATGTAATGATTTGCACGGTATATTTTCCTGTCAGCAACAGCTTCAAATTTTGCAACAAGGTGAACCCCTGTAGCAGAGAGTTTTCAAACTTAAGTACACCATTACTCTTGAGAGTAAGACAAGGCCTATAACATAAAAAACAAAATGATTTTGACAATATTCACTATTCTGTTTACAACTTCAAACTATGCTTCATGTGGAAAAACTAATGGAGTAATAATCAAATTTATGAAAATAAAATATAACAAAAACTCTATGATTGGATCTTTCGAAATTCTTTTAAATTTACATCAGAGTATTCTTCTCATGGTCTAGATTGTATAAAACATGTAGAACATGCCTAAACTTGAAAAAATAAACAGACGGACAAAATCATTGGAACAGGTCAAAATTACAATGACTAATGAAGAAAATTGCAAATACCAAACAAATCTAGAACATGATATATTTCTGCTAACCTTCCAACAAACTAAATCATTTTCAAATAAGATTAAAGTTGGTATATTGAAATAAGACTTAAAGAAAGAAATCAGTTGTTTTAAAACAATTAGTTATATGATGTTCCTTAAGTAGTTGAGCTAGGAAGAAAACAGAGATCTTGGAGCTTGAAGAGTAATAGAAATAAAAATTCTGGTAGGGAAACTATAATCATCCTTTTGTTACTCTATTTGAAAACCCAAATTATACACAACCCTTGGTTTGGGGCATACACTAGTTCCCTCATGCTGGGTAAAATGTCACTGCCAAGAAAAAATCTAATAAATAGCTATCCTCCCATACACCCGTCTAAATCTCCATGGTGGTTTCTGTTTTTGTCTAAATTACTATGATAGTATAATACCCACACAACCTATTAAAATGTTAATTAAGCCTTTAATACATAGATATAGTTTATGTTCTCTATTTCAATATATTTCTCCTAAGTTCACCAACAGAATGTCAGTACTACCCTCTCAATAGGAAGTTAAATGTGTTTTCATTTTTGATATACAATATAAAATGAAGTTCTATAAGGACACAGTATACCTGCTGCATAAAACCAATATTTTGAGTGAGTATATTTGGGTGGGAACAAAAGCGTCAAGCCTGGAATAACTATGCATGGTATCAACTGGAACGTCATGCACAACCGAAAATCATTAAATGTTCTGCAACCAACTAGCAAATCACATTCAGCAGAAAACACATAAATATTTCAATACAAAAGAGTGTCAAGCAGTTAAACATTGTAACAAGTATAAAATCTGGAATCTATAAGCTAACCTTGCATAATTCATACTCAAAAAAGCAACTGATACGAGTGCAATCAAACAACTTAATCCAATCCGCATCCCCACTCTCTCAACAAGAAAACCAGAGAAAAGAGAGGAAAATGCTATCATCGTCTGCAATGAGCAATGAAAATTAGAAGAATGCAAGCCGACAATAACACCAACAATATCAAAAGTAGTGGAATGTCAAAGGAAAGACTATTTCTCCATTTACTTATTAAAAACAGAGTAAGAGGAAAAAAGAAAAATAAGAACTTCAAATTTTGTTAGCTGTGTTGTCTTGATTTTTAGAAAACCTTGAATATATTACAAGTCACATATTATGAACACTTCACTCACTTCCAAACAAAGCAATCAACATTCACTGAAGAGAAAACACTCTTTTGGTATAAATCATCCTATTTTTACAACATTTTCAAATAATAATAAATATTAAATCATGTAATGTTAAAGAGAACATGTTTAATAATACAATGGAATTGAAATTCTAACCGGCAAGGTGTCCCACATTACTCTATCGTCATCAGGCTTAAGATGATAATAAGCAGAACCAAACGCCACAGCCGCAATTCCTGCATAGAATAGCGCCCAACCCCATACCTCTCCCCGGAAACTGCAACCGACCCATTTCAAAACACCAATCGAAGAAACAAAACCTCCCATCAACATCATAACAATAATAATATTCAACTCAAAACAATCAAATTCGACTAACACAAACCTGATGTTGAAAAAGCTTCCTTGAAGACAGAGAACAAAACCCATAACACCAACAATTAAAAAGGGGAAAATTGTGATCACGTTTAAGGTGTTAGGCACTCCTATCAAAAACCCAGATAGCAAAATCAAACAACTACAACAAAAATATATAATAATAATAATAATAATAATAATAAAGAAGAACACATACGTATGGTAGAGAGAGGGAGAAGGGTGTGTACCGAGGAAATTGCGCATGTCAGCAAAAAGGTGGTGGTGAGAAGAGAGAGGGATTTTGGGGGTGACCAACATGAAGAAGAGCAAGCACAGAAACGCTCCTCCCCATATACGACTTCTTTTAACTCTCGCAATCTGTTGATTCACCATCCACACCATTTCAACTTTCACACTCTTTTTTTTCTTTCACTTTTCGAAGATTCCACTGGTTTTCTTTGAATTTTCAATTTTCTACTGGTTTTCTATGCAACTTTACTCTGTTATCTTTTATGTCACTTGGCCATGTATAATGTATACCGGGTCGGGGCTCATGCTTTGTTAAGCACATGGACGTTTTCTTGAAACGACGTAGTTTTCAACTTTGGGGCTTCAAGACCTAAATTCCAAAGCATCATGATCATCAATCAGAAGACCTTTTAAGTAAATTTATATAAATAAATAAATAAATAATTAAAAAAAATAGGGTTAATTACAATAGAAGTAGTTGCATAGTATGTATCTATGGTTTGCCTAATTACAGATGGAAATAACTTTCAAAAAACTAATATCGACCTCTTCGCCGTTAGTATTTGACCGTTAACTTTAACACTTGACCACATCAAAGTAGAATAAAAATACTTAAATACCCTCACTACTCTAAATTTAATAAAATTAAAAAGGAAAAAAATTGGATCTCCACTGCCCATCTGATGGAGTGTCAAATGGACTGTAGAGATCGGTCTTTAAAAAGCAGATAATTAGTTTTTTTTTTAATAAGACAAAATTTTTTTTTGAAAATTTGAAAAAACAAAATATTTTAACAGATCTGCATCGTCCATCAATGGACGATGGTCAGTGGAGATTAAGAGAAGAATTTATAAAAAATTTTAAAAGGTGGATCTCTATAGATATCCCTTTCTTCACCGTAAACAGGGGAGGCAAGGCCTCCACTTCTCATTATTTTTTATCTTTTAAAATAATAATAATAATTATTATTCTCTTGATCTCCACAGTTCTTTCTATGATGGATGATTGGAGATTCATTTACAATTATGATCATGTTTCATGCATGAACATGTTTGTATTTTCCTAAAGGGGGAATTGCACAAACATCCCCCCGATGTTTGATAAAATTGCACAATTACGGCAGTTTTGACCATATACGTACAAACTTTCTTCAACATTTGAAATTGTTGTACAAACATCCTCTACCGTTAAATGTATCCATTAGTCAATGGTTAAATGTGTAAAAAGTCAAAAATACCATATATTTTTATTTTAAACAAAATTAAAAATTCAAGAATAAGATAAAAAAAATATTAAAAAATCTTTTAGGAAATATGAATGTATCTTAAATTGAAAGCTAGAAAAAAAAAAATTCATCTTAAAAAAAAAAAATTAGTTTGTGCAATTCCCCATTAATTTTAAATAAATTTAAAATTTAAAATTTAGTTATTATTACATTGTTTAAAAAACTATTTTTTTTTTTTTTTTGTAAAGATGAATTTTTTTTTCCAGGTTTCAGATTTAAGATACATTCATGTTATCTAAACTATTTTTTATATATTTTTTATCTTTTTATTTTTTATTTTTTATTTTTTATTTTTTTTAGTTTATTTAAAACAAAAATAAAGAGTATTTTAGACTTTTAACACTTTTAACCATTGACTAATAGATCCATCTAACGGCAGGGGATGTTTGTGCAACAATTTTCAAATGTTAAAGGAAGTTTGTGTATATATAGCCAAAACTGCCATATATATGTGTAATTTCATTAAATCTTGATGGATGTTTCTGTAATTCCCCCTTTCCTAAATTCTTTCAGTAGTTGAAAACGTTCTACAAAACACTTTACCTAGTGAGTGATCCATTTTCTTGAAGACTTCAATATGCTAGTAGAGTTGTTTGAATTTGAGATATGAATTTGATTAATACGACCTAAGTAATTAATGAAAAAATACAAGTAAATAGTTTTTGTTTTGGAATTAAGCCAATACAAATAATTGTCATTAGATGTTGCAACTTGATTTTAAGGGAATAGTAGGGAAGAAAACTTAGACCAACGGGGAACTTATACCGATTAACGACATGAAATAGCAGGGAAAGAAATATACCTTTATTTTTGGTCCAGGCTATTTTACTTTAGTCTAATTTTATTTTTCTTTCATATTATTTTACGTTGGTGTAAGTTTTTATCCCCTCTTATTTCATGTTGATCTATTTGTTTTCCTATTACTTCACATTGGCCTAATTTTTATTCTCTTCTATTTCACTTTTCTTTAACTTGTTTTTCCTTGTTATTTTACATTGCTCATTTTTTTTCTTTTCCAAGTGCTATTTCATGTTGTTTTGCAATATTCAGGGGTTATTTATTTTTTGCAATTAAAACTTAATGGGTCTGAATTGAAAATATTAAGTTTTTTTTTATTATTATTATTTTTTTTTTAAGTGGTCAAACAACTTTAAAATATCAAAAAAAAAAAAAAAAAAAAAAAAACTTAAAATAAAAAGTAAAAAATCATGACTTTTAACTTAATTCAAAATTACTGGATTACAATTAAAATATTCTCTTCCAAGTTTATCCTCCCAAAAAAGATATATTTCCAAATTTATCCTAATTTGATATAGTGTATAATTCTTTATTTTAATATATTTCTTATTTTAAACGGCTTTTAGAAAGGAAAATAAAAGAAACCCTAATCACTTCTAATAAAAACCAGTGCATATAATTTAGGAACCTATTTCAAAAAAAATATATCAATAACATTTTTTTTTTTTACTTTGGTTTTTGGTGTATATGATCCAGGAAACCAAAAAAACAAAAATGGTTTTCTCAATTATACACTTTGGAAACGTAGACAACATGCAAAATAACTTGAATATATATATATATATATATATATATATATTTGACAATAAATTGAACTTAAACTTTATTTGCAGAACATACAAATCTTATAAAGAATAGTTCATATTGAATTACTTATTTTAATTAGCATGAGTATAAATGTAAAATTATTTATTTTTAGATAATTTTATTTTTAAAAAACAAACATGTTGACACTACATTCAGATATGAGAAGAAGAAAAAAAAACATGTCATTTATGTTCAGATTTCAGTCTCTATTCAATCTTCAGAAAAATTCAGAACTGTTCAGTTTTCAGATAAAAAAACAAACGATCTCTTATTCTCAATGTGAAATAGTTAAGATTGTCAAACAATTTTGATTTTTGAACTTTTTTTGAACTAAATCTTTTAAGTATTGCAACTTGCAACCAAAATTCATCAAATGAATGGTGTTACAAACACAATAACGAGTGAGAATTTAGTGAAAGAAATATAACTGAAAAGCATGAAGGAAGAAAGATTCGTATAGAAGACTTTGAAGTGTTTTTTTACTCTTTTATTTTTGGCTAATTGGTACAGATGCCCCTTGAACTATATCCAAATTTGTGCCTTACCCCCTCTACTTTTTTTTTTCACCATTAAACCCCCTGAACTTTCATAAATTGGCAATAACTAATGGAATAGTAACGTTGTCCATTTTTCTATCATGACAAATTACACTAAGCTCCCCTTATTATATACATAATTGTAGCAAACCGAAAAAATATAATAATATGACATAAACAACCCTCTAACCAAATTTTAAAAATAAAAATTTAAAATTTAAAATTTAAAATTGAAATAATGGTTAAATAAAAATAAAATTCTGAACTTTTTGACAAAGAAAATTAAGTAAATAGAGAAATGAAAAAGTTAAATTTATTTAAAAATTATTTAAATTATCTTTTTTATTTAAATATCCCTAAATATAAAACTCATATGAATATTTAAATTATTTATGAGAAATTTTCATTTAAATTATCTTATTTATTTAAATATCTCTAATGGCGCGTTTACTAATCGAGAATCCTACCTTGGAAAGGGAATTAAGTTGTTGATTTTCGAATTCATGTGTTTACTAATTTTTGTGGGAATTAAGTTCCTGATTGAAAGGGAACTTGATTCCCCTCACTCACCCTAGGAATCAAGTTCCCCTTCCAGATTGAAAAGGGAATTCATATGTTTTTACTAAAATATTCCCACTTGTTTTTTTAAAATAACAATATATACATATATAAATATATAAATAACTATATATATTTATATTTATATACTTTGCAGTTGATTTTTACTTTACATGTGTGTGTGAGAATTGTTTATTACAAAAAAAAAAAAAATTTGTTTGATGAAAACCAAAACACTATACTACAACCAAAAAAAAAATTGAATTGACATGAATTCATATTGCTTTTGCTTTGTATTTCTGTAGTTTTTTCTTTAAATATTAACTCTTTTTATTAGTTACAGTCATACATCTCACATATATATATATATATATATATATTGTGCATAATGGGTATTTTTGTAATCAATTTTGTATAAATTTGATTCCATATCTAATTATAAGAAAGTTAGTAAACACAGTAATGGAATTTAGTAACTTAATTTCGATTACCTTCCATTCCCTTTCCGGTGGAACTTGTTTCCGATTCTTTTCATTCCCGATTAGTAAACACGCCGTAAATATCACTTGTTCATTTATGATAATAAGGGTAATAATAATGTCAAAAATCAAATAATAATAATAATAATAAAATATAAACAAATAATAGTAGTAATATTATTTTTGATTCACAAATCCCCAACCCATCGGTTTGGGGTGAGTCGGGGATTTTTGACATCCCTAGTGTAGATCCAGATTGGATGGTGAATCAAAATCCGTTTACTCTACCGTCATTTGAGAGGGATGGTAGAGATCCTAGATCTCCACACCCATCAATTTTTTTTAATTTTATATTTTCTTGTAATTTTTTTCTTCTTATTATTATTATTTTGTAATTAAATCACCACTATGAATATTTCGAGATGGATGGTGGAGATCGATCTAAATGTCTACCTAATTTTTAAAAATAATTTTATATTACTATTATTATTTTTATATTATTATTATTATTATTATTATTATTTTATTATCATTATTTTATTACCGCTGAGCTGAAAAGCATATGCTGAACAACTATGGACCAAATATCCTTTTATCATCTACCCTGCCCCACTGGGCCTCCCAGGGGGACCCACTCTCGCCACGTGGCCATTGGCGACAAGGACTCCTTATCGCAAGAGGGGTGGCGAGCTCGACTCGAACTCGGGACTCCCAGGGTCTGAACAAAGGCTCTGATACCACTGAGCTGAAAAGCATATGCTGAACAACTATGGACCAAATATCCTTTTATCATCACATGGCGGTGGCAGGGAGCCTTAAAACACCCTTGTTTTAGTATTAAGGTTTTCCCCACTTAACGACTTTACCATGGTCTAAACAGGGTACTCACAAAATAACGTGACAAGGATGGCTAAGGACCTTAAGCCAAAGAATCAAAATCCTATTTCTGATGTGCAGGATCCTCAACTAGAGGCAAGCACAGAGCATACTAGGACTATTACAAGCTGTTTATTATCTCACAAAGAAATATTGAAGAGAAGGAGAGGATTTTAAGCAGTCATGGTTTTTGAAGCACACAGATATTCTTTATTTATTTTTCGATAATTATACAGAGAGATCTCATCTCCTTTTATAGGAGAGAAGACGAAAACTTCCAAACTATTTTACAGTGCCATGCCAAACTCGTGGCAAATTTGTTGGCTAACAGCAGTACAATCACCGACACTTACAATCACCGACACAATAATACACCCATGTGATACATATGTATACACAGAAGTACACCCGTGATTACAATATGTAATTATTATTCAGAAGGAAAACAAGACACCTACGTTCTGCATGCATAATTATAGAGTAAGGACAAAGTCACGGGCTTGACAGGTTGCAATTGGCATGATAGTCGTCATCCGAATCTTCAGCTCAACAAATGTGGCAGGGCCATGTGTCGTGGTCGTTGTGCTCTTGTGGGTGGTCCGGGACAGAGTCTTGGAATGGATGCCAACTCAGGCTAGGGTCTCTGATGATAGTTGGGAAAAGATAACACTGATGAGGTGGGACCCCATTGACATCGCAAAGGAAATTGAGTAATGAGACCTGAAGATTTTGAGGGTATAGTTTAGGATAATCATATGTGGTGTGCCATTCGTAGCAAACGTTCGACGTCCAAAGGAGTCTCTTGTGAGGGTTAAAACGATAGGGTCGATGGAATATCCAGATACAGGAAACTGCCGAAGCAGATTCTTTATCAAGTTTCCATAGATTGTGATAACCCATGAGTTTGGTGAGTTCGGATCGCCAAAAGGAAAGGGAGTTGAACCAGGTCAAGAAAGTTGTGATGAGAGAGTCCTTTTGGGATGGATCATGGACAAAACCATATAAGGCTTGGAGAGGGAAAACAACAGCATGGTGGTGGAGTACAGACATGCACCATAGGAACCATAAAACTTGAGGGGTGAAAAGGTAAAAGGGAGGCATCAAGAAAGGGTCTAAGAAAGGCCTGATGTTGTTGGAGAATTCATGCCGAACTCCTTGGCTCTGGATTTGGGCCAAATAGGTCCTTAGATGGGAGTGAGCGAATTCCTGGATACGGGCAAGGGAAGGTTGTGTGGTAGGAGAAATGAGTTCGAGAAGCTCTGTTGGATAAGTCCTCATTGTAGGATTTGGGGACGAGGAGGATGATGCTGATGTAGCCATGAAGATGAAAGGTATAGGGCCGTAGGAGGTGATGAGATGAATGGCTGATGGTCGAGAGAGCATATCAGCTATTATATTGTGTTGGCCCTTCACGTGTCGAACAGTGAAATCATATTTGGAAAACCAATCCTTTAGCCTTAATAATTGGGGATTGGGAGGAATCTTATTTCGAAATTCGAGGATCTTAGGAAAAGATGAGTTGTCCATTTCAATGATGAAGTTTTTTGTCCTGAGATGAAAATCAAATTTCTGGATTCCATTTTTGACAGCGAGAATCTCCTTGTAGATTGTGTGGTAGTGCTGTTGGGCGTCTTTGAATTGGCCGCTAGCATGTCCACAGTAGCTTTTGTGTCCGTCCTTCTCTTCAATGAGAATGGCCCCCCAACATGTGTCACTAGCATCGGTTTGGAGGATGAGTTGGCCTGTGGATGGGATAGTGAGGGCCGGAGGAGATTGAGCAATCTCTTTGAGTTTGACAATAGCATCCGTGTGACACCTGTCCCAAGGAGGAGGATTTTTCTTTAGGAGAGCTGAGAGAACTGAAGTGTATCTTGTCACGTGGGGCAGAAAATCTCTGATGAAGGTGATTATGCCAAGAAACTGTTGAACTTGTTTTGTGGTTAAATTGGAATTAGGGAATTCCAATAGTTGGCTGGCTAGGTGAGGGCCTGGGTGATATTTTCCATTTGAAATGTGCATGCCCAAGAAATCGATATTTGTTTGTCCTACTGAACTCTTTTTGTCAGAGAGCATGATTCCATATTGGTTAACCAGATCATAGAACTGGTGGAGGAGATGATTGTGAGAATTTTCATCAGTAGAGAACAATAGGATATCATCGATGTAAATTAGGGCAGAGTGGAGAATAGGATGGAAGATCCTAGTGATGGCCTTCTGAAATAATGAGGGGGCAGTCTTAAGCCCAAAGGGTAGAACTGTCCATTGGTATTGGGCATTTGGAAGACAAAACGCTGTCTTGTACCTGTCATCTGGATGAATACCGATTTGCCAGAAAGCTCCTTTGAGGTCAAACTTGGAGAAGATAGTAGCACCAGGGAGTTGAGAAAACAAAGTATTGGTTCTGGGAACTGGAAATTTGTCATCTCTAAGAAAGAGATTGAGGGGTTTGTAATCAATGACTAATCTCTTTCTTCCCCGAAGTTGTTCAGCCCTTTTGTCAACATAAAAGGCTTGGCATGCCCAGGGCGAAGAAGAGAGTTTTGCTGTTTTGAATCAAATAAGGAAATATTGAAGGAAGGTATTGTCACTTATGGCAAATACGACATCGTCCTCAACTATTTCTAATTTAGATCCCGTTCGACTTTCTTCATCCATCTCTTTACCTGCTTCTGTTAGACGAACCCAGTCTTCTAGAATCCAAAACCTTGTAGAATATACCCATATCCCAGAAGCCGCTCAGATAAATGAAACCTCTCTACCATTGTTAAATCCCTATACTATTTTCAAACGAAGTAGATCCCTTGCTACACGGATCGACCATCTCGTCCGTCATAGATCTCCCCCAACTAAGGAGTACATACAGTCTACGGCTCTTGACAACTGCTTGGTTCCAGCCACTTCGGCTGAACAGTATGTTGACCTCGAGATCGGTCAACCAATGATTGATCATTGGATCAAAGAAGGGTACTCTCACCTCCATATCGGAGCTGTCAGAATCATCCTCACTCTACATGGTCGGAAAGGATTACCTGTTACTACTCGTGTTGCTCTTCTCAACACCATCTATAAGGAATATGAGCATGCAGTTATTGGCACTTGTCTATCTACGCTCCATGCTGGTAGTATATCACTCACATACTACCTTAATTTCAATATCCCTTTGCGAGATGCCAACCTCCACAACTGCCTCAAAATACAACTTCAGATCTTGGGGGCGCCCATGCTACCAAACTGCTACATGGCAACTCTCCATCACCAGATCGCCTACCGGCTTCAAGATCATGCCCTTGATCTCCCCATCCCTGGCCATAATGGCGATACTATTTTCATCAAGGCTGAACGTGAAGATGAAGTTCCCACCATTATCCAGATTCCAAAGCAACTGCCCCGAGACAAACTCAAAGAGATCATGCCTCTCGAATGGATCACAAACTATGAGAGGGCTTTTCAGAACACAACTCCTGTTGTTGCCTCGAACACCAAATATATCAAGGAAAATGATGGCTCCATTAAGACGGTTTATGAACCTCTCTCTAACGCAAATTTTCCTTCCAGCTCTAGTCCTAGTGCTCCTCCTGTGTTCCAAGCGCTAATGATCCGACCAGTCACCACTGAAGATGACATCCCGATCCATAGCTTTAAAGCCAATGGATCTCCAATCTACACTGACAAAATCAATGGCCATTTCATTTGGGACGACGACCCCAATATGTGTGACGCTGACTGTACCTGTCGTGACTGTCTACCAGACCTCACTCCATGCAAAACTGTTCGCAAACAATACAGACCAGATGATCCAGACAGCCCATGGATAGGCTTAAAGCCTACCAATAAAAAGGCCCTTCCAATTTATGACAGAGCTTTACAAATCCTCCGATCAGAAGGACTTTTACCTACTACTCCACATTTGCCTCCACCCATACCTTGTTTTATGGCTTCTAACTATGACCAAGACTTCCCTCCTCTGGAACCCTCTTCTAATCCTGAAAGGAATCGGTTTTCCAGACCTTATGTCCATACTTCTGAGGTCTTACCCGATGGTTCCCTCAAACAACCTACCCAAGCTGAGCAAGTTCTTAATTGGCAAACCCACAATGCCAAAGTACAAAATAGAGTTCTCAACTCTATTGACCAGAAGATCGACCGAGTCACACACCATGTATCTCGACATGAGAATCAACTCCAAAGTCTCGATACGGTCTTCCGTGATATGTTTTCTGATCTTCAAGCTCAGATCGGCAAACTTGATGCTGACCTTCACCGTTATATCAACCATGGGTATTTCGGACCAAAGTTTGATAAAAAAGAAAGAGAAATCAGACGTCTCAAAGACCAATTGGAACAAATGAACAGGGACCACTCATTCTCCACTACCTCCAAATTTATACCAAAGCCTTATTCTTCCTCTCAGTCTTTGTTTTTTCCTACATCTTCTCCTTATTCTCCTC
The DNA here is from genome assembly GCA_035582765.1 of Acer negundo. Taxonomy (NCBI): domain Eukaryota; kingdom Viridiplantae; phylum Streptophyta; class Magnoliopsida; order Sapindales; family Sapindaceae; genus Acer; species Acer negundo. The sequence continues at coordinate 14,678,729 of CM069234.1, forward strand.
CCTCCAGACCTCCGGACGCTTCTCGGTATTTCAAATCCACTGGTGAATTATTCTGCAAGTATCCTCCATTATCTTCACCACTTCGGAAACCTACTTCCAAACCCTCTTCTTCCAGACAAAGAACCAAACAACCTGCTCCACCAATCAACCCAATTATGTATGCTTCCCAGCATCCTATCCATACTTCCAACAAATTCCTCCCGTCAGATGAACCAGATGTTGACACCTCGTCAGACACCTCCTCCCAGTACTCCTCTCAGTACACCTCTGACGCCGTTACCACAGACACCTCGCAGCACTCTGATTCACCTGAAATTACCGATCTCACACAAGTTTTTATGGCCTCTCGAACGGATCCGCAACCGTCCACTCAAACTTATGACTCCCCTGGAGAATCCTCAAATGAACCCCCACCTATTATTGAGGAACCACCAGAGCACCAGTTTCCCGGACACCCTCACGGATCTAGACCCACTAATGGTCCTTGGTTTGATCTCGGAGACTCAAACCCAGACTCATGGCGTAAAAAGATCTCAGAAATGAGCGCTTGGCTTGACCTCCAAATGGCCAAATCTGAACACAATCAAGAAGCAATCCTCAGAGAATTCGTCTCCAGATTCACTGGTTCTCTTCGTGATTGGTACCAAGCCCTTGGAGAGTATCACCAATTACAAATTGTCCGAGCTACCTCAACCTCTGTAGTAATGGGCATCATTTTCAGAGAGTTTCTTGGAGACCCTGACCAATTCTATAAACAAGCTAGGCAAGAGTTCTTCGAGATGCGGTGTTGCTCGCTCAAAAAGAACGACATCGATTTTCATTACAAACGCATGTCTGGCAGATACCACATCCTCGGAGGCATCAATGATCAGAGTCTCAAGAATGTTTATATAAATTCTCTCCCTGCCGAGCTTCAAGATGAATTACACAGAAAGATAGATTCCTCTGGTAGACCCTTCACTGACATCACACTAGGTGAAATCCATATGTTCACCCTAAGTGCTTTGGAGAAACTTTGTGCCACTCAAAAGGTTTTCTCTAAGATGCTCAAAGAAGGAAAAAGGTACGAAGCCCAATGTAAACAGCCCTCGTACCAGATCAAGTGCAAGTTCTCAGAGCAGTGCATCTGTAAGACTAAGAAAAACAAGCATTTCCAGACTACCAAGCGAAAGGGCAAAAAGAAGTTCAAATTCTTCAAAAAGAAATCCCGGCGTGCATGGAACAAGTCTCAGAAATGTTTTATCTGCGGACAAAAGGGACATTATGCAAAAAAATGCCCTAATAAAAAGGCTAAGTCTGCTAAGCTAATCCAACAGCTAGCAGATGACGTTCCATCTGACGCCGATATTGAATCTATCTTCTCCGAACAAGACCATGCCGATGACAACACAGTTTTTGTATTACAGGCTCAAGATTCTGTCTCCACCATTTCAGACTCAGAATATTCAAGTCCCTCTGAAACTGATTCTCTTCCAGTCTCCTACAAGACAACCCCTGTCATTCTCCAAACGACACCGTCCGATGCACAACCAGGACCTCAAGTTCCAATCCAAATACTTCCTGACAAATATGCCAATCCTATTGATGTCATTGCCTACATTGACACTGGTTCCATTACTACCATGATGAACCCTAAGATTCTTCCTCCTGATGCTTGAAAGTCTCATGTCCGGTACTTTAAAGCTGCTGATGGCAAAATATTCACAACTAATCTGATTACAAAGACTAAAATTGGTCTCAAGATATTCCCATCCTACACCCTTTGGACACGTGTCATTGGAACCCCCCTTCCTGACAAAGATATCCTCATTGGCTGGGATGTTTATTGTCAGTTCAAATCTCTTCGGATCCTCCCTACTGGACTCAGATATAAAAGAGACTTCAAAGCATTCTCCAGTATTCCAAAGATCTTCCCCTTGTCTAACATCCGACCCTCCTTCCAAGCAATTCAACACAAGCTTTTACAATTCTGTGCCAACAGTCATGCTGATTTCCATCATCCAAATCCTCTATGGAAGAATCCAGATTTCTTTATTAAGCTTCCTTTTAAGCTCAATGAAGATGTCAACCCTACAAAGGCCTCTCATTCTGGAATGTCTCCTTCCGACCTTCGTATGGCCAATACTGAATGTGATGACCTACTTAAACAGGGACTCATTGAGCCTACCTCTTCGCCCTGGGCATGCCAAGCCTTTTATGTTGACAAAAGGGCTGAACAACTTCGGGGAAGAAAGAGATTAGTCATTGATTACAAACCCCTCAATCTCTTTCTTAGAGATGACAAATTTCCAGTTCCCAGAACCAATACTTTGTTTTCTCAGCTCCCTGGTGCTACTATCTTCTCCAAGTTTGACCTCAAAGGAGCTTTCTGGCAATCGGTATTCATCTAGATGACAGGTACAAGACGGTGTTTTGTCTTCCAAACGCCCAATACCAATGGACAGTTCTACCCTTTGGGCTTAAGACTGCCCCCTCATTATTTCAGAAGGCCATCACTAGGATCTTCCATCCTATTCTCCACTCTGCCCTAATTTACATCGATGATATCCTATTGTTCTCTACTGATGAAAATTCTCACAATCATCTCCTTCACCAGTTCTATGATCTGGTCAACCAATATGGAATCATGCTCTCTGACAAAAAGAGTTCAGTAGGACAAACAAGTATCGATTTCTTGGGCATGCACATTTCAAATGGAAAATATCACCCAGGCCCTCACCTAGCCAGCCAACTATTGGAATTCCCTAATTCCAATTTAACCACAAAACAAGTTCAACAGTTTCTTGGCATAATCACCTTCATCAGGGATTTTCTGCCCCACGTGACAAGATACACTTCAGTTCTCTCAGCTCTCCTAAAGAAAAATCCTCCTCCTTGGGACAGGTGTCACACGGATGCTATTGTCAAACTCAAAGAGATTGCTCAATCTCCTCCGGCCCTCACTATCCCATCCACAGGCCAACTCATCCTCCAAACCGATGCTAGTGACACATGTTGTGAGACCATTCTCATTGAAGAAAAGAACGAACAAAAAAGCTACTGTGGACATGTTAGCGGCCAATTCAAAGAAGCCCAATAACACTACCACACAATCTACAAGGAGATTCTCGCTGTCAAAAATGGAATCCAGAAATTTGATTTTCATCTCAGGACAAAAAACTTCATCATTGAAATGGACAACTCATCTTTTCCTAAGATCCTCGAATTTCAAAATAAGATTCCTCCCAATCCCCAATTATTAAGGCTAAAGGATTGGTTTTCCAGATATGATTTCACTGTTCGACACGTGAAGGGCCAACACAATATAATAGCTGATATGCTCTCTCGACCATCAGCCATTCATCTCATCACCTCATACGGCCCTATACCTCTCATCCTCATGGCTACATCAGTATCATCCTCCTCGTCCCCAAATCCTACAATGAGGACTTATCCAACAGAGCTTCTCGAACTCATTTCTCCTACCACACAACCTTCCCTTGCCCGTATCCAGGAATTCGCTCACTCCCATCTAAGGACCTATTTGGCCCAAATCCAGAGCCAAGGAGTTCGGCATGAATTCTCCAACAACATCAGGCCTTTCTTAGACCCTTTCTTGATGCCTCCCTTTTACCTTTTCACCCCTCAAGTTTTATGGTTCCTATGGTGCATGTCTGTACTCCACCACCATGCTGTTGTTTTCCCTCTCCAAGCCTTATATGGTTTTGTCCATGATCCATCCCAAAAGGACTCTCTCCTCACAACTTTCTTGACCTGGTTCAACTCCCTTTCCTTTTGGCGATCCGAACTCACCAAACTCATGGGTTATCACAATCTATGGAAACTTGATAAAGAATCTGCTTCGGCAGTTTCCTGTATCTGGATATTCCATCGACCCTATCGTTTTAACCCTCACAAGAGACTCCTTTGGACGTCGAACGTTTGCTACGAATGGCACACCACATATGATTATCCTAAACTATACCCTCAAAATCTTCAGGTCTCATTACTCAATTTCCTTTGCGATGTCATTGGGGTCCCACCTCATCAGTGTTATCTTTTCCCAACTATCATCAGAGACCCTAGCCTGAGTTGGCATCCATTCCAAGACTCTGTCCCGGACCACCCACAAGAGCACAACGACCACGACACATGGCCCTGCCACATTTGTGGAGCTGAAGATTCGGATGACGACTATCATGCCAATTGCAACCTGTCAAGCCCGTGACTTTGTCCTTACTCTATAATTATGCATGCAGAACGTAGGTGTCTTGTTTTCCTTCTGAATAATAATTACATATTGTAATCACGGGTGTACTTCTGTGTATACATATGTATCACAATTGCGTCATCGTGCTCGATTGTAAGTGTCGGTGATTGTACTGTTGTTAGCCAACTATTTTGCCACGAGTTTGGCATGGCACTATAAAATAATTTGGAAGTTTTCATCTTCTCTCCTATAAAAGGAGATGAGATCTCTCTGTATAATTATCGAAAAATAAATAAAGAATATCCGTGTGCTTCAAAAAAAACCATGATCGCTTAAAATCCTCTCCTTCTCTTCAATACTTTCGTGAGATAATAAAATAAACTCTTTGTAATAGTCTTAGTATGCTCATGCTTGCCTCTAGCCGAGGATCCGCACATCGAAATAGATTTGATTCTTCGCCGGTCCTTAGCCATCCTTATCACGTTATTTTGTGAGTTACCCCGTTTGCACCATGGTAAGGTCGTTAAGCGGAAAACCTTAATACTAAAATGCGGTGTTTTTGGGCTGCCCCCGCCACCGCCATGGACGATAAAAATGATATTCGTCCATGCTTGCTCAAACACAGCGCTGCTCGTCAGAGTCTTCGTTCGTATCTCGGAGTCCGAGTCGAGCTCGCTCTCGCGGAAGGTGACTCCTTGTCGCCAATGGCCGCGTGGCGAGAGTGGGTCCCCCTGGGAGGCCCAGTGGGGCAGGGTAGATGATAAAAGGATATTTGGTTCATAGTTGTTCAGCATATGCTTTTCAGCTCAGTGAAAAAGCATATGCTGAACAACTATGGACCAAATATCCTTTTATCATCTACCCTGCCCCACTGGGCCTCCCAGGGGGACCCACTCTCGCCACGTGGCCATTGGCGACAAGGACTCCTTATCGCAAGAGGGGTGGCGAGCTCGACTCGAACTCGGGACTCTCAGGGTCTGAACAAAAGCTCTGATACCACTGAGCTGAAAAGCGTATGATTATTATTATTTTTATTCAATTTTTTTATATCTTATTAATACCCTTGTTATTGCAAATGAAAAGGTAATTTTAAGGATATTTATCAACATCATCATTATCTTATCAACATCATCATTATTATTATTATCATCATCATCATCATCATCATCTCATTATTATTATTATTATTATTATTATTATTATTATTATCATTATCATGATCACTATTATTATTTTATTATTATTATTATTCAAATTTTTTTTTTACATTATTAATACCTTGTTATTGCAAATTAACAGGTGATGTTTAAGGATATTTAAATAAAAAATGATAATTTCCCTTAAATAATTTAGATATTCATCTGAGTTTTACATTTAGAGGTTTTTAAACAAAAAAGATAATTTAAATAATTGTTAAATAAATTTAATTTTTCATTTATCTATTTATTTAATTTTCTTAATAAAAAATTTTAGAATTTTATTATTATTTAACCATTATTTCAATTTTAAATTTTTCATTTTAAAAATTTAAATTTAAATTTTTAAAATTTGGTCAGAGGGGTATTTATGTCATATTATTATATTTTTCTGGTTTGATGCAATTATGTATATAATAAGGGGAACTTAGTGTAATTTACTATGATAGAAAAATGGACAGCGTTAATATTCCGTTAGCTATTGCTAATTTATGAAAGTTTAAAGGGTTTAATGGCGAAAAAAAAAGTGTATGGGACAATGTGCAAATTCGGGTATAGTTCAGGGGCTTCACTGTCAATTAGCCTTTATTTTTTTAACATTGAAAAAGGAAATTTCCAATGTTGGTTGTTAACAAATTAGCAATCAATTCAAACTATTAAAGGAAGTTAAAAATAAACTTTGATAAAATTGCAAATTAAATTTGACTAAATGCTCATATTTTCAAATCTCTTGACTAACAATAATTAGGGTTAATTACACTAATTTACCCCTAGTTTATTAAATCTAGCAAGATTTTAAAAAGATTCCTTAAATTATTGCAAACACTCTTTCCATTAAGTCAACCCGTTAATTTTAACGGTTGACTAACCTTGAAAATTGAAAATCCAAATATATTCTTGCAACATCATCTCAAACATAAATATATATTTAATTAAATTGAAAAATTAATTTTTGTTTTTAAAAAGATAATCTACAAGTGGTAGAGCTTCACCGCTGAAGGAAACTAGAGATCTTTGCTGATCTCCTACTTACTAGAAGAGATCTTCGCCAATCTCAGAGATCAACCTCTTGTAGTTTGCAAAGGAGACTTCTTTGCCGTGCATAGAGAATGTTTTCGTAGGCGATCGATATGTTATCTTTTTATTTTTTTTAATTACAAAATATTATATATTTAAGATGATATGAAATGGGTATATTTGGTTTTCCCTATGTCAATATTAGTCAACCGTTAAAGTTAATAGATTAACTTGATAGTAACGGGTGTTTGTGTTAATTTAAAAAATCTTACTAGATTTAATAAAGTAATAGTAATTTAGTGCAGTTAACCCTAATAATTATATCAGAAGCTATACCTTGCCATAGTGGGCCCTCTCAATTATTAGAGCTTAGTGTTTTTTGATTGGAAAAAGTCACACGTTGAAATAGTTATAGCACATTTTCTCACATTTCAATTGTTTTTGTCTCCTAAAAGGGAAAAATATTACTCGCGGCTACAAAAAAAAAAAATATATATATATATATATATATATTACACGAGTGTTTAACTAATGAATCCAATTTTTTAATTTCGGTTTTGTACTAAATTTATCCGATTCGGACTTGGATTAGATGAGGAATTTTTGGATTTTGATAAAATCTTATTTGCACAGTAATTTTGACCAGACAGTCCATATATAGATCTTTTATTAAACGGATCAAAAATCTAGCCATCTATGGATACTTCCAAATGCTAAAATGCACCATGCAGAACCTATTTTAAATATTATATAATCATATTGAAACATGTCTTCGAAATTATTAAAATAAATAATTTTATATATTTATTATTATTATTTTAAGATATAGATAATCATGAAGTTATGTTTTTCAAATGATAAATATAAAATATTTATTTATTATTATTATTATTATTTTGCGTTTTTAAAATTTATAGTACCTATAGCCACAAGAGAGTAATTCAACTGGTAGATGGATAAATTTGAGGTTTGGACAAGTAACTTCCAAATAAGTTGTTTGAATCAAATTGAGTTTAGTCCTAAACAATCGGCAAAAATAAAATAAAATTGAGAAAATGAAATATACCCTTCAAAACATGAGAATTTAATTTTTAACCACTTTGATTAATTCATTTTATTTGTAAACCCATTAAATTATTAAAACATCTTATTTCACTCGATTCTTTGGTATTTGCTTAAACTAGGTTTGGATGTTATAACACTGTTGTGAAATCATTGATCTATTGCTTTTATTTTAAGTGTATAAAAGTTGAGAATTGCTTTGTTTTTAGGTAGAGCAGTTCAAGCTTTTGCAATGAAATATTGCTATAATAAGGAAATCATCTTTTTACATACTTGATTGCATACCGCTGAAAATTTGAGATGGAGAATGAAGTTCAAATTTTTTTTGATTTTTTGATTTTTTATTTTTTGATAGTGGATTATGATGGAGAAGCTCACCAGTAACCAATGAGGCAATGGCATGGAAAGGGTAGGTGTAAAATCCTTATGTGTTTGCAGCATAACCGATATACTTGTCTTCTTGTTGCCTGTGATGAAATATCAAAAAAAAAAAAAAAAAACATTGGATTGGTATTGTTTCTAAGAGATCTCCGAGACATCTCTTAATCAAGCGCCATAGTTTTATCAGGGAGGAGCTGCAATTTTTACGGCTCTAAAACATCCCTTAATGACTCTCTTAATTAGAATTTAGTAGAGTTTACTCATTTTATTAAGAGGTGGTTTCAGCCTTCCTTAATTAGATGGTCTCTATAAAATATAAAGAAGAAATACAGTTCAAGAGTATATAAAAAAAAAGTGGACTCCACATAAAATAATAATAAAAATTTATAAAAAATTTATTTAAGGGATTATTCTTGGAACACCTATCCCTTAATAATGACCCCTTATAACAACATCTACCCTTATATAAGGGAGTCTCCAAGAGAGACTTTTAGAGATGCTGTAATACTCTTCTGAATTTATAATTTTGTACGTTAATCTTCATTCATTTAGATCTTTTATTTCAATAATTATAATATTTCAAGATTAGATGAAGGAATATGATTTAAATCCGTGACTTTTTAAATGTCAGAATTAATTAAGTACGAATAGAAATATAATAGTTAGGATTTAACATATAACGAGTGTTGATTTATAGGTGTAAATAATATTTTGATTTATTTTTAATGATATAAATTTGCATTTATCAGTGATTTTGTATTAGGAATATAATCGTAAACAAATCGAAAAGTGAATAAAAATATATATGTTTTTTTAATATAAATTTTATGATGAACCAAAATATAATAGCGAGCTGCAAGCACAATAAAAAAGGTAGGTGGTGGAGAGAGAAACGGCGTCGTTGGAAATGAGCTGTAATTGACACAGTCCCCGTCATAGGGCTTTACTGGATGCAACTACAGCCTCACATTATTACATTAAGTCCACAGTATCACACCCACCTATTCTCTTTTGTCTATTTCCCACTGACCCGTCAAGTGAAGACACGTGTCCCCCGAGATCGTAAAATAATAATAATAAAAAAGAAATATCCACAAATTAAGCAACCTAAATATCCACTCAATAAAACCCCACTCTCTTCACTCTCGTGTCTAACTCAGAGAGCCATGTTTGAAGAATCTGTGTCAATCTGGGCATCCATGAACAGCTGGTTCACTCCAACTGTTTTGTTTGTTTTCCTTAATCTCATGATCGGAACCATATTCTTCACTTCAAGATTGACCAATCCCAAACCCAGTCATGAACCTCAGCAAGACCCATATCGTCAACTTGTTAGATCTCCATCTGTTTTGCAGAGACTCAAATCCATCAATTTCTACACTCATAGATCCCAAGAACCCACTTCCTTGTTTGCTCAAAACCCATCTTTAGACACCCTTTTTACATCACATTATACCCATCAACATGAACATGAGCAACAACAACCCCAACCTCAACCCCAACCACCTCAGTTGACTAGATCTCCCTCCATGTTACAGAGGCTTAAGTCAATTAATTTCTACAACTACCTATCACAAGAATCTACTACTACTGCTGCTATGATTACTATCCACAAAACCCAAGAAGAAGAAGAAGAAGAAGTAGGAGAAGATACCCATTACAGTCCTCAACAAGAACTAAATGAACAACCAACTCATGAAGAAGAAGTAGTGAAGGAAGAAGAAGACGAGCATATTCAAGATCAAGATCAGACACTTGATGAGATATATGGTCTGTTGAAGAACAGTCATCAAGTAGGCAGGACCAAATCTGACACCAAACCAGCATCTGGAGAGATGCCCAAGAAACTGCCAAAGAAAATGAAGAAATCTGCGAGTTCCAAGTCTGCCTTTTCTCATTTTGAAGAAAGAGACATTGTTGAGGCTCGTAGACCAGCGACTGTCAGAGAAAGCAACAAGGCTAGAGTAACAGAGATGGATGACGATGAAGTGGATGCTAAAGCTGATGATTTCATCAACAAGTTCAAACAACAGCTCAAGTTGCAAAGGATTGATTCCATTTTAAGGTACAAGGAGACCGTCAATAGAAGCACTGGAAAGTAAAAGTATGTTGGTTTTTTTTTATTCAATTTTTTTTTTTTTTAATATTTTGGTTAATTAAACTTTGGATTCTATTAATTGGGGTGTAACTGCAGATCTACTTGTTAATTATTATGTTTTCTCAACATGTGTTCAAAGTATGGCATTACTATTTCCAGTCTCCTCTTTCTTTCATATTATGTTGAGGGCCATTTTAGTAATTTTGTTGTTCCATGTCCATGGAAGTAGGAGAAAAGAAACCAGTGAGCCTGTTGCAGAATTGCATGGGCTTTGAATTTACGGAAATGCCCATTTGGGGAGGAGGATGATGACGTTGACTAGTTGTATGTTTACTGAAATGCTCATTAGATATTGCTTTTAGATGCGGTAAAAGGTGAGGGTGTTTTGGTAAAAATAGAATTGTCTACTCCACTATGCTTATCCGTATATGCAGGTTGTGATGCACGTGGTGGGACATTTCTCTTGGGTACTATCCCATTAATATCAAAGTTTGAAGTTTAAAGTGCAAATTTAATACTCTTATTTAGGTCAGATATAATAAATGTGAGGGTGTGGAGTGTGGTCCATCTTTGCTTAAGTACATGTATGTCAAATCAACCACCGGTCAATATAAATATATAATGCGTCGGTTTATGTTCGAATTGGATCAAAAGAATCTAAACTTAATGCCTCGTTTCTACGAAGTCATCCATATATAACTTTATCAGGATATTAAATGTAAACTATTCATTTATAAAAATGATTTGATAAGTATATATATCAAGTCAAAGTATATAAAATGAGTGATTTACTTTCGATGTCCTTATATATAAAAATTTTCATCTAAACTTACTTATTCTTGAGGGACAGATTGAAGTGGAGATGACTGTTTTAATGTGTTTAGGGATAAAGTGTTATTGATGGACCCTATTTGTCAAACCAAACCAAGGTAAATGATCAATTTTTTTTTTTGGACGATTCGGTCTTCAGAAGAATTTTTTTAAAAAAATGGAAATTGTCTTCGAGATAAATTATTAGAAACCGAGAACAAAGGGGTGTTGTGATTGTGATGGAAGCAATGGCTCTTTGTAGTTTTGGAGCATCGGCATGTGATTTAAGATGCTAGTAGATTATCTTGTATGTTATGTTGCTTGGATACGTACCTTATTTTGTTGAAGCAGTATAAGTACTTGTTTGGTTGAACTATCTACTGTTTTAAAAAGTCTATCAACGTTTTTAAGTTTTTAAGAGTTGTTTGGTTGAGTTTTTGAGATTGTCTATTTTAAATTGAGTAGATGCTAGTAGAGTTTAAACCCCTACTAGACAAAAACTTATATTGAGGTGTTTCTCAAAATAGATCTATTTATTTATTTATTTATTTATTTATTTTTTGTCTGTCTACCAACCAAAAAACTATATATATATATATATATATATATATTTTAAAAACTTTATTTCTAATTGATCTATTATAAGCAGATCTTTTACCAATAGTGGTTTTTCAAAACCCAACCAAACAAGCTGTAAGACCTAGTTTGGAAATGCTTCTTGAACTGTTTTTGGAGGTAAAAGTGATTACGAACTGGATTTAGGGTGTTTGGTAAAATTTCAGGGAAGTGTTTTTGGTCACTTTTAGTTTCCCCAATAGCAGTTTTGAGTATCTATTTTTTGTAACTTTTAGAAAATTGCTTCCTAAGGATCAGTAACAAAAAGGCAATAGATTATTGGTATATATGTAATGGGTGCCTATATTGATGCTTATAAAACTTATTAGTATATTCATATTTTATTAAAAAATTTAATTACAAAAATATTCCAATAGAAATTTACCAATAAGTACAAGTTACTTTAATTAAAAATAAACCTAATATTATAAACCATATTATTTTTGGAAAACTTATATCTTCAACTATCATTCTTTATTTTAAAAAACTTACCATTCTTAGACATCCGTTTGTAATGGAAGTTGATGTCTTTTTTACGGAGTGAACAATAGCGCATCTCGAAGAATTCTTGTCTAGCCTGTTTGTAGAACTGCTCAGGATCTCCAAGAAATTCTCTGAAGATGATACCCATAGCCTGGGAGGTTAAGGGTGCCCGGAAAAACTGTAATTGTCGCTATTCTCCAAGGCCTTGGTACCAATTTCTAAGGGATCCTGTGAATCTAGAGACAAATTCTCTAAGGATCGTCTCTTGATTATGTTCAGAGTTAGCCATCTGTAGGTCGAGCTAGGCACTCATCTTAGAAATTTTCTTTCTCTAGAAGGTTGGAGTAGAGTCGCTAAGATCAAACTAGGGACCGTTGGTTGGTTTGGAACCATAAGACTATTCAGGGATAGAAATCTCTAGAAGTTCTTCAATGAAAGGTGCATGTCCAGTTGAGGATTATTTAGGAGAATCATAAGTCTGAGTGAACTGTTGTGGATCTGTTCTAGAAGCTATAAAGACTTAGGTCAGGTTAGCAATCTCATATGAAACAGAAGGATGATGGGTAATAAGTGGATCAGTATCCGAGGAGAACCGGGAAGAGGCATTGTAAATAGAATATGAGTCAGGGTTTGAGGACGAGGACGAGGTCGAGGACGAGCGGGGTTACCTGGAAGTATATAATACTGGTTTGAAATGATCTGGAGCGGGTTGATTATCTTTGCGTCTGGACGAGGAAAACTTGCAGGTTTGTTTCTTAGGTGGAGAGGAAAGAAGATGGTATTTGCGGAAAAGTTCACCAGTGGATTTGAAGTATTGAGAAGTGTTTGGAGGCCTGGAGAAAGGTGAGTATGGAGGGGATGTTGGAAAGAACAACGATTGTGAAGAAGAATAAGGTTTAGGAATAAACTGAGGAGGAACAGAGGATGAGTGATCTCTGTTCATCTGTTCCAGTTCTTTAAGACGTCTGATTTCTTTTTCTTTCCTGTCAAATTCTGGTCAGAAATATCCATGGTCGATGTACCGGTAAAGATCAGCGTTAAGCTTGGCTATCCTGGATTGGAGGTTAGAGAATATGTCTTTGAGGACCGCATCGAGACTTTGGAGTTGATTCTTATGTCGAGAGAGATGATAAGTGACCCGGTCAATATTCTGATCAATAGAGCTGAGAACTCTATTTTGTTTTTTGGCGTTATGAGATTTCCAGTTGAGGACTTGCTCAGCCTGGGTAGGTTGCTTTAAAGAGCCATCAGGCAAGACTTCAGTGGTTTGTATGAAGAGTCTGGAAAGCTGTTTCCTTTCAAGATTTGAGGTAGGTTCCAAAAGAGGGAAATCCTGGTCATAATTGGAAGCCATGTAGCAAGGTATAGGTAGAGGTAAAGATGGGACATGAGAGCTATTTTCCATGGATAAGAGGCCTTCAGGTCGTAGGATCTGTAAAGCTCTGTCATATATTGGAAGTGTCTTGTTTTTGATAGGTTGCAAACCTATCCAGAGGCTGTCTGGGTCATCAGGCTTGCACGATTTGCGTAAAGGTTTGCAAGGGATAAGATATTGCTTTATACAGTCATGGTAGGTGCAATCAGCATTGCACATGTTAGGATCAACATCCCAGATGAATGACCATTGATCTTGTCAGTGTAAATCGCAGATCTATCAGCTTCAAAGCTATGGATAGGGATGTCATTTTTTATTGTGACTGGGTTGATCATGAGTGCTTGAAAGACTGGAGGAGTGCTGGCGCGGAAGGAAGATCCTGTGTCTGAGATAGGCTCATAGACCGTCTTTATGGAGCCATCATCTTCCTTGATATACGTTGTGTCGGAAACAACAATGGGAGTAGTGTTTTAGAAAGCTTTCTCATAGTTGGTTATCCATTCAAGAGGCATGATCTCTTTGAGCATGTCTCTAGGAAGTTGTTTGGGAATCTGGATGATGGTGGGAACCTTATCTTCCCTTTCTGCCTTGACGAAAATTGTATCCTCATTACGACCGGGGATGGGAAGATCACGAGCATGATCTCGAAGCCGGTAGGCGATCTGGTGGTGGAGAGTTGCTATATAGGAATTTGGTAGCATGGGTACTCCCTAAACTTGAAGCTGTATCTTCAGGCAATTATGGAGATTGACATCCCGTAATGAGATATCGAAGTTGAGGTAGTACGTGAGTGATATACTACCAGCATAAAGTGTAGATAAACACATACCAATAACTGTGTGCTCATATTTTTTGTAGATGGTATTGAGAAGAGCAACTCGGGTAGTAAGAGGTAAACCTTTCCTTCCATGTAAGGTAAGAATGATTCGGACAGCACCGATGTGTAAGTGATAGTATCCTTCTTTGATCCAATAATCAATTAGTGGTTGACCTATTTCAAGGTCAACATACTGCTCAGCAGTAGTGGCTGGAACTAAGCAGTTGTCAAGGGTTGTTGACTGTATGTATTCTTTAATTGGAGAAGATCGGTGTTGAACAAGATGTTGAATTTTTGTAGCAAGAGATCTGTTTCTTTTGAAGATAGTGTAAGGGTTCAACAGTGGTAAAGAAGTTTCATTGATCTGGGCGGAGTCTAGAATATGGGTGTACTCTACAACGTGTTGTATTTTGGAGGACTGGGTACGTTTAACAGAGGAAGGGAGAGAGTCAGAAGGAGAGAGTCAGAAGAAGAGAGCCTAACAGGGTCTAAAGTAGTAGGAGTGGAAGAAAGGTTTGTATTTGCCATAAGTTGTGAGTTCCTTCCTTCAACATTAACTATATTTGAGTCAAAACAGTCTAACTCGTATTCCAGGACTCTAGGTTAGAGGCTCTGATATCATGGCGGATGGCAGGGACGCCTTGAACCATCTCTTTACAGTCCTAATGCTTTCTCTCTAAAGCGGTGACCCATAGCCTAAGCGGGATACTCTCAGTACAACTGGCCTGATACAGACAAGGACCTTAAGCCAAATAATCAAAATCTCATTTTTTGATGTGCAGGATCCTCAGCTAGAGTCAAGCACAGAGCATATTTGGATTATTACAAACTGTTTGTTATCTCATAGTTGGTGATCCATTGAAGAGGCATGATCTCTTTGAGCTTGTCTCTAGACAGTTGTTTGGGAATCTGGATGAAGGTGGGAACCTCATCTTCCTTTTCTGCCTTGATGAAAATTGTATTCCTATTATGATCGGGGATGGGAAGATTAAGAGCATGATTTTGAATCCGGTAGGCGATCTGGTGGTGAAGAGTTGCCATGTAGGAATTTGGTAGCTTAACATCTTACAAAAGCATCCCACTCAGGCTTGTCACTCTCAGACCTTAAATTGGCAAATGAGGAGTGCGATGAACTACTCCGACAAGGATTAATTGAGCCCATTTCCTCATCTTGAGCGTGTCAATCCTTTTATGTTGAAAAACGGGCAGAGCTAGTCAGAGAAAAGAAAAAATTAGTCATCGACTATAAACCTCTCAACCACTTCCTCAGAGATGATAAGTTTCTAGTTTCTAGAACTAACATACTGTTTTCACAACTCCCTAAAGCCTCTATCTTTTCAAAGTTTGACCTCGAAGGATCATTCTGGCAAATAGGAATCCATCCAGATGACAGATAC
Source organism: Acer negundo (assembly GCA_035582765.1). NCBI lineage: Eukaryota > Viridiplantae > Streptophyta > Magnoliopsida > Sapindales > Sapindaceae > Acer > Acer negundo. The sequence goes on from CM069234.1 coordinate 14,694,169, forward strand.
AAAACTGCATTCTGTCTTCCTAATGCCCAATATCAATATACTATCTTACCATTCGGTTTAAATATCGCCCTTTCATTGTACCAAAAAGCCATCACCAGAATTTTCCATTCTCTCTTACATTTGGCCTTACTCTACATTGATGATATCTTATTATTCTCTCCTGATGAGGATTCTCACAACAAACTCCTCCATCAGCTCTATGAGTTGGTTAATCGATATGGTATCATGTTCTCGGACAAGAAAAGCATCATAGGACGCACAGACATAGAATACCTTGGAATGCATATTTCTAACGGTCAATACTGTCCTGGTCCTCACCTAGCACGCCAGCTGTTAGATTTTCCTGATTCAAACTTGACTCCAAAACAAATTCAACGGTTCCTTGGTGTAGTCAATGTTATCAGAGATTTTCTACCACAGGTGACCTGCTAAACTTCAGTTCTTTCCGTCCTTTTGAAAAAGAATCCTTTTCCTTGGAGCACGTGTCACACAGATGCTGTGTTTAAGCTAAAAGAGATTACCCAATCTTCTTTGGCCCTCACCATCCCATCTATTGGCCAACTCATTTTTCAGACTGATGCTAGTGACACTTTTTGGGGGCCGTCCTGATTGAAGATAAAGATGGACAAATGAGATACTGTGGTTATGCAAGTGACCAATTCAAAGATGCCCAGCAGCATTGCCACACTATCTACAAAGAAATTCTTTTAGTCAAATATGGAATTCAAAAGTTTGATTTCCATCTTAGGACAATGAACTTTATCGTTGAAATGGATAACTCATTCTTCCCAAAAATCCTCGAGTTTCGCAACAAGATTCCCCCCAATCCTCAACTGTTGAGATTGAAATATTGGTTTTCCAGATACGACTTTAATGTTAAGCATGTGAAAGGCTAGCACAATATAATTGTAGACATGCTCTCCCGACCACCACCAGTTCATCTCATTACCTCCTACAGTCCCATACCCCTCATCTTCATAGCCACATCAGCATCATCATCCTCACCATCCTCACCAACTCTCCTTGAAAAGTCCTTCCCACTAGAGCTTTTGGAAATGGTTCCACCAGGCCAACAACCTTCTCTTGCACGTATTCAAGAATTTGCTCAGTCCTATCTGCTGACTTATTTGGCTTAGATCTAGGAACAAGGCGTTTGACATAGTCTCATCAACCATACCCGACCTTTCCTTGATCCTTTCCTGATGCCACCCTTTTACTATTTCTCACCTCAGGTTCTATGGTTTCTTTGGTGTCTATCTGTTCTTCATCGTCATGCCATTGTTTTTCTTCTCCAGGCTATATATGTCCATCTGAATGATCCTTCCCAAACGAACTCCCTTTTTTTGACCTTCCTGCAATGGTTCAATTCTTTCACTTACTGGAAATTCGAACTCACCAAGCTTATTAGACAGTATAATTTATGGAAGCTGGACTATGCATCTGCATCTGCATCGTTCGTCTCTTGTATCTGGGTACTTCACAGACCTTATTTTTTTAACCCTCATAAAAGACTTCTCTGGTCCCCAAACATCTGTTACGAATGGCATACTACTTACAACTATCCGAAGTTTTATCCAGAGAATCTCTAGATGTCCTTGCTCAATTTCCTTTGCGATGTCAATGGAGTTCCTCCTCATGAACATTTCATCTTCTTAGAAATACACAGGGACTCCTCATAAAGTTGGCACCATTTTCAAGAATCTGACTTGATCGGCTCACAAGACCCCATGGCTCTTAACACCTAGCCCTGCACTATCTGTGGAGCCCATGACTTAGATGACGAAGATCATGCCTACTGTAACTTAAGCAGCTCGTGACTTTATCAGTATCATGTGCACTTTACCTATCTACTTTAATAATTGTGTTTGTATTGTGTTTGTATTGTGTTCTCATGACTGACCACTAGTTAGGCCATATCTCCATTTGTATTATTAGCCTTATCCTGTCGACTTCCTGTTAGACCCGCTATTATCTTTGTAATAATGATCCTTATCTTGTCTGCCACCTGTATAGAATGCGTCTATTCCATATTTTGGCTATTTCTCCCCTCGCCCTATATATAAGAAGAGGCTTTCTCGTCATAAGAATCAATAAAATAAAATAAAATAAATCTTGTGTGTTAACAAATTATCATAGCTTCTAAATACTTACTCATTCTTTTCAATATTTGTCTATGAGATAACAATAGTCTGTAATCATCCAAGTATGCTCTGTGCTTGCCTCTAGTTGAGGATTCTGCACATCAGAAATGATATTTTGATTCTTTGGTTTAAAGTCCTTATCTGTCTTAGGTCAGTTGCATTGTGAGTATCCCGCTTAGGCTATGGGTTGCCGCTTTAGGGAGAAAACATTAAGATTGTAAGGAGACGGTTCAAGGCGACCATGCCATCCGCCATGGTATCAGAGCCTCTGACCTGGAGTCCAGGAATACGAGTTAGACTGTTTTGACTTAAATAGAGTTAATATTGAAGGAAGGAACTCACAGCTTATGACAAATACAAACATTTCTTCCACTCATACTACTTTAGACCCTGTTAGGCTCTCTTCTTCTGTCTTTCTCCCTTCCTCTGTTAGACGTACCCAGTCCTCTAAAATACAAAACCTTGTAGAGTACACCTATATTCCAGACTCCGCCCAGATCAATGAAACTTCTTTACCACTGTTGAACCTTTACACTATCTTCAAAAGAAACAAATCTCTTGCTACAAAAATTCAACACCTTGTTCAACACCGATCTCCTCCAATTAAAGAATACATCTAGTCAACAGCCTTTGACAACTGCTTAGTTCCAGCCACTGCTGCTGAGCAGTATGTTGACCTTGAAATAGGTCAACCACTGATTGATCATTGGATCATAGAAGGATACTCTCACTTACATATCGGTGTTGTCCGAATCATTCTTACCTTACATGGAAGGAAATGTTTACCTGTTACTGCCTAAGTTGCTCTTCTCAATACCATTTACAAAGAATATGAGCGTGCGGTTATTGGTATGTGTTTTTCCACACTTCATACTGGTAGTATATCACTCACGTACTACCCCAACTTCTATATCCCATTACAGGATGCCAATCTCCACAATTGCCTGAAGATACAGCTTCAAGTTTTGGGAGCACCCATGCTACCAAAATTCTTAAATGGCAACTCTCCACCACCAGATCGCCTACCAGCTTCAAGATCATACTCTTGATCTTCCCATGCCCGATCATAATGAGGATACAATTTTTTTCAAGGCAGAAAGGGAAGATGAGATTCCCACCATCATCAAAATTCCCAAACAACTGGCCAGAGACAAGCTCAAAGAGATCATGCCTCTTGAATGGATCACCAACTATGAGAAAGCTTTCCAGAACACTACTCCCGGTGTTGCTTCCGACAAAACGTATATCAAGGAAGATGATGGCTCTATAAAGACGGTCTATGAGCCTATCTCAGACACAAGATCTTCTTTCTACGCTAGCGCTCCTCTAGTCTTTCAAGCACTCATGATCAGTCCTGTCACCACAGAAGATGACATCCCGATCCATAGCTTTGAAGCTGATGGATCTGCGATTTACACTGACAAGATCAATGGTCATTTCATTTGGGATGTTGATCCCAACATGTGCGATGCTGATTGCCCTTGCCATGACTGTATAAAGCAATATCTTGTCTCTTTCAAACTTTTACGCACATCGCGCAAGCCTGATGACCCAGACAGCTCTTGGATAGGTTTGCAACCTATCAAAAACAAGTCATTTCCAATATATGACAGAGCCTTACAGATCCTACGATCCGAATGCCTCTTACCCATAGAAAATAGCTCTCTTGTCCCATCTTTACCTTCACCTATATCTTGCTATATAGCTTCCAATTATGATCAGGATTTCCCTCATTTGGAACCCATCTCAAATCCTAAAAGGAACCGGTTTTCTAGACCCTTCGTATAGACCACTGAAGTCTTGAATGATGGCTCTCAAAAGCAACCTACCCAGGCTGAGCAAGTCATCAACTGGCAATCTCACAACGCTAAAATACAGAATAGAGTTCTCAGCTCTATTGATCAGAAGATTGATCGGGTCACTCATTATGTCTCCGACATTAGAATCAGCTCCAAAGTCTCGATGAGGTCCTCAAAGAAATGTTCTCTAACCTCCAATCCAGGATAGCCAAGCTTGATGCTGATCTTCACCGGTACATCGACCATGGATATTTCGGACCAAAATTTTATAGGAAAGAAAGAGAAATCAGACGTCTTACGAAACAATTGGAACAGATGAACAGAGATCACTCATCCTCTATTCCTCCTCAGTTTATTCTTGAACCTTATTCTTCTTCCCAATTGTTGTACTTTCCAACATCCCCTCCATACTCACATTCCTCCAGGCCTCCAGACACTTCTCAAAACTTCAAATCCACTGGTGAACTTTTTCACAAATACCATCCTCTTTCCTCTCCACTTAAGAAACAAACCAGTAAGTTTTCCTCGTCCAGATGCAAAGATAAGCAACCCGCTCCAGATCATTTCAAACAAGTATTATATACTTCCAGGCAACCCCGCTCGTCCTCATCCTCGTCCTCGTCCTCTATCTTATACCCTGACTAAGATTCTATTTCCAATGCCTCTTCCCGGTTCTCTTAGAATGTTGATCCGCTTATTACCCCTCATTCTTTTGTTTTAGATGAGGTTGCTGACCCGACCCAAGTCTTTATGGCTTCTCGAATAGATCCATAGCCGTCCACTCAGACTTATGATTCTCCTAAAAAAATCCTCAACTGGACCGACACCTTTCGTTGAAGAACCTCTAGAGATTCCTATCCCTGGACAGTCTTATGGTTCCAGACCAACCAACGATCCCTGGTTTGATCTTGGCGACTCTACTCCAGACTCTTGGATAAATAAAATTTCTAAGATGAGTGCGTGGCTCGACCTACAGATGGCTAAGTCTGAACACAATCAAGAGACAATCCTTAGAGAATTCGTCTCCAGATTCACGGGATCCCTTAGAGATTGGTACCAAGCCCTTGGAGAATACCGACAATTATAGTTTGTTCGGACACCCTCAACCTCCCAGGCTATTAGTATCATCTTCAGATAATTTCTTAGAGATCCTAACCAGTTCTACAAACAGGCTAGACAATAATTTTTCGAGGCGTGCTATTGTTCACTCCGTAAAAAGGACATCAACTTCCATTACAAACAAATGTCTAACAGATATCACATTCTTGGTGGTATCAATGACCTAAGTCTTAAAAATGTCTATGTCAATTCTCTTCCTATTGAACTTCAAGATGAACTTCAGAGAAAGATTGACACCTCAGACAGACCCTTCAATGACACCACTTTAGGTGAAATTCATATGTTCACTCTGAGTGCATTGGAAAAGCTTTGTGCTACTCAGAAGGTCTTTTTCAAGATGCTCAAAGAAGGAAAACGGTATGAAGTACAATGCAAATAACCCTCGTACTAGATCAAGTGTAAGTTTGCAGGACAATGCACCTACAAACAAAAGAAGAAAGAGCATCTCCACTCTTTAAAACACAAAGGGAACAAAACGTTTAAATTATATAAAAAGAAGGCTAAATGAGCGTGGAACAAATCCTAGAAATGTTTTGTCTATAGGAAAAATAGGCATTATGCCAAGAAATGTCCGAACAAAAAAGCAAAGTCAGCTCAGCTGGTTCACCAGTTAGAGCACATAGCGGATGAAGTCCCATCTGATACCGACATTGAATCTCTCTTTTCGGAGCAAGAAGCTGTCAATGAGAATACCACTTTTGAACTACAAGATACAGATTCTGCATCCGACTCAGAATACTCTAGCTCATCTGAGTCAGAAGCGATCCAAGACTCTTATCAGGCAGTACAAATTGATTCACAATCGGGACCCCAAGTTTCGATTCAGATACTGTCTGACAAATACTCCAAACCAGTTAATGCTATCGCCTACTTTGACACTGGTTCACACAATACCATAATGAAAGAAGCTTTGAAGTCCCATTTCCGTTACTTCAAGGCAACTGATGGTCAGATATTTACTACTAACGTAATTTCCAAAAATAAGATTGGTATTAAGATCTTCCTATCATATACCCTTTGGACTCACGTCATTGGAACTCCGTTACCAGATAAAGATATCCTAATCGGTTGGGATGCCTATTGGCTATGTAAATCTCTCCGGATTCTTCCTAACAGGATCCGATGCAAGAGAAATATCAAAATCTTCTCCAGTATTCCCAAAATCTTCCCATTATTTGAAATCCAACCCTCGTTCCAACAAATTCAGCAAAGGTTACTACAGTTTTGCGCCAACAATCATGCAAATTTCCACCATCCTAGGCTCTTGTGGAAAAATCTAGACTTATTTATTAAGCTACTTTTCAAGCCTAATGTTTGTATTCGCCATAAGCTGTGAGTTTCTTCCTTTAATATTAACTCTATTTGAGTCAAAACAGTCTAACTCGTATTCCTGGACTCTAGGGCACAGGCTTTGATACCATGGAGGATGACAGGGACGCCTTGAACCGTCTCCTTACAGTCTTAATGCTTTCTCCCTTGTCTGTCTCAGGCCAGTTGCACTGTGAGTATCCCGTTTAGGCTATAGGTTGCCGCTTTAGGGGAAAAGCATTAAGACTGTAAGGAGATGGTTCAAGGCATCCTTACTATCCACCATGGTATCAAAGCCTTTGACCTGGAGTCCAGGAATACGAGTTAGACTGTTTTGACTCAAATAGAGTTAATATTGAGGGAAGGAACTCACAGCTTATGGCAAATACAAACATTTCTTCCACTCCTACTACTTTAGACCCGGTTAGGCTCTCTTCTTCTGTCTCTCTCCCTTCCTCAGTTAGATGTATCCAGTCCTCCAAAATACAAAACCTTATAGAGTACACCCATATTCCAGACTCCGACCAGATCAATGAAACTTCTTTACCATTGTTGAACCCTTACACTATCTTTAAAAGAAACATATCTCTTGCTACAAAAATTCAACACCTTATTCAACATCGATCTCCTCTAATTAAAGAATACATCCAATCAATAGCCTTTGAAAACTGCTTAGTTCTAGCCACTGCTGCTGAGCAGTATGTTGACCTTGAATTAGGTCAACCACGTTTGATCATTGGATCTAAGAAGAGTACTCTTACTTATACATCGGTGCTGTCCAAATCATTCTTACCTTACATGGAAGAAAAAGTGTACCTGTTACTACCCGAGTTACTCTTCTCAATACCATCCACACTTTATGCTGGTAGTATATCACTCACGTACTACCCCAACTTCAATATCCCATTACGGGATGTCAATCTCCACAATTGCCTGAAGATAAAGCTTCAAGTTTTGGGAGCATCCATGCTACCAAATTGTTACATGGCAACTCTCCACTACCAGATCGCCTACCGGTTTCAAGATTATACTCTTAATCTTCCCATCCCCACTTATAATAGAGATACAATTTTCATCAAGGCAGAAAGAGAAGATGAGGTTCTCACCATCATCCAGATTCCCAAACAGCTGCCTAGAGACAAGCTCAAAGAGATCATGCCTCTTGAATGGATCACCAACTATGAGAAAGCTTTCCAGAACACTACTCTCGTTGTTGCTTCCGAAACAACGTATATCAATGAAGATGATGGCTCTATAAAGACGGTCTATGAGCCTATCTTAGACACAGGATCTTTCTCCCACGCTAGCGCTCCTCTAGTCTTTCAAACACTCATGATCAGTCCAGTCACCACAGAAGATGACATCCCGATCCATAGCTTTGAAGCTAATGGATCTACGATTTTCACTGACAAGATCAATGGTCATTTCATCTCGGATGTTGATCCCAACATGTGCGATGCTGATTGCACCTGTCATGACTGTATAAAGCAATATCTTGTCCCTTAAAAACTTTTACGCACATCGCGCAAGCCTGATGACCCAGACAGCCCTTGGATAGGTTTGCGACCTATCAAAAACAAGCAACTTTCAATATATGACAGAGCTTTACAGATCCTACGATCCGAATGCCTCTTACCCATAGAAAATAGCTCTCTTGTCCCATTTTTACCTCCATATATACCTTGCTACATGGCTTCCAATTATAAGTAGGATTTCCCTCCTTTGGAACCCACCTTAAATCCTGAAAGGAACTGGTTTTCCAAACCCTTCGTACAGATCACTGAAGTCTTGAATGATGGCTCTCTAAAGCAACCTACCCAGGCTGAGCAAGTCCTCAACTGACAATCTCACAACGCCAAAATACAGAATAAAGTTTTCAGCTCTATTGATCAGAAGATTGACCACATCATCTCCCGACATGAGAATCAGCTTCAAAGTCTCGATGTGGACCTCAGAGACATGTTCTTTGACCTCCAATCCAGGATAGCCAAGTTTGACGTTGATCTTCATTGGTACATCGACCATGGATATTTCGGACTAGAATTTGATAGGAAAGAAAGAAAAATTAGACGTCTTAAGGAACAACTGGAACAGATGAAAAGAGATCACTCATCCTCTGTTCCTCCTTAGTTTATTCCTAAACCTTATTCTTCTTCCCAATTGTTGTTCTTTCCAACATCCCCTCCATACTTACCTTCCTCCAAGCCTCCAGACACTTCTCAATACTTTAAATCCACTAGTGAACTTTTTCGCAAATACCCTCCTCTTTCCTTTCCACCTAAGAAACAAACCAGCAAGTCTTCCTCGTCCAGACGTAAAGATAAGCAACCCACTCCAGATCATTTCAACCAGTTAATGCTATCGCCTATTTTGACACTGGTTCACACAACAACATGATGAACCCTAAGGTTCTCCCTTCAGACGCTTGGAAGTCCCATGTCCGTTACTTCAAGGTAGTTGATGGTTAGATATTTACTAATAATCTAATTTCCTAAAATAAGATTGGTATTAAGATCTTCCCATCATACACCCTTTGGACTTGCGTCATTGGAACTTCGTTACTAGATAAAGATATCCTAATTGGTTAGGATGTCTATTGCCTATGTAAATCTCTCCGAATTCTTCCCAATGGGATCCGATACAAGAGAAATTTGAAAGCCTTCTCCAACATTCCCAAAATCTTCCTATTATTTGAAATCCAACCCTGGTTCCAACAACATCAAAGGTTACTACAGTTCTGCGCCAACAGTCATGCAGATTTCCACCATCCTAGGCCCTTGTGGAAAGTTTAATTTTATTTCAAGTTTCAAACTTTCTCATTTCAAGTTTCAAACTTTCTCATTATTACATAATTATCATATTGTTTTTGTCTTTCTTTTATGCATAGTTATGACCTCTATCAATAAACAAAATATATATTTTTTAACGATAGCTATAGATATCAACAAGTTTTTTTTTTTTTTTTTTTTTGGATGGCTATATAAAAAAGAGAATACATTGAAAATATTTTGACCCTATATATGGTTTCACATGTTTCCGTTTATAAGGTTTCCACATTCGAGATATTTCCAAAAGTAAATTAGACGATCATTAAAATAGGATTTGCTTCCAAAAATAATATGATTTTTTTTTTATTTTTTTATTTTTTATAAATTGGGTGTGATAATAATTTAAGAGTGTTTATAAATAATATGTATTAAAATGAATATATTTATTTCAATGAGGTTACTATTGACATTATGATAAATGCTTAATGTAATATTTATTTTTAAATTTTAGACATTGGTGTACTTATAAAAATTAGTGTACTATTAAATTTTATTGGTATCAATATCCGTACCTATATGCAATATATATGACAATAGATAAAAAAAAGAAAGTAATAATATGTTATGGTCACACAAAAAACAAAAAAAATTATTTATTTATTTTATAACATGTTTATTGTCACACAAAATAAAACAAATTATTTATTTTATAACATATTTATGGTCGTACAAAAATAAAATAAAATATTTATTTTAAAAACATTTTCAATATTCATTTATGTCTTTTCTAGTAATTGCATTTGGTTTTCACAGTACTTTTAAAAATCAGTTTACCAAACAAACAATCAATTGTTTCTTATCACAACAAATCTAAAAGCAATTCTTCTTACAGCAAAATCAAAAACAATTCCCCTCATAGCACATCAATGCCAAACTAAGCCTAATTGTACCCACATACATTTCTTAAGGTTTGGCTTAATTGCATTCATATGGAGAAAGATGTTTATACTGCAGAGACACCCTTGAAGTTAATGGCAATTGCATATTCAGTTAGTTTGACCGAATCTAATTCTTGAAATGTCAAAAGTACCCATACAACAAAGGTTTGTTTAGGAAAGCTTTTGAGAGGCTTAGAAGCTCTTTTGAGACCCAAAAGTAACTTTTGGAGCTGTTTTTGAAAGGTCTTTTACAAGAAGCACATGTGCTTCTCTAGAAAGGGCTTCTACAAAACACGCGAAGCCAAATGTATAATTAAATGAAATTTTTATATAGCCAATGTTATCCTTTTCTTTCATATATATACGGAAATTTTTCTATAAGGATGCCCTGATATAATCATATAAGGACATTGAATGTGAGCCACTCGTTTTACATACTTTGACTTAGACCTGGCAAAATTTTATACGACCCATTAACACGACCCAAACCCATTCGAAAATAACGGTTGATGGGTCAAGTTTATCGAATCGGGTTGTTAATGGGTCGACCCATTAAGACACAAAATATAATGGGTCGGTTTTGGGTCAACCCTTAAAAAAAGGGTTTTATTGAAAACTAACTCCTTTGGGAGGCTCAAGTTGAAATCTAACCCATTTTTGAAAAACTTGTAAAACTAACTCTTTTGAGGTTGTTGAAAGACAATATTGCCCTTGTAAAATTTTAAAACCCCTATCTAATCCTTTTAATCTTTTAATCGACCAAACCTCCCAACAACTATGTAGTCTTTGTAAAAGACCAAACCCTTGAAATTGAAAATCCCTAATTCTATGTACTATCTCAAACCAGACCAGACCTAATTCTTTAATCGAGCAAACGAGACCAACTATGTACTCTCTCAAACGACCTTCTCCTTCTCTCCCAAACGACCTTCTCCTTCAATTCTAGGGCAGCAGTCTCCAACCACGCCAACGATGACGGGACGACAGTTTGAAGTCGACGACGGCGCGACGGGATGGCAGCTTGAAGTCAACGACGACAGCTTGAAGTTGGGGACTGTGTTCGTGTTGTAGATCCCCAAAATAGGGTTTTAATAGATTTGATAAACTTCATTTTTTAAGGTAATCTCGTTTTTTCTCAACTGGGTTTTGTTTTGGGTTTGAATAGATTTGGTTTTGAATTCTCATGTGGGTATGTCAGTTTGTTCTCTTTGTTTTTCTTCAAAGCCTGGTTGAATTTTTATCACTTTTCAGCATTCATGTTCCAATAGGGATGATAGATAAAAAGAAATCTCAGTGTCTATTAAGTGAATCTTTGTATGTTAATGGTTGCTGCTTTCTCATAATTTCGGTTAACCTTTGTATGGATGGCAACTTGAGAGTTGTTCTTGGGACTTAGTTTTCTAAAATTCTCCATGGTGCTTAATTTTCGGACCTATCCTACCCTGATGTTGATTTCTGTTGTAAGGTCTGTACAATATAGATGGATCTCGTATGTATTTACAATGATAAACTGAAGCTGTGTACCGATACTGAAGGTGTTGATTTGCATTTTCCATAAGCGACTGGTTTTGATCATCCTTTTCTCTTCTAATCTGTTTCTGAATTAGGCAAGGGATGTTGATCATTTAATTATATGTATTTTTCTATACACTTCTTCGACGTAAATATTGATTTCCCTTTACTTCGTCTTCTTCCTTGTTAATTTTGTTTCCTTTATTCTTCTTCCTTGTTAATTTTGTTTCCTTTCATATAGTACAATTCGTTTTATATTTCTCTTAAAATGATTTTGTCCTTGTCAAGGATGTGTGTCATCACTGTCATACTTGGTAATATAGGTCTACTTTTGAATAGGTTGACTACGAACAAAATGATATAGAATTAAGACGACATGGGTTGAATGTGTTATAATGCCCCTATCGCAGCTCGTTGATGTCAGTTGGATTGGGTTTTCTGCTATCAAGGCTTTCTTTTGCCATTATTGCTTGTAGATTCCCATCATATTTATGCCTTATAAATAAATTTGTTCCTTGATAAATTCATTAAACATGATGAGCGTAGTAAATTTGTTGGTATTAGTTAATTTTGTGTTGCTATCACAAATAAGGATGAAGAATTGAAGAAAGTAGGATAAGAACGAATGAAAAGGCACATGAATATTTTTACATTCCATTGTTTTTTGGTCGTTGAATTCAAGTAGTTTGGTTTTTGGTCAGGATTTGGCTAGTACACCTTTATGAAATGGGTGGGTATCATGGCAATCTATTTTGGTTGCCAATTGGAAGACAAAGTAGCCTGGGTTGATGCATTTAAAGTTTTAAAATTAGTAATTTATGTTTTATATATTGAAGTTATTTGTTTTGGAGATTAAATGAAAGTTTATTAATATATATTTGATATGATCCATGTCATTCCTAATTAATAAACACTTATATTGTAGTGCTTTATTAATTAGGTTTTTTGCTATTTTAGAATGTCATGATTAACTTTGTCATTGTTTCTAAGTTAAACTATTTACCTATTTCTTAAGCATTGGCCTGGTGTGTCTTCAGCTTTGCTCAAACTGCTGCTTCTGTTATTCAAATATTTGTTGGCCGCCTTAGGGTATTTATTTGCCTTCTAGTATTAATAATAGTTAACAAACCTTCAGTTTAGTCAATACTGAGTCTAGTGACATCATTAAGGTGCAAATGTACTATTTCAGGATAGGGCATGCAATCATTCTGGTGACCCCGAGATAGAAGCTGCTCTTAAAAGAGGAGAGGATCCTGGGTTGGCTTTGGTTAGTTTACAAACATTTCCCTTGGAATTTGTAATTCAAGAAAGTTGTGTTTGTGGCATGATTTGTTTGCTGAATAATACACCATATCCATAATAATAATAATAATAATAATAATAATAATAATAATCTTGTATTCAGTTGTGGTTGTTTTATTTTGTTTACGATTTCTTCAAAATCATGTATTGTTCCTATTATATCAATCTTGGTGTGAAGCTACTAGCCTACTAGTATTGGAATCTCACTTTATCCTTTAGCTCTATCTAGATCTATACTTTTCTTAGTGATGTGGAGTTATATGTTTTGATAAAGCCAAATGCCCAACCGTATATTATTATTGTCAATATGTTATTAGTGTACAGTCATTTTTTTCCGTTCTTTTTTTTGAGAAAAGTATAAACTCTTTTTGATAATATCTTTTTTGGTTTCCCGATACATTAAAAGAAATCATGATGTGATGGTGTTGATTCTAAAATCTTAAATATATTTCAGTTATTTATGGTTCTTTTGGGTAATTTATGGTTCTCATGGGTAATTTTGGTTTAGTGATGTTTGAATGTTAGGAATTGGTGTTAGGAATTCCAAACAGCAGTTAGGAATTTCCAACGGCTGTTAGGAATTCTCAACAGCCGTTGGGAATTCCTAACGGCGATTGGGAATTCCTGACACCCGGGGTGTTAGGAATTCCCAACGGGTGTTAGGAATTCCTAACAGCCGTTAGGAATTCCTAACTGCTGTTTGAAATTCCTAACTACAGTAACAAATATCACCTTAAATTGCTTATTCGGTTAAAACATTTATACTAAAATAAATATTTTATGGTTTTATGTTATATTTTAGGATAATTAAATAGGAGAAGAGATGAAATTGTAAGTAAAGGCTACAAAACATTTCCCGGCGAAGATAAACAGCACTTCGTCAACGGCTGCTGTAAAGTGCATTAAGGAAAAGTTGACGGAGGCACAACTATCCCTCTTCCGCACAACATGCTTTGGGAAACTTCTAGACATGAATGACCTTAAGTTTTCCGGACAGCTGGTACATCATCTCTTACTTAGACAAATACCGTCTCCTAATAAATCTGAGATGTGGTTTGCAATAGGTGGCAAGAGATTGCAGTTTTCTATTCAAGAATTTTGTCTTATCACTGATTTAGAGTGTGGCCCTGACCTGCCGGTGCTAAGTAAGGAAAAAGGGGATGGTAGTGGGAGTTTTCAGTCGTCGATGCTGAATGGGGAAGTGCGATTAAATAATAAAACTTTGGAGGCAATGTTCAAAGCTGCTTCTTCAGATAATGATGCAGACATGGTGAAGCTAGCTTTACTTTATTTTTTGGAGACGGTTTTATTGTAGTCTTTAGATGAAAATGATATTGGAAGTTCTATATCTTGTAATCTTGTTTTATATGATATTGAAAATGATATTGTAGCCATGTTTTAACAAAAATGGTTGGTTTTCTGAATTTGGCAGCCATCAGGATTCTTGAATACAACATGTAGAAATTGCTGTATTTATTCAATGTAGTGACAGTTTTGGTTGTTAAAGTGCAGGGGCTGTCTTTATTTTGTTGTCACAATGCAATGACTGTTTTTATTGTTAAATTACATAGACTGCTTTTGTTTTTAAAAAGTAGAGGCTGTTTTTAATCAATTTATGGGCTGTTTTTGTTGTGAAAATACTGAAATTGTAGGGGCTGTTAAATTGTATGGGCTGTTTTTATTCAAGGTAGGGACTTTTTTTTTTTTTTTTGTGAAAATACAGAAACTTTGCTGTTTATTTTGTTGTTGTTACAATGCAGGGGCTGTTTTTATTGTTAAATTACAGGGACTGTTTTGTTTTTAAAAAGTATGAGTTGTTTTTAATTAATTTATGGGCTGTTTTTGTTTTGAAAATACTGAAACTTGGGTTGTTTTTGTTTTTAATAAATTTATGGTTGTTTTATTGCGAAAATGCATAAATAAAAAAGCCTTTTATAGATATGTAAGACTTTATTTTGTTTTTAGAATGCAGGGCCTATTTTAACAAAATAACCACATATAACAACTTTGTTAACAAGTTAACAACACTATCAACATTTTCATCTTAAACAATTAAATCCATAACAACAACCTTCATAACAACACTGCTTCTTAAATTCTTAAAAAGCTGCATATTAAATTTTGTCAACAAGCTTCATAACAATTAAATCCATAAAAACAAGCATATTAAATTGTGTCAACTATTTTACACAACATCGTCAAAAAAAAAAAAAAAAAATTTAATACTACATAACCAATGTCCCATGTCATCCAGCCACCTACAAATAAACATGTAAAATTATTATAAACAATAAATTATAGAACATAAAAATCCATAGTCAACAAAGTTAATCATTTATAAAAATTAAGTAGCAATTATCAACAACTGTAAACTATAATATAAAACATGTTTATTATACCTTAAGGGTTTCCATTTTGATCGGATAAAGGAATTGATGCTTTACATTTCTGCCTATTGTGTCCTAATCTTCCGCATCTAACACACTTCCGTTGTACAATTTCTTCACCTCGAGATGGTTTACGTTTTTTTGCCGGACGTCCACGAGGTTTGCGGCCTTTTGGTGGTAGAACAACACGACTTTGTACATTATCAGGAACATCCCACTCTTCGATAGGCCCAACGGGGTAAATGGAACTACCATAAGCTGTAGCCAATGTTTCCTTGTGGTAATAATGAGAGCAATAGTCATAACATGAAGAACGACGAAAGTTACAAGCAGCAAGTGCATGTTTACAAGGGAGTTGGTCCAACTGAAATTTTCGGCAAGTACAAGTCTTCTCAATTAAGTTAACAAATCCATTTAAGTATCCGTCAACGACTTGGTGTTCCTATAGATTGATAGGATACACACGGTAACAACGTGATTTATTACTCCTATGACGTAGCTTTTTTTCGGCCTACTTTGTCATTGGAGTATTCATTTTTGCAGCAGCTTCACACCTTTCCCAAAACCACTTTTGTAGTAAACCACGTATATGCTCAACTAATTTTGTGATCGGCAGCTCTTGTGCATCATTTAAAATGCCATTCAAACACTCTGCAATGTTCGTTGTCATTATGCAATATCTTCTTCCGTCAATGTGACTTTTAGCCCACTTTGTAGGATCTGCCTCATTCAAATATTGTGCAACACTCGCATCTATACCCCTTATTTGAAGCATAATCTGATTAAACTCAACAATACGATAAACTTTTGAACACTTGTAAAATATATCATGGACTTCAACACCTTTAAATTTTGCCTTCATGTTTTGACCAAGGTGATACATACATATACCATGCAATGAATTAGGGAACACACCTGTAGCTGCCTTTGCAATGCTTGTGTTTCGGTCAAAGATAAATATAAGATCATCCATTTCACCAATCAACCCATGTAACTTTGGAAAAAACCAATGCCATGATTGGTCATTTTCTAAATCACCAATACCGAAGGCCAATGGGTAGACTTGGTTATTTCCATCCAAACTTGTTGCAATAAACAGGGTACCCTGATGCTTGCATTTCAAGAAAGTTCCATCAACAGCTACCACTGGACGAATACAACTTTTAAAACCTTCAATGGAAGGTCCTAATGTCATAAAAAAAATATTTGAAGCGATTTAAAGCGTCAGTATCAATGAATGTGACTGTCCCTGGATTTTTCATTTCAAGCATGTGACAATATGAAGGAAGAATGGTAAATGAGTTATCGGTGAACCTTTAACTAAACCCATGGTGACCTCTTTAGCCCTCCATGCTTTGTTATAATCCAAAGTCATTCTACACTACCTTTTCATATCCTCAATTATGTCGTTTGGTCTATAAGATTGTGAAGTTCCCTTAAACTTGGATTTAATGCAATGTCCAATCAATTTGCTACTTGCTTGTCTATGATCAAAGTGGAGGGCGTCAAGAGAGCATGTGTGATCGGGCGAGTATTTTCTTACACGAAATGATTCACAATCCTTAAGATTTGTTGCATGGACAGGCCATTTGCAATCTTCGACAATGCATGACATAACCAACAAATTTTTGGTGGATTTCTTTACTTTGAACTGAAAATGATTAGCAATTGAAAACAATTGCATCTTGAAATGTAACTCTTCCTTACTAGGAAATAAATCACCAACCCTAACTTCTTTAACATTGTTGACTACACTCTCCAAGGATGTGTAACTTCCATGTATTGTTGATGATTTTACCCCAATTCCCTGAGAACTCGTAACCCTTGATCTTCTTGAGGGTACCTCTGAGGTTGATGGCCGACTATCTCTAGCTTCATCATTATTGTCCACCCCAATAGAAAATACATCAACATTTGGAAAGTCATTTGGACTCAATAGACTTTCATGTATATTATCAAGACCAACTCCATTGCCATTATCCGATTCAAAAACATCGGCAATGTCTTCGTTGATAAGTTCATTATCAGGACCTTCTGTGTTTGGAATTATTCTTCTTTTCTATTCTATAGTAACACATAAAGAGGTTCTTGTATTCACATCGGAATTTTCACACAAGAAAACTTGCACATCATCATTAGTCACAACTTCAAACGGTGCTAAAACCTCAGGTGAATTGAAGATGAATTTCATTTTGATGGAGCACTTGTTTGGATTGGCTTCAACAAGACGAGATACGATGCCATGTAATGACTCATACGATATTTCCCTTGAAACTGAAATTATTTTAGACATTCCATATTGATATTTGAACTTCTCACCACTGTTAATCCATTCACCGCCGTATAAAACAACAAACCAGACTTTATCCATACAACCCAACTTTCAAATGCATAAGAAATTTAGAATTAAATTCCAAAAAAAAAATATATTCTAAATTCATAGTGCATTGAATCTACAAAATATTCTTACTTCCAAACATTGTGTGGAAATTCTCAACAGATGTTAGGAATTCCTAACACTAGTTAAGAATTCCAAACAGCAGTTAGGAATTTCAAACATCCGTTAGGAATTCTAAACATCCGTTAAGAATTCTAAACACCCGTTAGGAATTCCAAACAACAGTTGGGAATTCCTAACAATATTATGGAATTCCTAACGGATGTTGGAAATTCCAAACGTCTGTTGAGAATTCCTAACAGATGTTGAGAATTCCTAACTAGTGTTTGGAATTCCTAACATCTGTTTAGAATTCCAAACAGCTGTTGAGAAAACAGTGCTGGACACATTCCAAAAAATTAGTTTCAATTGTCTAGATTCAATACTATAATGGAAAATCAACCACAACAACATCAAATTCAACCAAGACCCATGCTTTATTACATTCATGTCGCTATTTTCACAAAAATAAAGAACCCTAATACACAAATCTAAGTAAATAACACATTTTGAATAAGATATAAACTATAAATTTTGCTTGTAAACTGTAAATTGACCACAACAACATCAAATTCAACCAAGACCCATGCTCTATTCCATTAATGTAAGCTATTTTCACCAAAATAATGAACCCTAATACATAAATCTAAGTAAATAACACATTTTTACAAGAAATAAATTCAAAATTTAGCTTGTGACCTTTAACTTGATGACAACAACTTCAGATTCAAACAAGACTCATGATTTATTATGTAAATGTAAACTATTTTCACAAAAATATTACACAAATTTCAGAAAATATGATATAAAAATCGGATATGAAGGATAAAAGTTAAAAAAAAATAAAAACTCACCTCAAAACTTCAATGGACAGAACTCTTGTGGAGTTGCTCAATGGTAGAGTTGTTTCTTTCTACTTGCTCAATGATAGAATTGCTTAATTTGTATTTGCAAAGGAAGAGAGAACAAAAGAAAAAAAATTTGGAGAGGGAAAGAATTAGGTCGGCTGGCTGTTGGTGAGTAGAGAAAGAAGTGATGAAAATAAGGAAATAAAAGGTATATAATGTGTAAAAGAGAAAAGTTAGTAAGTAAAGGTAAAATGGTACTTACGTATGAAAAAATAGTTAGTTTTGCAAGTTTTTCAAAAATGAGTTAGATTTCAATTTTAGGCTCCCAAATGAGTTATTTTTCAATAAAACCCTTAAAAAAACCGTTAATTTGATAACCCATTAATATAAATATATATATTTTTAATGTGTTTATGAAAGTAATTAAAAAAAAATCTCTATAATTATGATTAGAATATATTTTACTAATTAATTTTTTTAAAATTTCTAATTTTTTTTTTTATTTTTGGAAGAGGAAAAATTTCTAAATTAAAAATTCTAAAACTATAAATCAATTATTTCACAATATTATAATCCTAACCCTAACCCTAACCCTAACCCAAAAACTCTAAAAGTAGCTAGTGGTCTTCAACTTTCTTGAAATCAATTACCGTCAATTCGATCTTAGTAAATTCAATCAAGTATGTTTTCTTTCTTGCATTTTGATTTTTGTATTACTATTTTCTATGGTAGTATGATGCCACAATTTCATGCAACATAATTTTAGGACTTTAATTTTGTTTGACAATTGATATTTGATATTCTAAAAGACTAAAACCAACCTGTTTCTTGAAATTTTCTTCTAAAGGAAGATATTTTTTGTTTTTTTACAAAATATATTCTCTTCAATATATAAATTTTTTGTTATATAAACAATATATCATCCTAATTTCTAAGTACATTTTTTTATAAAAAAATAAAATATTTATACAGATTGAATTCATGGACATTCAAGAGAATCCTCCTATTGATGTCTAAAATGAATCGGGTGATGAACTTATGAAGACAACCACTTCGAAGAAAAATGGCAAAACAGGGACTGGAAAACGAAAAAAGAGATCGTATGCTTAGAATTTGTTTGAGGTAATACCTGGAACTGAGTATAAAAACAAATGTGCTAGGTGTAAAAAATATGGAAAAAATATAATTGTGTTAGCAAATGTGGGACTGCAAATATGTTAGAACACCTTAAAATTTGTCCGAGGAATGTCTATGGTGATGTGGGAGAAATGTTTTTCTCACCCACACAGCCTTCTGGAAAGCTGAGATCCCTAAAATTTGATCCTGAGACATTTCAAGATTTACTAATACAGGCAATTATGAAGCATGATTTACCTTTTAATTTTGTTGAATATGAGGGCATTAGGACTGTGTTTGAGTTTATATGTTCTGATATAAAGCTACCTTGTAGGAATACAACTAAGACATGTGTGCTGAGGATGTTTAACCATGAAAAATTAGAACTTCAAAATCTGTTGAACTTGGTTCTGGGAAGGATTTGCTTGACATCGGATTTATGGACTTCCATAGCAACAAATGGGTACCTTACTCTTACAGTCCACTTTATTGACAATGATTGGAAATTGCATAAAAAGATTTTAAACTTTATTTGATAAAATTAATTCATTGTTATCTGAGTGGGGGGTTGAAAAAAAGTTGTTTTCTATTACATTGGATAATGCTTCAGCTAATAAATCTTTAGTTGACATTTTGAGGAATCAATTAAACTTCAGAGGTGCACCCTTAATGAGTGGTAAATTCTTTCATGTTCGTTGTTATGCTCACATTCATAACTTGATAGTTCAAGATGGACTTAGAGAGATTGATGAATCGGTGTTAAAAATTCGAGAGTGTATCAAATATATGAAAGGTTCACCGAGAAGAAAACACAAGTTTTATGATTGTGTAGCACAAGTTGGGATGGTGGGTAATAAGAGAGGTTTGCGACAAGATGTGCCTACTAGATGAAATTCAACCTATCTCATGCTTGAGAGTGCACTTTTTTACCGTTGAGCTTTTATTAATTTAGGGTTGAACGATTCTAGTTTCAATTGTTGTCCTTCTTCAGATGAGTGGGGTAAAGTTGAAAAGATTTCCAAGTTTTTAGAGTACTTTTATGAAGTTACTTGCTTATTTTCTGGAACGAAGTACCCTACATCAAACTTGTTCTTCTCTAAGATATTTTTAATCCAAAATAGTATTACATAAGCCATGGTAAGCATTGATAGTTTTTTGAGAAAGATGAGAATGCAAATGAGCTTAAAGTTTGAAAAATACTGGTTAGAATGTAATCAAATTCTTGCAATTGCCACTATTCTTGACCCTCGATACAAATTTCAGTTTATAGAGTGGGCTTATGCAAAACTTCATGGAAAAGATTCTCTTGAGTTACATGGTGTTCATGAAACATTGTTCTCTCTCTTTAATGTATACATGGAAGCTTTGTCTCTTATTTTGAACTTAAGTCATTCAAAGCAAGAGGCTTTTGGTCCTACTAGCAGTGAAGATGCCATTTTTGAGGTAAATCTTAATTTTATTTGTCTTATTTATTGCATATAAAAATTAATACTTTATGAATGAATTTAACTGTTTATAAATTTAATAAACTTTATTTGTTTTTTTTTGCATTATGTGGACTTTGATATTTGCTATAAAGAGGGTTCTGTTAGTATGAAAACTGAGATACACAAATATTTTGATGATGAAAGACTGGACAAGAAGAAAGAGTTTTTATGTTCTAACTTGGTGGAAAGGACAACAAACGTGTTATCCTATACTTTCTCATTTAGCTCGTGATGTGTTAACAATTCATATTTCTACAGTTGTATTTGAATATGCATTCAGTATTAGGGGTAGAGTACTAGATCAATATCGTAGTTCATTGTCACCTGACACTGTTCAAGCTTTGGTATGTACTTGAGATTGGTTATTTGATAAGAAAACAGGTAAATCTCTTACAACTCTTAATGTAATTATTAATATTTTATTCCTTGTAAAATAAACTGTTGATAAATATATATATATATATATAATTCTTCTGCAGAGGAAGAGCATATTAACATGGATAAACTCATTGAAGATGTCTTCAATTTGAACATCGAGGCTTCTATTAATTCAACTCAAGGGACTGAATCTATTATGCTTAATTGAAAATTGAAATGTAAGATTTTATTTACAAATGTATTGGATTTATTAATGTATGTTAGTTTTTCTTTTCTTAACATCTAACACAAGTAATTTAACCTTTTAGGTCTAAATGAGGGTTGAGATTCTCAATCACAACATCTTGAAGATTTAAGAGGAAGATTAATGGAAGATTTCATTTTTTATTTTTTTTTGGGACTTGTTTATTTTTTAAATTAGATGTTTTTGATTGATTGATGGTGCCTATTGTGGTTTTTATTTATTTATTTATTTTTAAGTTTTAGATACGTATGGTGAACTTGATTGTATGAATTTGATCATGTTTCAGTACTATTTATTTTCAATTGTTTAATAAATCTTAAATATGATATTTTATAACGGGCCGGGTCGGATTACCTATTAATTTAACAAATGGTTTTGGATTTGTATATTTTAACTCATTAAGCTAACGGGTCGGATTCAGGTGGAGCAATTTTAACACGAACCAAACACAAAACGACACGAATTCGTAATAACACGACCCATTGCTAGGTCTACTTCGACTTGGTATGTATACACTTGTCAAATCACTGACATTCAATATAATGGATTCCATAGAAACGGCACCGGGATATCTGTACTTCCGCAATTTCTCTCATCTCTCTCCATCACATAATCAAATCCCCATTTGCTTGCCGCGAAGATCGTTGCTACCACCGTGAAGGGTCGTCAACCTCCAAATCCAACACACAACCTCGTCAATCTCCTCACCGTCTTAACCTCGTCAACTTCCTCACCGTCTCGATATCTCCGAGAGCTTCTATTGATATAGCAGGTTAGGTTGTGAGTACTGGGTTTCTGGGTTATGTGTATTGAAGATGAAGTAAAAAAAAATCAAGCGATAATTGCACTAAAAAGACAATTTTAATCAAGTTTTCGTTTGTGGTATTGAATAAGAAGTGTGTTTGATTTGGGATTCACTGATTCAATAATTGCTAGCTTTTCAATGTCCTTTTGTTTCTTGGGTTCTTATTTGTGTGAATTCTTATCTGTAGGGTTCTTGTCTTAGTAAATTCTTATTTGTGTAAATGAGGATTTCAATTGAATCGAAAATTCTGAGTAATTTCTTATTTGTGTAAAATGAGTTTTTCAATTGAATTAAAAACTAAGTAATTTCTTGTTCGTGCTTTTGTTCCATTTATATGTTTGTTATTAGAAATCTGCAGTGTGGCATAATGCATACCGCATCCATGATCCATGCAATTAGGTCGTTTCACTGGTACTATAACATTTATTTTATGTATATTTCAACAAATTATTTATGTGAATCTTGGTATTCTTTTGAAGGAATGGATAATGGAACAGTGGGAGAAAAATTACTAAATTAGTGCAACAGCAGGAGCAAATAATGGTAGCTCATTGGTTGTAATGTCTAAAGGTTTGTTTTGTTATCTGTGGAGCAGATATGATTCTATACACAATCATGGATTCAATTTGTGTTGATCTGTTGATGGAACTTCCTAACAAGCCTAAGAAGCCAGCAAGATCATATTTCATTTTCAGGTAAAAATAACTGAATCTAATAAACACCAAAGTGTGTCTCTCCTGTAGAGCAGCAATATTGCTTAGTTGTTGTTGTGCTTTGTTTTGTGTTATTTGCAGCAAAGAGGCTTTGTTGGAGGAGAGGCCAGACACCAACAACTTCACCATTGTTGCTCTGATGTCTGTGAAATGGAAGGTATAATAATAAATTTATGTGTACTTTGCAAGCAAGCCATTGGTTTGATAGCACTTTGTTGTGTATGATTGATTTGCTTTTAAAACTAATGGAAATTCTATGATTCCATGTCCAATTTTCAAAATTTCTCATTTTAACTTATAACTTTGTGGTATGTGACTAATGTGAGAGAGATTATGTTGGAGACAGGATCTACTGTGAATTTTTGTTCTACTTGTCAACATTAACGATTCCTAATTTTCACACTAAAAAAAGGTAACAAAATCTAATACCAAGATTTTAACAAAAGATAGTGTTAAAAAGAAAAATTGTATTTTAAGAGATGATGAACTTAATTCTTAATGTCTCTCTACTTTTTAATTTTAGTACATATTTTTCAAGGAGATATAATTGAAAAATGTTATATTATCTCATATGAGGTAAACCTTTTATTTATTTATTTATTTATTTTTTTTATACATATATTATTTATTCAAATTAAGATAAAAATGTTATATTATAATTAGAAGTGATTTTAATTAGTTACAACCAAACAGGTTCAAAATCTTTTCTTTAAGAGTAAAAATGTTATATCATAATTAGAAGAGATTTTAAAATGTTTCTACCAAACAGTCTCAAAAGCTTTCCTGATACAAAAACTCTTTTGGGATATATCATCCAAACATTAACTGAAAAGTTCAAGATTTTACTTCTCTTTTTTTACTGTCAAAAGCCAAAGTAAAAGTTATCCCAAATATAACAAGAAGAAGAAGAAGACACCTCCTCCATTGTAAGAAGGCGCCTTCTCCACTGATTTCCGGGGAAGATATGCCTCTCCTTTTGTTCGAGTCAAACCATTAAAGAGGAGGTTAGAAAAAAAAAAAAAAAGAGAAAAAAAAAAAAAAAAACCAATGCCCTCCGACCAATAAAAATCCAAACAACCATCTTCCAATCATTTTTTTCTAACACTAAAATTTCAAATACTTTACACAAATTAAAACCCACAAGTCACAACACCAAAACTCATATCAAATCAAACAAAACTTGCAACTACATAACATCTCAAATCAATAGAAATCCTTAATATAAAACTCAAAAGTTCTAATTCCACGTGCAAAAGTTGGGTAGAGACTTTGTCTTTCCCCATTGGTGGCAGGATGTTAGAACTTAGAATTTAGAAAGGTAGAGTTTGAAGGTGAGACTTGAGAAAGGAGATAAAAAGAAGAGAAGGAGGAGAGAGAGATGTGGAGTAAAGAGTTGAGAGAGAGAGGGCTTGTGAAAAGATCAAGCTTACTCTTTACTCTTTACTTTAGGTGAAATTGCATTTTTAGATAAAAACATCCTTATACCATATACCATATGCTAGTTAACAAGCCTTCATCACGGATTAAAAAAAAAAAAAAAACCCTCAACGTGAAAAAGATTTAAACAAAGTTGAAATACTAATCACTAATGTCATTGTGTATTGGAATTTCCTTACGTGGGCACAGAAGAATCTATTGTATCTTTGATTTTGGCGTAAGGTGCAATTACGTGGTTTTTATTTATTATTATTCATTTATTGCAACTTGTTCTATTGTGTCCCAGTTGATTGCAATTAGAACACTGCCTTTGTTTTTGGAATTCATCGGCAGATGGTGTATATCCTGGACTTATGTGGTCCACTTAGTAATCGCTTGCTCTCTTACAATACTACAAACTTCTTGGGGAACGACCCACGTATCCGCTTTTATTGCGTATTTTGTTATTGTTGTTTCTAGCTCAAACGCAACCTTCGGCCTATAAATAGCCGATTGCAATTGTACTGAGGTTATATTGAATATTATTGATAAAACTTCCCCAAACTGTCATCTTTTCTTTTCTTCCCCTACTATCTCTCTCTTATTTTTTTTTCCATTTGAATCTATTAGATACATATCACGATCTAGAGTTTACTCTATACCCATATTGCTCTCCATCTCTGATGTAGTGCACTCGAAGATTGAGCACATCTGTTCCATTTTTTCTTTTTAGCTATTTTAGATGAAATTTCTTTTGGAATGATTTTATTTGATTTGTCGTTTTGTTCTTAAAATTGTTTTGAATTTTATATCGGTTGGCTGTGATGGAGATGAAGTTATGAAGAAATTGATGGGTTGATGATGATTTTGAAGATGGACATGATAGAATTAAATCATACCGAAGCCATAAACAAATTCTAGATGCAAGCATTCTAGAACAGAATACCAAGAATCATAGGATCTACATCAAGCCAGATTATTAAGGATTTATGGATTCGGGTGAGATACCTGGATCCATATTGAACGATCGCCTACCGTTGCAGAAATACTACGACAATCGATCACAAACAAATGAACATGAACGGGTGGGTGGTTTGTGATCTTCCTCAACCAAATCGCCTTAGTTACTCAATGGGACCGTTGTCTCTCTTCCAGATGGGGAGAACGGAAATTGTGTTGTGATTTGGTGTATCGGGACCATAACCGAACGGGTCTTTATATATTGCTTAATTAGGGTTCCTATAATCCCCTAATTAGAAAAAAATCGGTATCTACTCAGTTAGCCTATATCAATTCGAGCAGTCTACGGGCTTACCAAAATTAGACCACTTGATTTCAGCCCATTAAATTAAATAGCTAATATAATTGAATAAACAAAAAATATGTTGCCCAATTTAGTATAGGAAACGTGATTTCCTAACAATTTCCTAACAATTTCCTACCTGGGCTACATATTATTCCTGAAACAATTACATCACAAAATTCCTTAGACGCGCATCTGTATATTATTTATCCTTAGACTTCTCCTTAAACAATTTGGTCCATCTCATATATTAGCAATGGAATCACCGTGACTGTTATCACAATATAGTTGTGACTAAACCACGATGATCACCATACTAATACACTCAATGACATAGATTAAATATGGATGAGTAGCATGGAAATTATATGCAATGTGATCTCACACATGCCTATTTCCAACTGGTCCTTCTTCAGTCTTTAGTGAGATCAATCCAAAGTCCTTAATGCAATGTGAACATTGCACATAGAAAGCTTATGGTTTATGATTCTATTTCTGAGCTTACTTATGTTTGTAATTTATTATGCGTCAATGGGTTCGTTAGCATAGAATTTGTTCCTATATATTCAATGAAAATCTGCCTATCCTGAACTCTCTCATTAAAAACTAGAAACTCGATGTCGATAAACTTCGACTTCATCGAGCTCCGGTTGTTGTTGGAGTAAAGCATCGCCGAGTTATTGTCACAGTAAATTTTCAATGGCCTATCAATGCCATTTACCACACGCGGTCCAATGATAAAGTTCGCAGCCATATCTCATGGTTGGACACCTCATAACAAGTAATGAACTCCGCAACCATGGTTGAAGAAGTTATGGGAGTCTGCTTAGTAGACTTCCATGATATAACTCCTCCAGCTAACATAAAGATGTAGGCTAAAGTGGAGTGCTTGCTATCCTGGCATCTCGTAAATCGGAGTTAGAGAACCCGATGATCTCTTAATTATCTGATCTCCGATAAGTGAGCATGTAGTCTTTGGTTCTCCTCAAATAACGTATCACGCATTTGGCTGCCTTCCAATGTTGCATAACTGGATCATTCAAATATCTGCTTAAAACTCCCACTATAAATCCTATGTCGGAACGAGTACAAACTTGAGCGTACATTAGACTCCTTACTACTGACGCATAGGGAATCTTCTGCATCTCTTTCCTTTCATGATCATTATTGGGGCACTATTTGAGACTAAACTTGTCTTCTTTATCCACATGCGTATCTCTTGGTTTACTATCTTTCATGCCGAATCTACTCAGAACCTTATCGATATAGCTCTTTTGTGACAACCCGAGGATACCTCGAGAATGATCTCTCAGTATCTGAATACCTAATACAAAAGAGACGTCACCAAAATCTTTCATCTCAAATTTCTTCATCAGAAATTTCTTGGTTTCATGCAGCAGGCCTATAATGTCATCAACATATAATACCAGGAAGATATATTTACTCCCACTGAACTTGTGATATACACAGTCATCAATGACATTCGCCTTAAAACCGTATGAGGTGATGACTTGATGGAGCTTGTGATACCATTGACAGGAAGAATGTTTGAGACCATAGATGGATTTCTTTAACTTGCAGACCATGGACTTTGGATCTCCCGATACAAAGTTTTCTGGTTGTACCATATAAATCGTCTTGTCAATGTCTCCATTGAGAAAGGCAGTCTTGACATCCATCTGATGTAGCTCTAGATTAAAATGAACCACCAGTGACATTGCAGTTCTAAAAGAGTCTTTCAAAGATACCAGAGAGAAAGTCTCTTTATAGTCTATGCCTTCCTTCTAAGTAAAGCCTTTGGTGACTGGACGAGCCTTATATTTCTTGACATTACCCTTCGAATCCCTCTTGGTTTTAAATATCCATTTACAACCAATGGGCTTCGGACCTTCAGGCAACTCGACGAGATCCTAAACGTCATTGTCTTTCATAGACTTCATCTCATCCTTCATGGCATCAATCCATTTCTAAGAATTAGAACTGAGTATGGCTTGACAGAAGTTGATCGGGTCATCATCTGTTAAACCAACGCCATCCTCATGTTCTCAGAGAAAGACGATATAGTCATCTAGAATCACACTTCTCCTCTCCCTAATGGATCACTTTAATGGCACTTCTTAAGGTTATTGAGTTTATTCTATAGGTGGTGCTTGAGGAAGAATCTCATTGTTGTCTTGGTCTGGAACAATGTCAAGAATAGGTGCCTAAACATTGTTATTTAGTGCCAGAACTGTGTCTTGAACAACAATATGTATAGAGACTTGATCACCGTCAATAACAGATTCTTCTTCAAAAACAACATTCCTTATGTTTTCTCTCTCCCCCCCCCCCCCAAACTCAACATCCTTATGGAATCTCGCATTTCCCATTTATAAGGATCTTGATGTGGTATGGTAAAACTTGTAGCCCCGAGAACGTTCAGCGTAACCAACAAAATAGCAGCTAACCGTCCCTGGGTCCAGTTTTCTTTCATGTGGCCTGTAAGGCCATGCCTCAACTAGACAACCCTAAATGTGTAAGTGCTTGATGCTAGGCTTCTTGCTTGTCCAAATCTCATAGGGGGTTTTGGCAACTACTTTGTTCGGTACCATGTTAAGGATGTACACTACGGTCTTTAAAGCTTTTCCCCAAAGTGACTCTAGCAATAAGGAATGACTAATCATACTCCTTACCATATCCTTAAGAGTTCGGTTTCATCGCTTTGTAACACCATTCATGCTGGGTTTGCCCGGTATTGTGAAGGGTCCTGGATGTTGTTCTTCTGATCCATCAAACCTCACGTAGTACTCACCACCATGGTGTGATTTGACAACCTTAATTTTCTTTCCAAGTTGAAGTTCAACTTCAGCTTTGAAAGATTTGAAAACATCTAGGGATTGTGACTTCTCATGTATCAAATATAGGTAACCGAACCTAGAGTGATCGTCTATGAATGTAATGAAGTACAGTTGTCCATTCCATGAAGCTGTAGGGAATGGACCACAGATATCAGTATGTATGAGTTCTAAGACATTTGTATCTCTCTAGGTACTTAATTTTCTAACGTTTGTTCGTTTCCTTTTTATGCACTCAACACAGACTTGAAAGTCTGTCAAATCTAGGCGTTCAAGAATTCTATCCAACACAAGCCTCTGAATTCTCTATTTAGAGATATGACATAAACGCTTGTGCCATAAGGTGACAGAATTCTCACTTAATTTTCGCTTTATACCATGTGAACTTGTTTGCAGTATTTCGTTATAGGAACTAACAACATCAAACATATACAGATTATCAATTAAAGAACCAGAACCAATAAAATTTGAATTTTGATAGAGACTGACTTTATTATTTCCAAAAGAACAAGAAAATCCTAATTTGTCCGAACTAGAAATAGAAATTAAATTCCATCTAAAAGACATTGCAACAAATGTCTCAAACAAATCCAAATAAAACCCAGTTTTCAATTGTAATCTGAAAGTCCCTATAGTTTCCACCGTAACTTTATTACCGTCACTCATAAAGATGAATCTTTCAGCATCACTTGGCGGTCGACTTCACAGGCAGCCCTGCATGGACATACTTATGTGAGTAGTAGTACCAGAATCTATCCACCAAGTATTCTTAGGTGCAGAAGCCAAATTAACTTCAGAATAAACTAAAGTTAGAAGCATACCCTTCTTTACACTCCAGGCGGCGCACTTAGAACACTTCTTCTTCATGTGCCCCAACTTCTTACAGAAGTAGCAGGTAAACTCCTCATCCTGCTTCTTTTGTTTCTTCTACTGAAAAGATCCTTCCACAGCAACCTTAGCTCTTTTCCTTTTCTCGTTCTGAGAGGTTGAGACCAAGTGAGTACTCTCAGTCTTATCATGCTGCTCCCTTTATTTTTCTTACACACAGTGAGAAATAAGCTCATTGAGGGACCATTTGTCCTTCGGAGTGTTATAACTTACTTTGAATTGCCCAAAGTGTGTAGGAAGAGAAATCAAAACCAAGTGCACGAGCAAGTTCTCGGACAGCTCCAACTTAAGCGACTTGAGTTTTGATACGAGATGAGACATCTCCATCATGTACTCCCTTACGTTCCCTTTGCCCTTATACTTCATCGCGATGAGTTTAGCCAAAAGGTTACTCGCTTCTGACTTTTCGTTCTTGGCAAAATATTGCTGAATTTCTTTCAGGAACTTCTTGGCGTCTGGCTCTCAGTAATAGAGCCTCGGAATGGAGCATTTCATGATCATCAAGCACATTCGATTAGATCGATCCCACTTTTCAATTTTAACCTTATTGGGGTTTTCCGTAGTAGCAGTGGGTTGATTCGACCAAAGAGCAAGATCAAAATCCATACAACTGAGGACAATTTCCATGGTTTCTTTCTAGACTTTGAAGTTTGTCCCGCTTAGCATTGGGATGTTGCTGACTTGGGCAAAAACATTCGTAGCAGTAGCAACAGAAACTAGATAGAGAACAAAATAAACAAGCACACTCACATTAACAAGCATTTCATAAAAATAAAACAAGACATGAACAAATAATCCAAATTGGGAAACCATCTTAAGATACCTAGCACGGCATTAATTTCTAGTCTTTGGACAAAAATTAACTGCAAGTGGTACTGTTAGTGCAATGATCAAATACTGACAATCAGTTCTGTCAAACAACAGTCTTTCTTTGGACCGGCTGTTGTTCACATGAAAAAAAGAAATGAAGAAAGAGGTCTTTATAATAATGACACATTTGTCATCAGATGCGCGTTATTATTTTGCCAAACTATGTCTTCCTTTGGTCCGAGCACAGTTCACATAAATAACGCCGCACAAACATCCATGTTTTTTCAGTCAAATTAATTTTCACAACAGAGGTTACTTTGGCAACATGTTGCATCAATCAATTTAATTGAAAATACTAGACTAATTAAGCAAAATAAAAATAAAAACAACCAAAATTCAAGAAACAAATGAAAATGTTATAAAATCCAAACACAAGCTACTAAGAGCATCTCCAATGCAAATATACATTTTTGAGTTTCTAAGTAGTGCCACATTAGCATTTCTATTTATTATGGTCCCACTTTTCAAAAAAAATTAAAGAAATACATATTCACATCTCCAATGCAATTATCTAAAGTCAAATATGCATTCATTTTATGTCCAATCATGATAAAACAATTATTATACTCTCTCTCTTCTTTTATTTTACAATTAAATGAGGTTTAATCTAATTGGTGGAAAAAGTTGAAAGCTTTAATCTTATTGGTGGAAAGAGTTAGAAATCCTAGTCAGCATTTCTAGGAGAGTTTCTAGAATTAGAAACTCTACTCCATATTCTCTAACTTTATTTTGGCCACATCATCTCCATATTCAACTTAGATAATAGCATTAGAGAGAGTTTTTCTAACTTTTTTAATATCTATCCTATGTGGCATTCCATTTTCTTCAAATGCATAATAGCATTGGAGATACTCTAAGATTTATGCATAATAAAAAATATGAAGGCAATTTTGAAACTTCCAAGTGTTCCTGATATCCATGACAAAGAAAAATATATATTGCGGTATCCTATGCTCCTAGAAAACAGCACAACTAAAGACAAGATCATTAAGTCCACTCTATTGCATGAGAATATCATCCAAGTCAAGATATGAAAAACTAAGATGCCTACTTCGTTTAAAAAAAAAAAAAAAATGCCCAGTGCTTAGTCGCCAATGGCGACTCCGAATGGCACAACGAAGCCAAAAATCAATCCGAAATTCTAGAATATGAACAAAATATGTAATGGGAAAATCGAATATACATCCACAAAGTCCAATTTTTTTTTTTTTTAATCGTAAAATAGATCTAAAATTCTTAAACACAAAATCATGTCCAAATTTATCAAAAATAAATTCTTAGAATTTCACACAAAACATAAATATTCTATTCAAGAAAAATAATCCAAACACCATACAAATAGAATATTCACAAATCCTAATAATCTAATAACGATGATCACTCTAATACCACTTGATAGAATTAAATCATATCGAAAGCTATACACAAATTCTAGATGCAAATATTCTAGAACAGAATACCAAGAATCATAGGATCTGCATCATGCTAGATTATTAAGGATTTATGGATTCAGGTGAGACACCTGGATCCATTATGAATGATCGCCTACCGTTGCGGAAATACCACGACAATCGATCACGAACAGATGAACACAAATGGGTGAGTGCATTGGCGTACCCAGGAATTTTAGTCAAGTAGAACACTTGAATAAATTAAAATCGCAATTATATGAAAAAATACTGAAAATTTAAGATCATAGTAAAATAGTTTTTTTAGATAAAATAAAATAAATAGAATATTTACTTAGATGAATTAAATAATCTTATATTAAAAAAGAAATAAAATCAAGAAAAAAAATAATAAATAATAAATAATAACAAGAAAAAAAAACAATGAAAAAAATTAAAAGAATAAATTGCCATCTAATTTTATAATAAGAAATTTTGTTTTACATTTATAATGAATTCAATTTAAATTTATACAAAAATAATTTATTAATAACTATTACTGGACATGTTTTTAATTTTTTTATTCTTCAAATTATTGGTAAATTATTGATTTATTGATTCTAATTTCTAAATAAATTAAAACTATAAAACAAAGAAAAATACTAAGGATAAGATAAAATAAATCATAGTAATAGATTGACTATTTTCATCCAATAAAGTAAAATATGAGATCTTGAGGTTTATTGATTGGACATGTTAGGTATGTTAAATTAAAGAGAGAAAATCAAAACTAGTCATCCAAAACATTAAACTTTTGTTTATAACTACTTTGAAATTTTAATTGTTAATAGCCATTTTTTTGAGAAATTACTTGAATGTCCTCATATAAAACTATCCCTAAACACACTCTCTCTCCTCTCTTCCCTCTCTCTCTCTCTCTCTCTCTCTCTCTCTCTCTCTCTCTCTCTCTTTTCTCCTCTCCTCTCTCTCTCTCTCCTCTCTCTCTCTTATTGTTAAGGACATGTTTATGGAATAATAAATGTTGAAATGTATCAATTTTGAGGGTTGATTGGGTTGAAGTCTAGTATTTTGGATGATTTGAGATTGGATGTTGGAGTTTGGTTTGAAAAAAAAAAACTTAAAAGCGTGAAATCTTCGACAAACTTGAAATGTTTTGTGAAAACTTGAAATCATGTTTTAAATCTCTAACATAAAACTTGAAATCTTATGTAAAAACTTGAAGTGAAACTTGAAATCTTTTGGAAAAAAACTTGATTGAAGTCTTACCCAGAAACTTGAAATCTTTCCCAGAAACTTGTCAACATTTCAAGTTTTTACATAAGATTTCAAGTTTTTCGAACCAGTGAACTTGAAATTTTCTGGAAAAAAATTTGAAACTTTATTTAATTCGATTATTTACAAAAACAAACAAAGGTGATGCAATAAAGCTAAACTCATGTTAAAGTCACTGTTTGCAACTCAATTAATGAACAAATGAAAGATATTTACACACCAAATACCGATTTAGAGCAAATCGAAATTTTTGTTTCAAGTTTTCACTTCTTTAAATCTTCTCTAGTTAGTCGATTTACATGAATAACAATGATTCAGCCATAATGGTGTTCAATTTGCAGGAAGAGGAAGGAATAATGAACAAAGAAAATGGAAGAAAATAAGAAAAAAGCTAAGAAATTTGATGAAGAATGAACAGTGAAAAAGAGGAAGAGAGACGATGAACAGTGAACAAAATAGAAATATTAATTTGGAGGCATTTTGGTAATTTATGGACACCCAGTGAATTTTTTTTTTCAAAACATGGCTATTAACAATTAAAGTTTTGTATGTGGTTAAAAACGAATTTTTCATATTTATAGTGGTCATTTTTGACAATTTCCACTAAATTAAAACCATTAAAAATAATAAAAATCCAAAATAATAATATATAATTTAATATAAATTAAGTAAACACAAATTAATAGTAGTTATGAAATTGACAATGAACGATGGAATAGAGACAATAAATCGGAAATGATGGTAAAATAAATAAGACATACAAAATTAGAAGATAAAATTGAATTAATAAAGACATATAAAAAATTTAGAAGTTAAAATTAAATTAAAGAAGTACTCATTTTCACTAAAATGGATTTGAACTGGGCACCCTAGTGTAAAAAGCAAGTTTCACTACCAGCTACATTAATAGCAACATGCTATTAACAACTCTCAGTAAATATATATATATATATATATATATATATATAATATACACAATCAATTTTTTTTTAAAAAAAATTGAGGTAGGGTACGGGCCCTACCTATTCCCCACGTGGGTCTGCTCCTGGGTGGTTGGTTTGTGATCTTCCTCAACCAAATTGCCTTAGTTCCTCAATGAGACCATCGTCTCTCTTCTAGATGGGGAGAAGGGAAACTGTGTTGTGATTTGGTGTATTGGGGACCATAACCGAAAGGGTCTTTATATATTGCTTAATTAAGGTTAATCCCCTAATTAGAACAAAATCGATATCTACTCAATTAGCCCATATCAATTCGAATAGTCTCAGGCTTACCAAAATTAGATCACTTGATTTCAACTTATTAAATTAAATAACTAATATAATTGAATAAACAAAAAATATGTTACCCAATTTAGTATAGGAAACGTGATTTCCTAACAGGACAATGATAAACATCCATCATTTTTATTCATCATTTGTATCTAACTTAACGTGGAAACCGACATGACACCTCCTTATCAGCGTCACGTCATCACATCTTATAATCTTCTTCAAGAGAGATGCTTCAATACCTCCGGCTTCAAGGGTGAGTTGGCATGGTTAATCAATACATTTTGACCGCATCATCAAACTTTACAAATTCATTAGTTATTATTGCCATGTAAACAATTTTTTTTTGCCAAGTCATGAATTCTGATATCTCTTCCTCTAATTATCATCTCTCACTGCATTTAAAAAACAAAAAAAAAAATTATCATCTCTCACCGTCATAATCATCTGCTCAATATCTCCATCTATATATATATATATATATATATATATATATTTTAAAGCTCCATCCCTGAATTTTTAAAACCCACCAACTAAAATTTTCATATATTTGGTTAAAGAACTTGAACTAAAAAACTACAACTTTTTTTTTTTGATAGATTAACTACAACTTAAAACATCAAATTTTATAAATCTGAAACCATAAAAAACTTTTATTCTGACTCAGTGATTTAATCTTTTTTTAAAAATAAAAAATAAAAAACATTGAATGTGTAATGATTTAACTTTAAAAATGAAAAAAAAAAAATTGGTTATTACAACTAAAAAAAATAAAGAAATAGAAAAACCAATAGAGGTCACCATTGAAGGTGGCCTTCACAGGAGAAAGTGCAGCTCAACGCTTCATCTAGATCCGAGGAAGCCAGCTCTTCCTCTGCAGATCTGGAGGAAAGCAACATAAGGTACTGTGGAGAATTTGTGGCTTATTATATTTGTGTAGTTGTATGGGAGAGGATGAGCCATGGAACTGTATACAGAGCAGCCATGAAAAGAAAGAGAGAAAAAAAAAAAAGAGTTGGGGAGGAGAGCGGTTGTGAAGAAAGCGAAGAAGAAAGATGGATAATTTTTATGATCTAGCAATCATTTTTTGATGTGGAAATACTTGTAGATTTGTAAAATATAATGACGTGGCCAAAATCTATTGGCTGGGCGTGCCAACTCACCCCTTGAGCCAGAGGTACCGAAGAATCTTTCCTTTTGAAAACCCTATTTTTAACTCTATTCAATTTATAAAGGGGTTTTTACAATTTGGACCCAATCTAATTCGGAAAAAATATTTTTTTACTTGCTAATTGATTTTTTAACAAATTGGTCATAATATAATTCAAAATACAACAAATTGGTCCTAAGGTTAGTAAAAAATTAGGACCAATTTATTGTATTTTGAATTATATTAGGCCCAATTTATTGTATTTTAGGATCAATTTGTTGTATTTTAAATTATATTATGACCAATTTGTTGAAAATTCAATTAACAAGTAAAAAAATGTCATTTCCCAATTTTTTATCTCTGTACCTTGTTATCTCTGATACAGGTGGAGTGCAAAACATGAAGCTACGTGTTTTAGACTCCATTTTGAAGCAAATCCCACTAGAAGTTGCCACTGGTGGACATCTCTCACTCGACTCCATTTTTTCCTCTTCTTAGATTTGCCAAAAAAAAAAAAAATATACAAATAATTTAAATTAAAAAAAAATCAAAAATACAAAATATCCGGGTATCTCTTCGATTTTCTTCTTATATTGTCTCATTGTCAAAGTAAAAAAATAATATAATTTCAACAACAAATCATATTATTCAACATAAGTACTTAAACATTTGATCTGATTTTCATATAATTTTTTCTATTTAAAACAAACAAACAAAACAATAAGTTTTCTTAGATAGATTGATCGATCAGTCTCTCTTCTACTTCGACGATCAATCTATCTTTCCGTTTATTGAGATTGATTTTCGATTAACCAGTGAATGACGGTGCTACTAGGGGTTGTGTTGTGTTCTTGATGAAAATGATAGCTGGTTGTATTTGAACTTGAAAAGAGAAAGAAAAAAAAAATCTAGATCTAGATTGTGAAAGGTCAAAATATTATTTAATATTACAAGTCTCAAGTCTCGATTACAATAATAATAATATTATTTATTTAATATATATATATATATATTTTAAAATAAATAAATCCATTTCAAGTTGGAATTGGACATTCTTTTTTAATTTATGGGTATTTATGACAAAAATAATTTATGTGGCGTTCCAATGGAGATTGGTGGGACAATGAAAATTTGATGAAAATTTGCATTATACAACAACTCGGACTATAGCCCCATAAATGGGGAGAGAGCACTCACACTTTGGTGGGACAATGAAAATTTACATATATATATATATATATATATACATGCATGCCATGAGCCTTGAACTATGATGGGGAGTCTATTTTTTGAGAGTCAGACCACATTGGCAAGAGGTCATTGATATTATTTTTTGTTATTTGTTATATATAAAAGTATTTACAAATTTTATGGAATTAAAAATTAAGGTTTGGAAAGGATTAGAAAGTGTGATTACATGGCATGTCAGCTGCCACTAGTATATCAAAATGTGTCGGGTCTGGTGGGCCCGGCACGGCTCGCCTGTTTCGCGGGCCATGCCAGGCATGGCCCTTATGCCTGGCACGGGCAGGGTCTGAAAATACGGCCTGATGGGCTAGCCCAGCCTGCCAAGCCAACCGTCCAATTTTTTTTTTTACCGTTAACTTTACATTTTTTAATGTTATTTTTAAAAATTTGACCGTTGCTGATGTCAGCAAACGGTCAAATTTTTAAAAATGGCCAAAAATTACACTTTAGCCCATCATCTTTTCTATTTTATATTTTTAACAATATTGTAAATTTTTCTATAAATACCCACACTCATTTCCTCTCATTCTCTACATTCTCTAACTCTCCATTACTTAATCTCTATTCTCTACACTATTTCATATTTTAATAATTCCATTCTTACTCTCTCTCTCTCTATTCTCTACACAACTAATCTACTAATCTACTATTATAAATTTCTAATACTATATTACTAATATTATTCTCTAATCTCTCCATTAAAGCTCAAAGGTATCTTTTTCCTTTTAATGTTATAAATTAATTTTATGTTTTAGTTTTAAAATTTTATATTTATACTTAATACATTTATGCTTAGTTATTAATTTTGATATTTATTCTTATGTTTTATGTGTATTTAATATTTATGGCTTTATGCTTAGTATATTTATGAGTTAATTTATTTATACTTTGTTATAAATTTTAATATTTAAGATTAGAATCTTAGATTTTAGTAAATTTA
This sequence comes from Acer negundo, assembly GCA_035582765.1. Lineage (NCBI taxonomy): Eukaryota > Viridiplantae > Streptophyta > Magnoliopsida > Sapindales > Sapindaceae > Acer > Acer negundo. The sequence goes on from CM069234.1 coordinate 14,732,072, forward strand.
TCATTTTATGAATTTATGTCTAGTAATTAACTTTAATATTTGTATATTTTAATTTATGCTTAGTAATCTTTGTATATTTTGTTTAGTTAGTAAATTGATGATTTTATGTTTAGTAATTAATTTTAATATTTTTATGATATTTATGATTTATATTTATGTTTAATTTTAATATTTTTTATACTTAGTATATTTATGATTAAATGTATAGTAATGAATTTAAATATTTTTATGCTTAGTATATTTATGATTATATGTTTAGTAATTAATTTTAATATTTGTATGATATTTATGATTTTATATTTAGTAATAAATTTTAATATTTATATGATATTTATGATTTTATGTTTAGTAATTAATTTTAATATGTTTATGCTTAATTTTAATATTCATATGATATTTGTGATTTTATGTTTAGTAATTAATTTTAATATATTTATGCTTAGTATATTTATGATTTTATGTTTAGTAATTAATTTTAATATTTTTATTCTTTGTTATAAATTTTAATATTTAATCTTAAAATCTTAGATTTTATTAAATTTATCATTTTATGAATTTATGTCTAGTAATCAATTTTAATATTTGTATATTTTAATTTATGCTTAGTATATTTTGTTTAGTTAGTAAATCGATGATTTTATGTTTAGTAATTAATTTTAATATTTTTATGATATTTATGATTTACGTTTAGCAATTAATTTTAATATTTTTATGCTTGGTATATTTATGATTAAATGTTAGGTAATTAATTTAAATATTTTTATGTTTAGTATATTTATGATTAAATACTTAGTAATTAATTTTAATATTTTCATGCTTAGTATCTTTATGATTTTATGCTTAGTTTTTAATGACTAATGAATTAATATTTGTATTGTAGGAAATGGATCATAATCATCCTCAATTTTTGGACGGTCTTAACATGGAAGACAATTATTTTGACCTTTCCAAGTCCATGAAAATGACAGCGGGATCTTCTGGTTCCGACGCAACATTGATATCACGTCCTCCCAAACTTAAAAAGCACACATCAAACGTATGACAGTGTTTTGACGCAGTGCAGAAGACTATGCTAGACGGTCAAGTCATGTACAGAGCTCAATGTAAGTTTTGTCCTAAACACTATGTCACTTCTAGGGAGGACCGGTCATTTACGAAGGCATATGGAGAAATGAATACCTACACACGGACAAGTAGACACTACAACCCAGACACAACTACAACGACAGCCAGACGGATCCGTTACAACATGGCGTTACGAAGCCTCGCATGCTAGAGAGTGCATGGCACGTTACATTGCATGTACCGATCAACTGATTAATTTCGGTGATAATGTTTTTTATGAAGAATTTATTCAAAGTGCATACAACCCCTAATTTAAATCTGTTTTTATAAACACTATTATGAACGATTTGTTAAAATGTTTTCGAACCCAACGAGATGAGTTGAAAGTTGAATTACAGCATCTAACTGTCTCAATTACATTAACTTCTGATATTTTGAACGCATGTTCCAAACAAGACTATTTAAATGTCACAACACACTATTTAGACTCTGATTGGAGGTTACTGAAAAAAAAAAAAAACATTCTTGGTTTTTATCCTATGGATTTTGCACATACCACAGGAGATATTTTTAATATCATTATGTCTGTTTTAGAAAATTTTGAAATAACTCATCGCATCCTTTCTATCACATTAGATAATGCATCTGCAAATACTAGCTCTATTGTATTGTTTTTTGAAAAAAAAAAATCCCGCAACATGGTGGTTATTTCTTCCATCAACGGTGTGCATGTCATATCATCAATTTAGTTGTACAGTCTAGTATGAAGGTAGTAGACGATCGTATAGATCGGATTAGAGATGCCCTTGCTTGGCTCGACAGTTTTAATCCAAGATTGAATGAATTCGGTAGATACTGTAAAACCTTCGGTCTACGACCCCGAAAATACATAACAGATATATTGGTAAGGTGGAACTTTACTTACTTAATGCTGCAAAATTGTTTGGATTATAATACACCTATTTCAGGTTTTTATAACATGAAAATGTCCGAAATTGGCTGTCCAACACTGCCCCAGAAGATTGGCATGTGGCAAAGATCTTTGTTGAATTTTTAAAGGTTTTTTACGATTCCACTGTAACTCTTTCCAGAGTCTATTACCCCACATCTTCCTAGGCAATCCATCGTATTGTGGAAATGTCTGAATTGTTAAACAATTATAGGGGAGATAATATCTTAGGCACTGCAGTTGTTGCCATGGAAACCAAGTTTTAAAAATACTGGTCTATAATTCCTTTCCTTTATGTTTTAGGTGTTATAGTAGATCCTATGATTAAATTATTTGATTTAGAAACGTTGCTAGAGTATCTTGGTAATAATTTGAGCATAGATTATTCTGCACATGTTATTGACATTCTAACCAAGTTGTTCGAAGTTTTTAGTATTTATGAGTGCAGGTATGGCGGCATTGACATGCAACCATCAGCAGAACCATACACACTCCCGAATCAGACAAGTTAGAACATTCTATAACGCCAAAAAAAAGTAGGCTCATCAAGTTCTTTTTTTTTTTTTTCACGGGTTGGTGCAACTTCTAGTGTAGAATTGAAAAGCTTCCTTAAGCTCAATTTGACGACAGATTTAAAAGAGAGAATGGATTTGATCTGTTGTTATGGTGGAAGCTTCCGGTGTAGAACTGAAAAGCTTTCTTGCAGCTCAATTTCCCTTACCAAGTTTTTATCCCACTGGTATTTTCTTGGTAAGATTTTTAATAAGGCAATCATGTAAATATGTAATACTGAGTCTACGAAATAAATAAATAATTCTTCATTTCATATTTTCATAATTTCATCTATTTTTATTTTCTTTAATCTTTTAGTTTTATTTATTCTTTGAATTATTTTTTTTAAATAAAATAATAAATGTTTCTATTTTCTACATTTTTTTTATTATACTAAAATAATAAATAAGATAAACAAATTACAATTAAAATTACATAATTTAAATTGTTTAAATAATATTATATAATGTACTACAATTGAATTAAAATATTTAAATTTAAAAAAAGTGTTGGCCTACGTGCCGACACGGCACATGGCACGTGATGAGCCCCCTGTTTTTCAAAATGGGCTATCACGGCACGGCATGACAACTTGCTATGCCATGCCAGGCTGATGCCATTTTCAAAAACGGGCTCCTTCGGCCCAACACAAACGAACCGTGCTGGCCCACATTGCCACCACTATCTGCCACGGAAATGCTATGCCAACTACCATATTAAGTTGGATGTAAAAGATGAACAAAATTGTTAGATGTCTACCATTATCCTTTTGAAGGTATATGGAGGAGTTCATTCCTCCATCAACTCCCACACAAATGATTGCTTTTTGCTTCTTTGAATTACCCGTATGGATCGAAGGAAGAGCCTTAGACAGGTCAACTACATGCTGAGGACCTGGGGTTAGATTGGCTCATACAAGATTACAATCTGTTTACTTAGTTTGAATATCTCAACCCCATTTAAGATCGCATCATCATACTAAGGCTGTGTAGACAAGTTTGGATGAAATGCAAGCCATAGATCTTACAGTGGTGCCTCAATTGGAATAATCACTGCATAATCCTTATACACCAGAACTCCGTTATGTTTTGCCCACCTAATGACATCAATCCCAAACTCAGCAGTTTCATTACTGAGGAAAATGTTAAATGTTCTCTGATTAATTGCAGTTATAGCTACTTGAACCTCGTAGAAATGAAGCCTAACTAGGTAAACGAATCCTACATCGACTCTAATGATCCAAGTCAAATTGTAATTCTGGTTGATTTGAGGATTCGACCCCACGATCTAGTAGTGGAATAGACATTTGTAGGTGCAACATAAGTAGCCATGTCTTTAGATAAATAATAATGGTCTTGTTTGGATCGGTAGTCACAGGTACCCTAAATGTTGACCCCGTAAAGATATGGATGGTCATTATACCAAGACCTAAACAGACCAGTATCACCAGAATGCGAGAGACCATTTCCACCCATGTTTATACGATAGACATTCTCAAGTGTAGTAGTGCTGTCAATGTAAATTAGAGAATTTTGACCCACCAATATCAAAGTTCCATCATCTTTCTTATAAATATTAGGCATAAATATCACCTCAATCCCATTCATAAACGCGTATGCATTTGGAGAATTTATGGATGGAGTATACTTATGGTCAAAGTATCACGATCCACTGCAATCAAGTATTCATTAACAATATAAGCATAATTCAAGGTCTCTATGGTTTAAACAGTGTTAAAATTCCTAAGAAGAGTGAAAGACCCTGGAAAGAAGAAAAATTTATCATTGGTAGCATTGAGTCTATTGTAGGCCGTGACAGAAAATACAACATCAGTAGCATTAATTCCATTGTACGAATTTGAATAGAAATGAAGACGCACTAACATATGACCAGGAACAATAGGGAAACCGTATGAAAACTCAGATTGTGAAGCCCTAGCAGTCATATAAGGAACTTCAAGGACCAAAGGGTCTTGAGTGATGGCTTTGGAAATTGAAGACTTGGCTGACACCAAGAACTTGGACCCAACATCCGAAGTCCAACTCCGAGTGTCGGTGTCATTAAGTATCGATTATTCTCTACAATTCAGGAGGATTTGTTCACATGGGACATAATTAGCAACAAAAATCACATGAATTGCAGAAGCTAAGGAAACAAAAATGATATCAAAATCATAAAAACTCCTATTTGCGTTCTTCATGGACTTAAAACAATCAATAATTTTCAAATAAAGACGAGTAAAAACAGGAAAAGTCTATGAAGAAGTGAAGTCGAAATTTCAGAGAGGAATTGGGAACGATAGAGTCTGTGAAGAAATGAAGTTGAAATTTTACAGAGGAATTGTTTAATTAATTAGGTATATATTACTCTTGGTTTTTTTTTTTATGCAGATATTTGCTTTTACTTGTTCTAGTGCACTTAATCAAGCACAACCAATGGGCCATATCCTGTCTATAGTAAATGACTTATTAACCAAGAGTAATATACACCTGATTAACTAAACAATTAGACAAAAGTTGAAATACTTTGGATGAAGCTCAAAATCATAATTTGCGTCAACAATAGCATGTCGACTTATGTTCATCATACAGTTGAAACGAACAAAACTCAGACTTTTCTTTTTGAGACATCGAAAAAGAAGAAGAAGAAGTCTTTTTGTCGTCTGATGATGTCCTCTTCTTTTTTGTTACTTTTACAAACAGAGGTGTAAAAATGGTAGTGCTTAAATGAGAGTTAAAGTTGTTAACCTTGGATTAAGTTTGTGATACATATCAGCTATTTGTGAGGGAGGTAATGTTCACCCCCTTAAAGGGGGTGAGGAAAAATGAACTCTAGATGGGTATGGATATGAGGATAAATTTTTCGTTTTGTTAATTGGTTTAATAAATATATTTTGGATGATGTGGCAAAATAATTTGGAGTATATTCATATTTATGGATTATTTTAGGGTGGAAATGGTGGAAAGTATCACCTTTTCCAACTCATTTGGTGACTCTATGACCGGTTTAATAACTTAAGTTTAAAAGGCACCTATTATGGTGAACTACCAAAATTGCCCTTAGATAATCCTTTATGTTATTGTGTTTGTCTGGTTCTCTCTCCACACTTCCAACAAAAACGATAACGGGGTTAGTCTCTCTCTCTCTCTCTCTCTATCTCTATCTCTCTCTCTATCTCTCTCTCAATACAAATAGAAGTTCAAGATCCAAACAACTGGACATGCTTCATTACAACAAGTTAATATTTTGTGCAAATACTTCTTTTCATTTGTTCACATTTTCATTGTGACAATTGTGGATCTCCGAGACTTTGTCACCTTTTTCCGAGCCTTTTTAAAAATCACTAATCGAGCCTTTTCTTGTCTTGTCCGAGCCTTTTCATGTCTTGTCCGAGCCTTTTCATGTCTGCTCCGAGCCTTTTCAAAAATCAGTAATTGAGCCTTTTGAAGTCTTCTCCAAGCTTTTTTATGTCTTGTCCGAGCCTTTTCAAGTCTTCTCCGAGCCTTTTGAAGTTTTCTCCGAGACTTTTATAAAATAACTATTCGAGCATTTTCAAGTCTTCTTCGAGCATTTTCAAGTCTTCTCCGAGCTTTTTCATGTCTTGTCCGAGCCTTTTCAAGTCTTCTCCGAGCCTTTTGAAGTCTTCTCCGAGACTTTTAAAAAATAACTATTCGAGCATTTTCAAGTCTTCTCCGAGACTTTTCAAAAATCACTAATCGAGCCTTTTCAAGTCTTCTCCGAGCCTTTTCAAGTCTTCTCCGAGCTTTTTCATGTCTTGTCCGAGCATTTTCAAGTCTTCTCCGAGACTTTTAAAAAATAACTATTCGAGCATTTTCAAGTCTTCTCCGAGCTTTTTCATGTCTTCTCCGAGACTTTTCAAAAATCACTAATCGAGTCTTTTCAAGTCTTCTCCAAGCCTTTTCAAGTCTTTTCCGAGCTTTTTCATGTCTTCTCCGAGACTTTTCAAAAATCACTAATCGAGCATTTCCAAGTCATCTCCGAGCCTTTTCATGTCTTCTCAAAAATCACTAATCGAGACTTTTCATGTCTTCTCCGAGCCTTTTCATATCATCTCCGAGACTTTTCAAAAATCAGTAATCGAGCCTTTTCAAGTCTTCTCCGAGACGTTTCAAGTCATCTCCGAGACTTTTCAAATAATCACTAATCGAGCCTTGTTAGGTCTTCTCCGAGACTTTTTATTGAATTACTAATCGAGTCTTTTAAAGACTTTTTCGAGACCAAAAATGTCTTTTTCGAAACTTTCATGTATTCTTCAAGACTTTGCTAGTGTTCTCCGAGCCTTTTAAATATCCTCACCCGAGCCTTTGTAAATGTAATTTATGAAAATATTTTGTACTCCTGAGTTTTTATTAATAGTTTTGATTAATTTGACAGCATCATGAATCGGGTTAGAATAGTAATATCTTACAACGGTCAATGGGAGCAACTACCCGACGGAAGTCAGAGGTTTGTTGGATCCGATAACAAGGGAATGTATGTGTCAAAGAATATGACTTACGAAGAATTGGTGGCGATCGTGCATACCATTGTGAAGTATGATGTAAACAAATTCAATGTTGATCTGGCATCAGTATCAATCGTTCCTGGCAGTACATGTCGTACATTTATAAGAAATAACGATGATGTTCAGTTTATGCTAGGGGAAGATCGGGTGATCCCTCAAGTATGTGTAAGTCTAACTCAGAGGACACCTGGAGATGTGATAGGGAATGATATTCCTCCTCCTGAAAATACCCAACAATTTGGATCCTTTAGCGGTAGCAACCAACTATATCCCCATAGGAGTTTCGCCGAAAGTGGGGAAAACATGTGTGGTGTCCCACCGGTAGTGGTTGACCAAGTAGTTGAACCTCAATTTGGCGATGTGTTTGGTTGTCGAATTGAGCAGTACAATGAGATGAACAATTACCCGAACCATGAGGTGGATAATGAGGCAAATAATGAACAGGTAGATGATCTAGAAAATGTGGATGAAGAGCGTACACAAATTCAAACACAAGGAAGACATGTACAAGGAGTTAGTTGCACTGTACCAAATATGCCTGGGACTTCCGAGGTCCGACATAATATAACTGTATCTGATTCTGATAATACGATAACGTGGGTTATTCCCGGAGCAGATTCATACTCGTTTGGTATTGGTAGAAGCAGCACCTTGGCAACGCAAGAACCTACATGCATGATTTATAAAGGTCAATTTTTCCCGAGTAAAAAGGATTTGAAGAGGCTAGTTGGCCTTTTTTCAATGCGGGAGAACTTTGAATGGAAGGTGAAAAGGTCTAATAAGACAACGTTACATCTAGTTTGCATCATTGACAACTATACGTGGAAATTAAGAGCGGTGAGGAGAGATGAAGGGACTTACTTCCAAGTCAGAAGTTTTGTCAACCAACACAGTTGTCCTTTGGAGGAGGTTCACCGTCTCCACCGACAAGCTAGTGTAGTCATAATCGGAGAAGTCATTGCACCTAGACTTCAACAACATGATAGTCGTCTCATGTGTCCGAAGGACATAATCGCCGATATGAAAACAATGTATGGCATCCAAGTCATGTACAGTAAGGCACATGATGCCTTGCAATATGCATTGTCCTTGACCTATGGAACGCATGAAGAAAGTTTCAAATTGTTACCATCGTTTGCGTACGTTCTGGAACAGCAAAATCCTGGCACAATCACCGACTTACAATGCGCAGACGATGATACATTTTTGTACTTTTTCATGTCGTTAGGGTCCTCAATTAGAGGTTTTCGGAGGTGTATGCGTCCTGTGATTGCAGTTGATGGTACCCATTTAAAGGGAAGATTCGGGGGTACAATGTTTGTTGCAACTGCACAAGATGGAAACGAACAGGTGTATCCAATTGCTTTTGGGTACGGTGACTCAGAAAACAACCTTTCATGGGAGTGGTTTTTGGAATGCTTGAGGGGTGCCCTTAGTCATATAGATGATCTGGTTTTCATTTCCGATCGCCATGCAAGCATTGAAGCGGGGATTTCTAAAGTGTTCCCTTATGCAACCCATACTATATGTTGCTGGCATTTTGGTGAAAATATGAAGAAGCGATTCCACAGAAAGGATGTTGCCGACATAATGGATTCAGCAGCTAGGACGTACAGTGAATTCAATTATAACAGGCACATGGAGGAGTTACATAGGCTGCACAAGGGTGCATTCGAATATGCCATTGCTGCCGGTCCACACAAGTGGTCTCGCGTACACTGTCCCCAAAGAAGGTACAGGCTGATGACCACAAATGTTGCTGAGTGCATAAACTCATGCCTAAAATTCGCACGGCAACTGCCAATGATGACACTGGCGGAGTTCATTAGGAATATGCTACAAAAGTGGTTTCACGATCGTCATGCAGCTGCACGGTCCATGCGTCATCAACTGACCGACGCAGCATATCTTGTGATCCTAAAACGTGTCGAGAAGTGCAATTATATGACCGTAAATCCGGTTGACTGGAACATATTCTCCGTCAAATTGAAGGGAAACCAATGGACGGTTAACTTACACTTGAAGACTTGCACATGCAACAAATTCCAAATGGACCATTTCCCATGTTCTCATGCACTCGCAGCGGCAAGGTACATGAGATGTTACAGTTAACGATTTATATTATTTGGGTTCGTGAATCTCATTGTTTTCATTGTTGTAGGGAGCGAAACTTGGATTTCACATCTCTGTGTGCGGACTACTACAAGAGAGAGACACTTATTGATGCATACTCGGTTCCTATTATGCCTGTTGGCCATCCTTCTTCATGGGTAGTGCCATCCGACATCGCATCTCGGGTGGTTTTAAATCCAAAGTCGAAGAGACAATCAGGTCGCCCGATGGAGGGTCGACATGCCTCGTCTTCGGAGAGGACAACCACACAGTCGTGTAGAAGATGTGGACAATCAGGACATAATAGCAGGCGGTGCTCCAACCCACCGATGGTTAATGAAGGTCCCAGCATAAGTGTTCCCGATGAATACCGTCGCAAGTGCAGCATCTGTCATTCAATTGGACACAACAAACAAACGTGCCCTGAGAAAGACTCTACCGTGGAATGAATGGAGCCATTGAGGAAGGCGATCAAACATAACAAAACAGTACAAGAGGAACATGTCTCCAACTTGATGTCTTCCAACATCGTCCAGACGTTGGAAACCATGCTCGATACAGTTGTGTTATGAGACCGTTGGTTATTATGCTTTTTTATGTTGAACTATTATGATATATTTATTGGTTATACGTTTAATGCCATACTGTATCTTTTGTTATAGTGTCTACAATTCATTGTATTGTTTATGGATTTCAATATATCAAATGTGTGTTCAAGTGTTAATTGCAAACAACTAAATTTTTTTTAAAAATAATTTCATTTCATTACTCAAATGTTATGTACATCAACTAAATCACTAACTGGAAGACCAATCCTTTGAGTTACAATAAACCTCCACAGCCATCTTCTCTCGGATGGTGCCCATTTCGTTTTCTGACCAGTCGAACGTATCCCTGTTCGCTGCCAGGTACTCTATCAATCTCAAAGTATGGGCACCACAGTTACCACTGCAAGTCACCACATAAACAACCGTTAGAATTGAATGTTATTAAAACCAATTAGGATAGAATAAGATCTTTAAACAGTCATACCCTCTATCCTGTTGGGGCACACGGTCTCTAGACACAATGTTGAGTGGAAAGGGCTTATTCTGCAATGTATACGTCATATCGCCCCTCCGTCTGCGACCGTGAAAGTCCAACGCATGCAGCATCGACGGTAAAAAATATCGTAAGCAAGCGAGCTGTGTTTTCCTATGGCGAAATGGTACCTCCTGTCTGAACGGGTTCATCAGGTAAATACTCCCTGTTGTGAGGTCGACGCTGGCTAGTGCCCAATGCGTACGTCCAAGGTTGTAAGGAATCAAAACCTGTATGTGTTTCAACAAAGTGTTATCAATGGGAAATTTATTTAAAATTCAAATTCAAACAATGTAAATAAAACACTGACCACGTCAACTTCGTTCCATGGTTTGGTTCCTGCCGGGACCAATCCACGTACCACCGCAAGGTCCTCAGCGGACCACTGATGCTTGAACATAGACTGACTGCGGCGGGGTTTGTTGGCCCCACTTCCCATCAATCTCTCCCAGTCATTCAATAACCATGACTGTACAAAGAAAATTTATAAAACGTTAGATAAAAGATGTACGAAACACATAAATAGATGTTTAAAAGCCGTACAAATTAAACACTTACATAGAACTGTGAATCCTATATGTTGATCCTCGGACCGTAGACAGTGGAGTAATATCTCTGACGCTTCCGCAGAATATGCAAGTACGCGTCCATATGCTGACAATTTCAACATTTTGTATTGTTAGCATTCTACTATTTCAGAAACATCTTATACACAATGTTCAGGTAAGGACCATACCGTATCCTCCAACTCCATGATGTTGGTTTGAAATCGTTGGAACCAAGGGACACCAACTGGCTCGAGTAGATCCACATCACGCCTGCATAATTTTTGAAAAAGTTATATAAGAAAGTCGTTTTACTTAGCAGTTTCAAAATACAAAATAATTTTTGTAATATCTGCGATTATACTTACAATTCCCCAGTCGAGTTCCTCTTATAGGCTTGGTACGCCGCAAGGTGGTCAGGATCTATCAATGCGTGGGACGCCCATACATGTGATGGTTGTGGCCTAATCCTTGGCCTCTTCGGCCGAGAGGGGTCAGTGTATGGGGTCCGCTGCTGCCAACCTGCCCTGCGAACCCGATCCTGACGTTGAAGGGGTGGGGTAATCCGGTCCAGCAGAAAGGATGTGATCCACTGGATGGCTGAGCTATAAGGAGGAACTCTGTCCCCGTGTATTGCCTCTAGAGGTGCGATGTGTTGACGGACTATGTCCCCCTGTATCGCCTGTAAGGGTGCGCTGTACATTGGAACTATGTTGCCATCGATCGCCTGCAGGTGTAAGCTCTTTGGGTGCACTGAGACTGGGGATCTCTGTCTCTGTGGAATAAATGAAGGGGTGCTCTGCACCAGGATCGACCGGAGGGGTGTGCTGTAAGGAGGTGCTCTGTACCAGTTCTTGAGAATGAACAGGTTGGTCTGGTAAAACCTGCTGAGGTTCTTCCTCTATCTCCATAGGTGTTGTATTAGTACCACTAGTACCACGAGTAACCTCCTCTCGTGGTGTCACACCAGGCCCTTACTGATCACCCTGATGACTACCTGTCCTCCCTCTGGGACTGAAGTCTCGGTGTCCGTCTGGGTCATCGAAGGGTGGGTCATCGAACCGTGTACCTCGAGTACGGGCGTGCGACGTCGAACCCTGAAGCCCCCGAATCAAATCTAGCAACTCCTGATGCTATTGATCTCGTTTCTCATTACTCTTTCGCACCTCCTCCTGTAACTCGCGTAACGCATCCATCAGTTCAGTATACCAACGGTCCTGAAATGATTTCGAAATTGTCAGTACTAAAACCATTCACTTGATTGAAATTAAATAATACGGTAAAAAGAATTATACGTACCTCTGCTTGCCCTCCAACACCTCCTCGTGAGTCATCTCCAGTTCGAGAGTCATCTCTAGTTCGAGGCTCTCTAGGCAACGTGAATCGAACCCGCCTAGTCCTCGCAAGACGAATATGACGACCGTCCAAGTCAAAACCCTCCTTATCACTGGGTTCGAAAGACGGACCCTCAGTGTCACTGGTTCCGGCAGTTGTATATCGTTCGGGGTCAGAGACGGGAACAGGTATATCACCGAGATCAGCATCATACAAACTGCCTCCCTGGGAAATGCCCTCGAAGTACCGTTCAGCCCTCTCAATTGCCGTCGGCACCAATTTCACCCTCGCAAACATCTGAAATTGCAGTTAGACCATTGTAATTGTATACATACTAATAGTTATGAACATAAAAAATATATATATAGATATTTACACTTTCAAGGAAAATGCTATTCAACTTCTCCCCCCTCGGTTGCGTACTCAACTCCCATTTTAGAATTCGGGGGGAGAGCTCGATTTCCCTCCGCTTCCCACATCCGCTGTTGCCAAGCTCGGGGATAACCTCGAAAGCAAATACCTACAAAACAGCTAAGAACGATAAGAATCCAATACAATACATAAGTCATATGAAAAAAATAACAAATTCAAAATTCTCACCAACAGGGCGTGCGTTAGCCCATATATGTTATATGTCTCCGTGATGTGTACATCAACGCCCTTTCGTCGCTGGCGTTGTTCAAACCGCCTACATCGACCATCCAACGCATGCTTGAAACCGTATATAGACCGCCTATACACGTGTGCACCCCACGGGAACGCATCAAAAGCGTCCAAGTCCTCGACTAGGCGAAACTGCCATACTGGAACTTTCTCTCTCTCGTCCAACCCCATCAGTATCCAGTTAAGCATATACAATAAGCAAAGCTTAACCGCATCGTACTGCTCAGAAAAAACACAAATCCGTAGAACGGCTTTCAGCTCTGCATACTCGACCTCATCTCGACCCTCAAAGTACCGCTGGTGTATGCCATTCTCTACCATATCATAGGTCGACGTGTCAGGAAGTTCTCCGAACTTCAATCCGGTGATTAGACAAAACTCAACCTTTGAGAACCGGACCGAATGCCTTCCTAACAAAAATCTCATCTCATCTTCAGGCCCATCGTGATGCAACTCGCGAATAAGCAACCGATGTACAATGCCAGCTGAAAACTTCATCCCACAATCCATCCGAAGGAGGTGTCCAAAACACGACTCAGTATACCGACGTCGTTCTTCGACCGCAAGATGTTCAGGTACCTTGTTAAGTGCGTTGTCGATATCTGTAAGGTCATCAAAATGGTCATGTCGAGTTATTTTCCCCGAATACCTTTCTTCCTCTGGAGTTTTAAGCGAATCTTTTAGTTGATTCCTCATCTGCATATTGACATAAAAAAAATATATCTAGTTAAATAAAATAAATAATATAAAAATGAAAGGTTTCGGACACTAAATGAAAAGTCTCGGACACTATATGAAAATGCTCGAAAACTATATGAAAAGGCTCGGAAACTATATGAAAAGGCTCGGACACTATATGAAAAGGCTAGGACAATATATGAAAAGGTTCGGAAACTATATGAAAAGGCTCGGACACTATATGAAAAGGCTTGGACAATATATGAAAAGGCTCGGAAACTATATGAAAAGGCTCGGAGACTATATGAAAAGCTCGGAGATTCTAATTCTAGAAACTTATTCATATTCCTTAAAAGGCTCGGATTACTATTTAAAAGTCTCGGACAATGTTTTAAAAAGCTCGGATCCTATTTTAAAAGTCTCGGAGCCAGTGTGAAAGGCTCGGAGATTCAAATTGCAGAAGCTTATTTAAATTGCTTGTAAAAGGCTCGGATTATATATGACAAGTCTCGGAAAATGTTTTAAAAGGCTCAGAGATTCAAATAGCAGAAACCTATTCAAATTGCTCGGAAAAGGCTCGGATTACATGTGAAAAGCTCGGAAAAGGCTCGGATTACATGTGAAAGCTCGGAAAAGGCTCGAAAACCCAGAACTTCATCATGTTCAACAGAATTTTTTCATAAATTTAAACCCTAACCTAATCAAACAAACCTAATCAACAACAAATCAAATCTAATCTAATATACATGTCTAACGAACATCCAACATCAAACGCACATAAAAGTTTCAACAACAAAAACGCGTTAGAAAATCATATCACCTTCTCGTCGATTTCAAGACTGTATCGCCACCGCCGGCAGGTTTCCCGTGAGATTTAGTACCGGATTTCTTGCACCCAAGGTCTCTCTTTCCACTGTTCTCTCTCTCTCAACTTTTTTCTCTTCAGACGCAAAGTGACAAGAATGAGGGTATTTTTGTCTGGTCACCTAAATAGGTGCCTTTTAAACTTACATTAGTAAACCGTTGACATTCTCACAAAAGCCCCTCCAAATAGTGACAAAAAATTTTTGGACCCTTATTTTAGGTTATTTTAAATTATTTTTAGGTAGATTTGTATTTACAAATAATTTTAGGGTTAATATGAAATTACATTAATAAATAAAAAGACTAAAATACCCCTCCCACATTAAAAGATTTATTTTTTATTTTTAAGCAACGTTAAAAATTAGAGTAATACTAGGTTATCCAAAATTTTCTCAAAATATTTCCCAAGTTGATATGGCGTATGAGTTGTCAATCTCATATAAATCATGAGATTATGTGGTGAGTGATGTGATATTAACAACTCATGTGCCACATGGTCCACGTCAACTTGGGTAAGATTTTGGGAAAAAAATTTGGAAATCCTAACAATACTATAAAAATTAGAGCTTGTTTGGTCTGATTTTTGAAAAAACTCTATTGGTATAAGATCTACTTGAAATAGATCTGTTAGAAATAGAATTTTTGGAAAAAAAAAAAAAAAATTATTGTTTAGTCGTTAGACTTTAAAAAAATAAAAATAAAGATCTATTTAGAGAAATATCTCCTTATGAGCTTTTGTTTGGTAGAGGTCTAAACTCTACTAGCCTCTACTCAATTTTAAATAGATAATCTTAAAAACCCAACCAAATAACTCTTAAAAAAAATGAAATAGATGTTGCAGACTTTTTGAGACGGTAAAAAGCACAACCGAACAAGCTCTTTTAATACAAGGTATGTTCTCGAATCGGTTGTCAATCAAATTTAGTCGAGCAATCATAATATTAAATGTATATTATTTTATTATAATTATGATAATCATAGTTTGTTTTCGCTTGAAATTTTGCTTCTTTTTATCTATTTAACTAACAATTATTATAAACTTTACCGTTATCAATTTTGTTTTTTTGACATGTTTGATCAATAAAGGTGTTTTTTTTTCCTTTGTTTTTTCCTATTTAAGTTTCTGGGAATGTTCAGATTTTGCAGTTAAAGGTGTTTGATAGAATTCCCAGCTTGAGTATTTTCGGGAATGAGTTTGTTTTCAGTGAAACGTTGATGTTGATTTAATATGATTCTGTGATTTGTTGAACATACCTATATTGTAAATTTATGATTTTTTTGTTGTTCTTGACAGTAAACAGAAAGGATGTAGATTGCGAATTCGAAGGAAAGTTTTTTGGTATTTCCTTGGTGAAGTTTTGAGGTTGATTGGTTGAGGTTGAGGGATTTGTTTTTGAGGGGTTATTGGAAGTGTTGAATTTTGTGGGGGGCGTGGAGGAGCAGTTCATTCTCAGAGTTCCGCCTTCCGTTGCTGAGCAGATTGATTGCCTTTTGAGTAATGACAAGTCACTGGACTTGTCTCTCCCTGAGTCACCGGTGAGAAAAAAATGTTCTTTCTTTCTTGCAATGCAATAGTTTGAGTGATACCAATAGTTCGTAATCGAGTACTTAAGAAACAATTGATTATTTGAAGATTATTGCTATGTAAAATCCATTGATAAAAGCGAGAAGAACATAAACAGATTAGTTAGTTATTTTCATTAATATTTCATGCTTGTGCCCATGTTTTTAGTATGGCTAGTTGATCAATATAATGTATAGAAAGGGACTTTCCACTTTGGTATGGTACAAGGATTAGAGAGGCTTGTAAGTTTGTTTTGTTAATCGCTTTGTGTTCTAACTTGATTTTTGTTATTTAATCTTCTGTTTAATAAATCAGGTTTGTATGGAAGTATGCTTTATGCTTTTGCTGCTTAAATGATAAGCTGACAAGAACTTTCTTCTTCTGTTTCTTTTTTTTCTCTGTTTTTGTGAATAAATTGCTTCTTCAAACTTGTTGATTGTGTTCCTGACTTAGAGCAGTTGAAGCTATCTTAAGATACCTTTTTCTTTGTGCTTCTACCTTTATGTAAGATTACACACGCCAAGAAACAAATGAAAGATTGCATACAAATTGCATACAGATTGAATGTCTTAATCATATTATGGTTCAAGTCTTCCTTGACTGAATAGTGTACATCCTGAAGTGAACAAGCACGAGGAAGACGGCCATGGTAATGTACATTGTGCAAGTGAGAATGCCCCACCAGTGCCTGCACCTGAGCAGCCTGATGTTGTAGAGACAGGAGCTAAGCTGGGGAGCCTGAAAGAAGCGACTCCAACGATTCACTATAATCGGAAGCTTCATCTGTTTATCATATTAACTAACAATGTATTCCTAGCTGGTTACCTCCAACCGATTAGTAGTTCTCTCAGTTTTTTTTTTTTTTTTTTCTTTTGTGTGGAAGTAGTTCTCTCTGGTCATTCATCTTCAACATGAAAATAATGTGCAGGGTGGTATTAACATTACACTATATTTAATATTTGTAACTTTGGACTTTGGAGGAAGAATTTGTACTTGTATTTATATGGTTAATACTTGTTAGAAATCCAACGGTCAATAAAACACAAGGTAACATTGAATTATACAGAAGTTAGACACCCCCTAAAATTTAAAATCTATTCTAACTTGTCGGATTATTTATTATTTATTAAGTAGACAGGTGTGTGACAACAACCATTTGCAATTAGAGGCGGTAAAAATCCCTGACACGCCCCAAACCGGTGGGGCTCCGATCCGTTTGGGGTGAGTTTGGAGCACTTAAAACAGGGCTCAAATCGGGTTTGGGTTAAACTTTTTTGACCCAGTTTTATATCAGGTTGGGTATGGATCAATCCCTTATGTCCTGACTCATCCCGTTTAACCCTGTATTTATATAATTATTTTGTAAAATATAAAAAGATAAAAAAAAAAAAAAAATCTCTAATCTCTAATCTCTTTGTCTCTTTACATAATCATATTTTATGTTTGAATTTAAAGTTTATTAAATTTAAATCTTGTGTTCTATTAAATTTAAGTTTATGTATGAATTTTAGTATATATTAAAATGTTTTTCCCTGGTGTATGTTTGTATTTAAATGTATATTTAAATTTCCAATAAAAAAGAAAAAAAAATTGTATATATATTTTAATTTAATGTCCTAAACTTCAATCATATGGTAAAATAATTTGTATATTTAGTGGTTTGAGATCTTTTTTTTTTTTTTTTTTTTTAAGGATAAAACGAATCAGGCCATTCAGGTTGGGTTTGAGGCACCCCTGACCCAATCGGATCGGGTTTTGGGGGGAAATCGAAAACCCGTTCAAGTCACGGGTCGGGTTTGGGGCAACCTATAAAAAAACGAGTTTCGGGTTTGGGACGGGCCAATCCGACCCGTTGGCACCCCTATATGCAATTAATAGTAACTTTCATGAAAAATACTTAGGTGTGACCTGTGTGTATAGTGATGTCAAACGAATCAGCTTCGGATTATTTGAATCCAAATTTTTCGGATTTCCAAATTTGGATCGGTTATGGTTTGAATAAATTTGGACCAAATTTAAAAAAAATTGTCTTCCAATCTGAAATTCAGATCGGATCGAATTCAAAATTCGGGATTAAAATTTTGAATTATGAATTTTTTCAAATCAAAATCGGATTTTTTTTCCTGGATCAGAATTGGATTTTTTTTCGGATTGAATCTCAGAAAAATCTTTTCTTTTTTTTTATTCTTCACAATACAAAACAATATAAATTATCTAATCAAAAACCAATGTAACTGTGTTTTTGTAAATTTTTTTAATCTAAAATTAACTTCTTCTTTTTTATTATCTAAATTTATTTTGAATTAGATATTTCGGGTCTGATTTCATACTGGATTCGGATTTGTTTCGGATCAAAATTTTGAAACAAAAAAAAAAAAAAATCATTTTTTTTTATCCTTCACAATACAAATTAATTAATGTAAAAAAATCTCATTACTAAAAAACAATGCAAATGAGTTTTTTCGTAAAATTTTTTTATTCTAATAATAATTTTTTAAATTTTTAATTTCCAGATTTGTTTTAGATTAATTTTCGGATAAGTCCATGGTTTCGGCGAACATAGTAGCTACGCACATAGATTCGTTTGTTTCTCTTTCATGCAACAGAACACTTGAATTATAGCATAGCTCAAATTAAAGTAAGTATTTAAATATAAATATTTGCCCTTTAAGTTATAGGTAATATCAAAGAATGTATGGATTATTTTCAATCTTTTTTTAGGATAGATTGTTATAATTTATTTGTACTGGACCATTGATTTGGCAAGGTTTATTATATTGCAGCTCAGTGTAAAATTTCTAAAAGGAAACTATGTTAGTTAGTCAATTAAATGCATCACTATTCATGATTATTATATGTTTTAACTTGATTGTTTTTCTTTAAAAAATAACTTGTTCTTTAGAGAAATAATTTTAATTAATTTTATAAGTAAAACCAATTTTAAAAATTAATACAATACTGTTAAATCTTAATCTCCGAGCACCAAACAGTTTTACAAATTGTTTTGTAAAAAGCACGTTTGGCACATGTACTAGTAATCCTCGGTGGTGGCCACCATGGTGATGGCCTATAATTCTCAAGAAAGATATTATACTTCTTTGGATATTATCTTAAGATACCATTTTTATCCCAACACATGTGGCAGCTGATGTGTCACTTGGTGAATGGACAAACATTAATTGAATGGGTGAGTAAATACATAGATAAGAGAGATAAGTATCAATTAATGTATATCCACTTACCAAATAACACATCAACTGCCGCATGTGTTGGGATGAAAAAGGTGAAATTGTAGGTGGGATATTTAGTATTATTGTTTAAATTATATTAGATTAGATGTATGTTAGTTTTGAATAAAATTTAAACATGGTAAATATATAAAAAAGTAATATATATTCATTAACGGTTCTTCTAGTATATAGGTGTGAAGTGCATGCGTGGAAACTTATATTGTGATAAATTACATGCATAGACCATGTAATTTATTAATTGCAAATTTATAACATTGAAATCGGGAACGGTGAATTCCATAATCCTGTTGGGTTTGCATGTCATCGTATGTAAACTAGAGTTTGGACATTGGTATATCTGATGACTGAGAATAAGTATGTTCTAATGAAATCTATCTTCATAATTTTGTTCTGGAATTGATTGTTTCAAACTAAGTATAACATTATAATGTTAATACATATGTCAAATAAATAAATAAATAAATATATAAATAACAGGTGGTTTCATACTTAATGGGAATAAGTACAGGATTAAAAAATGGTCTTACATGCCAACCGAAAGAGTAAACAGTTAGATTAAACATTGACCATGGATTATTGATCATTGTTTTTGCAAGGTTTATTATATTGTAGTTCAGTGTAAAATTTCTAAAAGGACAGTGTATTAGTGGATCAATTAAATTTTTGATAATTACAAGTTTTATTTTGAAGACAATAGCCCAATAATTCATATTCCTTCAAAAACTTCTTATGAATTAAGGCCATTTTCGGGTCACAGTCATAAGATAGATGCATCACTACTCATGATTTATATTATATGTTTTCACTTGATTGCTTTTCTTTAACAGCTGCGATACTCAACTAGACAAAGCTATGATTTTGCGTTCCACACAATTAGTTTCAAATATTAAAATTTAAATTAAATTTATTAGTAAAACCAATTTTAAAAATTAATTCTATACGATCAAATCTCAATCTCCGAGCACCAAACAGTCTTACAAATTGTTTTGTAAAAAGAATATTTGGCACATGTACCAGTATCCTTAGTGGTGGCCACCAAGGTGATGGGCTATAATTAGGGATGGTAAAAATCTTTGACCCGCCCCAAACTGGCAGGGTTCAATCCGCTCGGGGTGAGTTTAGAGCACTTAAAACGGGATTCAGGTTAGGTATGGGTCAAACTTTGTTGACCCGGTTTTTTTTTTATCGGGTCGGGTATGGGTCAACCCCTTATACTCTAACCCACCCTATTTAGCCCGGTATTTATATAATTAATTTTTAAAATATAAAATACAAAGGGAAAAATAAATCTTTAATCTCTTTGTCTTTTTAACTAATTGCATTTTATGTTTGAATTTAAAGTTTATCAAACTTAGATATTCTGTTCTGTTCTATTCTATTAAATCTAAGTTTATGTATGAATTTTAAGGGTATGTTAAAATGTTTTTCTATAGTGTATGATTGTAATTTTCAGTCGAAAAAGAAAAAAAAAAGTGTAAATATATATTTTAATTTAAATGTATTTTAAAATTTAATTGAATGTTAAAATTTAAGTCAATGTTCTAAAATTCAATTGTATGGTAAAATAATTTGTATATTTAATGGTTTGATAATTTTTTTTAAGAAAAAAAAAAAAAAAAGAAACGGGTCATTTTGGGTCGGGTATAGGGAACTGCTTGTCATTTTCGGGTCCGGTTTCAGGCAATTTATGCAAATCGGGTTTCGGGTATGGGGCACCTGTAATCCGATCCGATCCGTTTCTATCCCTAGCTATAATAGGCCTATAATTCTCAAGAACGATAGTATACTTCTTTGGAAATTTATTTTTTTGAAATAATGCTTCGTTGAAATCAGACAATTAAATAGCCAATAAATCTTACGTAATTGCCTCCCAACACTCATAAAACATTGCAAAAGACAAACCATTTAGACCAAAGATTTTATTTCATTGGCAGTAAAAAACAGCCAACCTTATCTCTTCTATAAAAGGGCTCTAAAGATTTTGAAACCAAACGGCTAAGTGAAAGACCACAAAATCATGTATCAGGTAGCCTACTGTAGTGCAATTGGAGCTTCACTTACTCTTAACCTCTATTGCTGCTCCTTTTGTAAGATAATGGCTTACTCATCTTTCGACATGCAAAATTTAAATTATATTAGATTATATGTTAGTCTTGAATAAAATTTCTTAATCTAAGATAGGTATATCATTTACTACAACAACTGCCTATTTCGAATTTAAAGATTTCAATATCACCAACCTTTGATTTTCACAGCAACCGTGTATCCACAGTTTAGTCACTGCATAACAATTAATAAAAACAATATTAAGTTGCACACAAATAGTCGTAATTAATTTATCGATTAAAGTCACACATTTATCTCTTAACATAATCACAAGACACATCGATCAATGATATTAAATTATTAAGAAATGAACATATATATATATATATATTGAGTGATAGTTCATGTTATAAATAATAGAGTTAATGGTACGGATGTCCCTTGAATTGTTCGCGAACTGCTAATATGTCCCTTGAATTCTTAAAATGGTCACTAAACCTCATGAACTCTCATTTTCTTTACAACAGAGGCCCAAAGCGTCCATTTTTCTATCAGGCAAATTGCAATAAATTCCCCTGATTATATAGATAATTGTATAAAACCAGAAACAATGTAATAATATGACCTAAATACCCATCTGACCAAATTTAAAAATCAATTTTTTTAAAAAAAATTTTAAATTTTAAATTGAAATAATAATAAAATTCTGAATTTAATATTCTGAATAATTAAATTATATTTTTTATTTAAATATCCCTAAATATTTATTAATAAATAATAATAATAATAATAATAATAATAATAATAATAATAATAATAATTATTATTATTATTATTATTATCATCATCATCATCATCATCATTTTATCATCATCATCATCATTATTATTATTATTTATTACTATTATTATTTTTTATATATATTATATATTATATATTATTTATTATTAATAATATATATTTAGGGCTATTTAAATAAAAAAGATGATTTAATTATTCAGAAAATTAAATTCAGAATTTTATTATTATTTAATCATTATTTCAGTTTTAAATTTAATTTTTTTAAAAAAATTTTGATTTTTTAAATTTGGTCAGAGAGGTATTTAAGTCATATTATTATATTGTTTCTGGTTTTATGCAATTATCTATATAATCAGGGGAATTTATTGCAATTTGCCTGATAGAAAAATGGACGGCATCAAGCTTTGGGCCTCTTCTACAAAGAAAATGAGAGTTCGGGGGTTTAGTGACGATTTTAAGTCATAGGGCATATCAGCAGTTCATGAATAATTCAGAGGGCAACCGTATCATTAAGCCTAGATGATGATAATAATAATAATAATAATAATATTAATAATAATAATAAAGAATAGTTTTGATTTTGTTGTTCAGCTCGAACATAAAATCCTCCATATTGTATCTTTCAATTTTTTTTTATTTGAAGTATTAAACTATTATATAAATTGGTGTTTTTTTTTTGGGTGATGGGGAGGATTTGAACCCTCAGCATCATGGTTCCTCAACATCATGGTGCATATGTGATGGATTTACCATCGGACCAATCTTATCTCGTTATATTGTAACTATCAATTAACAAATAAAAATAATCAGATAATGTCAAAATAAAATAAAATAATAATATTCAATTCATAGTTAAAAAATATCTAAGCATAGAAATAAAAGTAAAACAACTAATACCAAAGGGCATAAATTATTAACTTTTTTTTTCTTTATAAACCTAACTTATTTCATCCAAAAATAATTTTGAAATACATCAATTATATGGAGAAATAAAAGTACATTTTTTTTAATTAAAAATGATTTTAAAATATGTAATTGCATTGTTTTCGAGTATAAAAGCTGAACTTTTATATTTAATATTTTTGAAATTGAGAGCAATATGCCAATATTAACTTTAAATAATTTCAGAAAAAGATGTCAACAAAATGCCATGCATCAGCGACGACACCATGGGGCTAAACCTTGAACCACTTACCAGGTATTTTGACACTTTTCATGCAACAAAATGTCAAAATATCTCTTTCAAATTTTTTTATTTTTTTATTTTTTATTTTTTTTTTTATTTTTTTTTTTGTCATAATATCATAGCATCATGACCACCACTAAGGATTACTAGTTATTTGTGTCAAACCTGTTCATTATAAAACAATTTTTAAGACTGTTTCGTGCTCGGCCTTCTCGGAGATTAAGATGACAGTATTAGATTAATTTTATTAATGAATTTTTTTTTATAAAATTAATTCAAATTATTTCTAAAGAAAAAAAATTACTTTATAATATTTTATTATTCATTCATTTGATAACTATGCCCATTAATTTAAATGTTCATAAACTGATTATTTCGTATTTTATTAAATATAAAAATCAAATAATTATTAATATAAAAATGAAAAACTAATATATAAAAACCAACTTCAATGATATAAACATCACTCTAAAATTCTAAACTAGCTAACATCGATCTTTAATTATTTAAAACTTCACTCACTACAGTATAATTTTTTTTTTCCCAATTTTTTATATTATGAAGCATTAGGAAAAGGAGCGAAAAATGTGAAAAAGAAAAAGAAAAAGAAAAAGAAAAAGAAAAAAAAAGTTAATGTATTCCAAAATTTTTCAGAATTTGTTTACAAGTAGATTTCATTAAACTTACATCTAAAGAATTATTCACATCAAAATTCATTAAAATCGATGAATTTCATCAAGATTCTAACGAAATGTTAAAATATGGGATCTCTTAGGAGAGAACCACAAATATTTTATTAATTCATTAGTACAAAAGAGTTAGGGGCTGTTTGTTTGTTTTTGTCTGA
This sequence comes from Acer negundo, assembly GCA_035582765.1. NCBI lineage: Eukaryota > Viridiplantae > Streptophyta > Magnoliopsida > Sapindales > Sapindaceae > Acer > Acer negundo. The sequence goes on from CM069234.1 coordinate 14,756,135, forward strand.
AATCAGAACAAATTTTACTGTAAACTAAATAGAGATTGAAACCTGAAATTTGTTTGTTTCTTCTATTTTTATCACCTTGGAATATAGTGAGACTTTTTTTAAAAAATTATTATTATTATTATTATTATTATTTTACAGATAAGATGATTTGAATATAAGTAATTTGATATTTATACTTGATAGTATTGATTGTTATGTATTTTCATTTTATACGATACAAACAACTAAATAAAAATAATTTAACAAATCCTAAACAATTTTTATGTAATATTGATAAGATATTATTCATGATTAACATATGAAAAATAATTGTTTAAAAAAAATATGATAAATAATGATTTTGATTTCACAAAAAAAAAAAAAAAATGGGAATGAAGGTTCAACGATGATGTTAAAAGTGATAATGATTCTTTTAAAGTTGTTTATCATAAGTAATAGGTTAAGAAAAAGAAATTTATATATTTTTATATGATAAAAATGGAAATATGCTATCTTTGAGAGGATAATCTTGAAAAATTTTATATTAAATGTAATCCAGTAATTTAAAATTAAGTAAAAAGTTATAATTTCTTACATTTTTATTTTAAGTTGTTTTTTGGTATTTTTAAGGGTTAGTGATATCTAAAGTCACTAATTTAGTGAGGCGGTCCTTAAATAGTTATTAATTTTTCCAAATGACTCAAATTAGCCATTTCATTGAAAAAAAATATCAATTGTTGCCACTTTGCCCATTAATTGTTTGAAGTCCATTTGCTTATATAATAAACCGTTTGCTTATGTCATAACCTGTTAGAATCGACGTTAAAATAGTAAAACATGAAGGGGCAGTATTATAAAATCATCAAGTCACCATCTTAGGGCACAATTTGACAAAGATGTTCAAAACGTTTTTTCACTTTTGTTTTTAAGTCACCATCTTAGGGCATAATTCACCAAGTTGGGTTCTTAGGGAAATAAATTTTTTCGTCCAAGTTAGGTTCATCGATTTTTCGATACGAATCATATGATATAAAGAACGTAAAATTCTGGGTGATATTTTGAAAGTTATGATCAATTATTCAATCAAAAGTCAGAAGCGACGTGAATCGGCAAGTTAGCTGTGTTCATCGCTCTTTTTCCTTAAAACTATATCTTTTGGCAAGGAAATAAATTTTTTCATCCATGTTGGATTCTTCGATTTTTTGAACGAATCCAACAGTATAAAGAACGTAAAATTCTGGGAGGTATTTTAAAAGTTATAACCAATTATTCAGTCAAATGTCAGAAGCGACATGAATCCACGAGTGAGTTGTGTTCATTGTTCTTTTTCCTTAAAACTGTATCTTTTGGCAAGGAAATAATTTTTTTCGTCCAGGCTAAATTCTTCAATTTTTCGATACGAATCCAAAGGTATGAAGAACATAAAATTATGTGCTGTATTTTGAAAGTTATGATCAATTATTCAGTCAAAGGTCAGAAGCGATGCGCAATCAAAGAGTGAGGTGTGCTCATCGCTCTTTTTCCTTAAAACTGTATCTTTTGGCAAGGAAATAAATTTTTTCGTCAGTGTTGGGTTCTTCGATTTTTCGATACAAATCCAACGTATAAAGAATATAAAATTCTAATCGGTATTTTGAAAGTTTTGATCAATTATTCAGTTAAAGATTAGAAGAGACGCGAATCCACGAGTGAGCTGTGTTCATTGTTCATTTTCACACTTTTCCAAAACGATTTTTAGAATATTTTCTGAATGAAAAGTGTTTTTTTGCATGTCTACTTTCCTGTGTCAAAATTTGAGCAAATAACATTGAATATTTTTAGAGACGTGCACTTGAATGTGGACATATGTCAGATTTGAATTTCAGCAGAATTTTGCTTTTGAGTCCATATCGGTTTTCCTAAAAACCGATTTAAAGAATCAATGTCTTTTAACAATTTTGTAGTAGTGTTTGAACAAAAACAATGATTTTCCAGAGCTTGACAATAATCCATCTGAATACATGAATAAATTTTCTAAGATGTTGAATAATTTTTTTTTTTTTTAAAAGGTAAAATATTATTAAAGACTACCACAAGGGACAACCCACAGCAAGCCAAACAAACACAAAACAGGCAAAAGCAAAGGCCTCATTGCACAAACCGCAGAGGCGAGGGCCACAACTCAAAGACAAAACACAAATTTATTACTTGAATAAATTTTTTTTTTTAAAAGGTAAAATATTATTAAAGACTACCACAAGGGACAACCCACAGCAAGCCAAACAAACACAAAACAGGCAAAAGCAAAGGCCTCATTGCACAAACCGCAAAGGCGAGGGTCACAACTCAAAGACAAAACACAAAAAGAAAAGAAAACCAGAAGAAAAAAAGCACAGAAAAAACTGACCACCATAAAACACAAAACCAAAAACGCAGAAAGCGGACTGAAACATTACTCAAATTTATTACTTGTATAATTGCAAAACAATAATAATACATAATGATTCAATGAACTGTAAAGAACAACAAAAAACTAATATTAGAGAATAGTTTGCAGAGATGGAAATAATGATCTTTTTGAGATTCTACTCATCAATTAATAGTGTTTAGTGCTATTTTATTCTTTAGGAGTGACATCTTATAGATAATGGCAGCTTTCCGTTAGATTTAATAGAATAGTTGCCAATAAACATTGTTTCGTCAAAATGGTGATTTTGGAACAATTTGAATAATCGGTGGCCTTTTGGGGACTTCATCCACCAACTAATGGTGTCTAGTGCTATTTTCTCTATTTTTAATAATTGTTTAAAAAAAAAAAAAAGGAAATGAAGGAAATGAACGTTCAACGATGATGTTAAAAGTAATAATGTTTCTTTTAAAGCTATTTATCATGAGTAATAGGTTAAGAAAAAGAAATTTTTATATTTTTATATGATAAAAATGGAAATATGCTATCTTTGAGAGGGTAATCTTGAAAAAAAAAATATTAAATGTAATCCGGTGATTTAAAATTAAGTAAAAAAGTTAAATTTCTTAGGCCCCGTTTGATTTTTTGTCTGAAGACTGAACAGTACTGCATATTACTAAAAACTGAAAACTAAAAAACAAGTTTTTATTTTTTATTTTTTAAATTTTTTTTCATTGAAAATTGAATATAAGTGATAAGTTGTTTGTTTTTTTAAGTTCTAAATATCTGAAAATAAATACTTTTACATCTATATCATACTAACTATTATTTATTATATATTTACATTTTAATATATAAAGGGCAACTCTAATATGTAAATTAATTCTAAAATAAATTTATTTAGTTATTAATAATATTTTAGACATTATTCCATTTGTTGAATTAAAATGAACATAATATTTGATGATGATACATTCTAAACATTGACTGGAGCAAATGTCAATGTCAATGTCATGCACTGCGTGACAGGTGACGACTGTGAGGTTTATATATAAAGTGAGATTTCAAACTTCAAACATTGGCCGGAGCAAATGTCAAAATATCATATTTGGCTTAATAGCAATGGAAATAGAATAAATTAGTGAGGATAATTTTGGAAGAAAAAGTGTGCATTAAATTCCATGGGATTTGTGTTAAGTGAAAAGTGAAAAATTTTCGCTTTCTAAAACAAGTGGTTTTAAGGGTACATTAAGTGATTTTAATAATTAAAAAATCAAAAATGACTGAATGAAACACATTAAATGACATTAAATGTTAAGTGGAAAAATCAAACAGGGTCTTAGATTTTTATTTTAATTTTTTTTTTTTTTTTTTTTTTTTTTGATATTTTTAATTTATTTGACCACTTAAAAAAAAAAAAAAAAACCAACTTAATATTTTCAATTCAGAATCATTAAATTTTAAATGCAAAAAATAAAAGATCCCTAAATATTCAATTAAATCCAATATAATGTAGTTAAATTTATACAATCCAATCCAAATATCCAATTTGGTCAAATATATAAATCTGAAATCATTTAATATTTAGAAATATATATTCTCTGTTGGTTGTAAATCAAAATGCCGTCTTAGCTCAGTGGTAGAGCGCGTGGCTTTTAACCACGTGGTCGTGGGTTCGATCCCCACAGACGGCGTGATTTTTACATTTTTATGAAAATCTACTTTTTAACCTAGCAATGGTTCGGCTGTCATTATCATTTTATAACTTCCAAAGATTGTTTGTTTGGTGAGCTCCTGATTAGTCGAGTACTCGTGTTTCTTAGAAACATTCACATCTATAAGGAGAGTTGGAGACTTTTAGCGAGTTAGCCCACCAATCATATATTAGACATAGATTAGAGAGTGCTTGAACTTGAAGTCTCTTTGTTGTTCTTTTCTTACAGGGATGTGCTTCCCTCCTTTTATTTCAAAATAGTAATATATTAAGATTTAAGGTAAATTTTACCAACATTGTGTAATTATGCAAATGTGTAATTATTATTTATATTTATACCGATATCTATTGCTCTTAATTTACTTTCGTTAACTCTTACCGCCGATCACTTTTTTAAACAAAAAAATTAGTCTCTCCTCTTCAAACATCACCACCAGTCCATCGGGACCACCACATTCTTTCCTTTCTTTATTTTTTTTTTTTATACTTTCATTTTCTTAATCCCTAAACACCGACAAGGAAACAAGAACTAAAAGTCTAAAACCACAATTCTCAAAACTCAAAATCAGATGTCCATCTTATGGCATATGAATGCAATTAACATCAAATGTCGAGGAGATTTTTCAATTTGACCTAAGATTTAATTTTAAAATATGGAAAAGGACAAATACCAAATGGTGGGATCCAAAGACGCAACGATTACGTGTCAAAAAGAGCTTTGGTAGGAATGAGTCCATCATGTGACCATCAGCGAAAAATAATAAGAAAGCAAATACGACATTATATTAATTAAGATTAAAATATATATGTATAATCCTGTGATTCCTGGAATTTTATTTTTAATAAAAAGATTATAAAAAGTGTCGACACTATCGCGCTCATTGTTATGCAAAAAGTCGCAAATGTAGACTCAACCTTCCTCTCTTACCCTTGCTTTCGTCAAACTATGTCGACACTCTCTGTTTATTCGTTTTTCTATCCTTCTCTTTATCTATCGAGCTTTGTAATCATGGTAAATGTATTTACATCATCCCAAGAATACACAAAACATTCACGTCTGGTACTCTGTGCGTATCCATTTTCCTTTTTATCAAATTCCCTTTCGACACTTCCATGTTATTCATCGAGGTTCGCTCTCTCACTCTCTTTGGGATCTTAATTAATTATCTCTCAATTTTTTTTTTTTTTGTTTAACGATGGTTTGTGTCGTTTTGGTTTTGTCAGGAATTATTGGAATTGCGCTTGCTCGATCATTTTATATCAAAATCTCGGGCTTTCTCAGGTAATTCGTTTATTTTTTTATCTGGGTTTATTGTTTAAACATTTCTAAGATTTCAGAAAATCTTACACTTTATGTATTCTTATTTGGGGGCGAAAAACAACAGAATCGTTTTTGAGTACAATATCGGAATCCATGGTGACCTGCAAATCGACGGACGTTGATACCTGTCGAGACGATTCTGCGGCTTTTATACTAAAATTCGTAGCAATAGCTTCCATTCTCATCGCCGGAATTGTAGGAATAGCGATTCCATTGGTTGGAAAGCACCGCCGCATTTTACGCACCGATGGCAGCCTCTTCGTCGCCGCTAAAGCCTTCGCTGCCGGCGTAATTCTGGCCACAGGTTTCGTCCACATGTTATCGGGTGGTTCTAATGCTTTGACCGACCCGTGTTTACCCAAATTTCCATGGTCCAAGTTTCCGTTTTCCGGGTTCTTCGCGATGATGGCTTCTCTGCTGACCCTTCTTGTGGATTTCGTGGGGACTCAGTATTACGAGAAGAAACAGGGGATGACCCGGACAATTGAGGAGCAGGGTCGGGTTGGTTCGTTGGATGCGAATGCGGATGCGGATTCGGAGTCGGGTATTGTACCGATTGTGGAAATTAAGGAACGGAATGTGAAGGTGTTTGGCGAAGAGGAAGGCGGTGGCATGCACATTGTGGGTATGCATGCGCACGCAGCGCACCATAGACATAGCCACCCGAATGGCCAGGACGCATGTGACGGGCACGTGAAGGACCCCGCCCACGCCCACTCTCACGGGCACGGGCACGGGCACTCGCATGGGTTTGCTGATGGGGATACGGAGAGTGGTATTAGGCACGTCGTCGTTTCACAGGTACTCACTCTTTTTATTTTTATTTTTATTTTTTTAATTATTATTATTAAATATTAATTTTATGTTTTTATATTTTGTGTTGTGTTTGTTTTTGTTGTTGGGGTATCAATTAGTGCTCTTAAATGCACGGTTTGTCAACTTATTACATATACTGTGGGGTCCATGGTAGTTCCACTTCAGCTGTCTTATTCATGGAAATGATATTCAAAAATGTTTTTTTTTTTTTTTTTTTTTTTTAATGAAAATGTTTTAAATAATTTTATCCACCCAAAAATAATTTAAATTTTAAAACAACTAGTTTATTATAAAACTATGCAGTCCAAACCAATTCCCAAACCTTACCAAATATATAATTGATTTAATCTAATCTTATAAGTCCTATCTAATTCCGTAATCCAAATGTAACCTATAAAGTTTTACTCAGAATTAGGCCAAGCTTGAGGAGAGAAATAAAATTTGCAGTTTGATTATCTTTTATTTGGAGATAAGACAGGGCTTGTCTTAAAGACAGAAATCTATTGTTAATTTTGCAGGTTCTAGAGCTTGGAATAGTATCACACTCCATTATCATTGGAATATCACTTGGAGTATCGCAGAGTCCATGTACAATAAGACCTTTGATTGCAGCATTATCCTTCCATCAGTTCTTTGAAGGATTTGCTCTAGGAGGCTGCATCTCTCAAGCTCAATTCAAGACCCGATCCGCCACAATTATGGCATGCTTTTTCGCCATAACAACCCCATTAGGGATCGGCATTGGTACATCCATTGCTTCGGTTTACAATCCAAACAGTTCGGGCGCTTTGATTGTCGAAGGCATCTTGGATTCAATGTCAGCTGGAATTCTAGTGTACATGGCTTTGGTTGATTTAATTGCTGCTGATTTTCTCAGTAAGAGGATGAGCTGCAATTTTAGACTCCAAGTAGTGTCTTATTTTATGCTCTTTCTTGGAGCTGGACTCATGTCCTTGCTTGCAATTTGGGCTTGATATCATTACACAGATATTCTTTTTCTTATTGGCTCCGTTATATATGGAGCAACATGTGGAAATATGAATCTATTATTTTTACAAAATTGCATTTGATGAGAAGCAGGGAAAGCGAAACAAGACAAGGCAGATGTTATGTTACAGCACGACTGTGAAGAAGATAGTTTAAAAATTGTTTGCAGTATGCAATTGATGCTGAAGAGGACAGGCCTTGCGGTTGTTTTTTCTTTTCTTTTCTTTGTAGGTTTGCAATTAGTTGTATCTTTCTCTGTAAAGAGAAATTTGTCATTTTGGGATTGTTGGATTTCCCATTCTCTGTTAAGATTTCATTACAATGGAAAACATACTGGAATTGAAAGCAAATGACTTGTTTATGAGTTTAAGATATATTCATTTCTCAAATCTTATTAATCTTCACGTGTGGGTTCTCTAACACTCTCCTTATGTGGGAGTCCAGGTCCAAAAAATGTGATTCTGGATTGGGTTGGCTACCTTTAGCCTTGATAGTGCTTGGCCCTTAGGGCTAAGCACATGATGTATATGGAATGCTCTAATATAATAAATGTTTATGTACATTATATTATATTTATATAGGCGTTTTATAATTTAGTCTCTGAGTTTTACTGTACATTATAGTAACCAACGGTTGCAACAGCTTATTTGCAGAGCGAATCTCTCAAGAAATCCCTCCCTCAATCAACCTGGAATTGAATCCATGTGAACGTGGGAGTTGGAGGGAGCCTATAAAGGAAGGAACCTGATCACATTTGAGCTCTCTGAAAATTATCACAAATAACAAGCTCTTTAGCATTTTGAAACTCTGCTCAATTGGACTCCGATCACCGAAATTCGATCTTCTTTCTCAACCTTGATCACCCATAACAAACGCTCAGCCCAATTAAGGCTAACGAATCACCCCACCGATTTCTTTTTATTATCATCTGTCTTTGCGCTTGTTTTTTCTTTTCTTTTGCAAGTTAGGGAAGCAGTTGATTTGTTTGATTAAACCAGGTAGGCCAAGTTGCTTAGGCCTAACTCGAAATCCAACCCGATCCATATTGATTGTAGATCAACCACCAACAGTTTGGCGCTTACCGTGGGGCTTATTGCAACTTTACAAATGAACCAGTAGAATCAAGTAAACTTTCTCTCAAGATGTCAGGAGATGGAAACACACTAACCGTCGAAGAGCAGATTGGCACGTAACTGCCCAGATGGCTACAAATGCAGAAAAATTAAGGCGTTAGAAGAAGAAAATGTTACGATCCGAACAAGAAATGGTGAGTTATGAGCCATAATCGACAGAGCACCTAACAACATGACGCCGGAGCTCCCAATCCCATCGCCAAACGATGAGCAAGAAGCCGATAGGACAGCCTCGCTCTTACCCTTAGATTCATTACGGCCACAGCGAATGCTGAACGAAATCAAAGTACGACCCAGACGGCTCGGTTCGAGATCAGTCTGAACGACATGCCTACCCAGCAAGAATTGCCATAAGAGCCAAATCCAATCATGGATCTACAACCGAAAAACGCTTTTAGGACCCCCATGTCACTCTAATTGACACCGGAGTTGGTTTGTAGAAATGGAAGCCCTTATCCAAAGAATTCCAAGAGTCCCAGCGCCAATAAAAAAAAGTACAGTGAATAGCTTCGCGGACTTACCCTTTGTCGACGCGATTGCTCATGTCAAGATGCCTAGGAAGTTTAGCTTGCCAAACATGAAGTAGTATGAAGGCACAACAAATCCAGATGACCATATAGCACAGTTAAGCAAAAGATGTTCACTGCGGCAATCCCATACGACCTCAGAGAAGCGTGCATGTGCAATGCATTCAGATCCTGCCTTGGCAGCCCCACATTACAATGGTACACCAATTTACCTAATAACTCTATTACATCTTTTGCGCAACTTACAGATGTAGTCGATTGGATATATAATTGATTTTCTGTTTGTCGATGTGGTAACTGACAACCTGTGAAATAAGAAATAAAGGGAGCGGTGGTGAACCACAGGAGAAGGTGTTCCCTTTAGGGGACTCTCCGACGCTAAAGTCAATATATTGGTCGAAACGAATGAAATAAAAGGGTTAAGAACACTAAACCGTATTTGTTCTACATAGTTGAGTCGAATAATCGATCGACTAAGTATTGGTCGATAGATGGTCGAGCAATTTGGTTTTTCGAAGTAGTTGAAGAGCGTTAGATAGACCCCTTTAAGTATTGTCGATGAAGGATTAGGGGTAGCAACATTCGAAGTGGGTGTCACCTTTCGAATATCGATGATCGAGCGATTAATGGCGGAGGAGCCCAACCGTAATTAATGCACTGAACTTATTGAAGCATAGAAAGAATATCAGAGCTTTCACCTATTATTGACGATTTTTGAGACCCTTTCCAATGAGAACGGTTTTCTTAATGGAGACCAGTGGTCTCTAACGTTTCGATCTCTTTAAGAGGGAGCGTGGATCAAGGGTTTTAATTGCCCATTATGGTTCGTTTGAACCTAGCAATTAGGTGGAGACGTTTGGGATACGTGTAACGTCCCATCATGATTATCTAATTTCATGACTTGATTTGACCACGTGTTCGATATGGCTTGATAATGGGCCTACTTTTGGGTTTTTGGGCCTGTTTGTGATGGGTTTTTAATAATATTCAACCTTTGACAACATGCTTGTCTAATTTGGGCCTAAGACCTGATTTTGACTACGACAACAGACACATTCGTGGAACAATTTACGAGCAGTTGTAAGCTTGAGAAATAGTCGGACGACTAGCACACCATAACACAGATGCATGGTGAAAAATCAAGGACGTACGCCGGACACTTCAACCAAGAGAAAGTGTAAATCCCACACTACAACCAAGCCACTACGATCTACTCCTTCAGAAAATGACTTAGGTTCGACTCTGATCTCTATAAAGAAATTTTCAAATACCCATGTAGGACAATAAAGGATTTACTTGCAAAAGCATGGGCACAAATTTTTAAGGACCTCTATTTCTTGATTGGTTTATTTCATGACATACCACATTAGGGATGATTGTGTAATTGGTAGCTTAGGTCATCTTATTGATTATCAAAGTACCAAGCATCTCCTTAACTTCAAGATCAAGAGCTTCAAAAGGTATAACACTTGACCTTGATTCTTGAAGAGATTAGGGTACACACACACACACTTCATGCATTTGTACCTTATTGTCTATGTGTGCATTCATCTCACAACCACACTTGCACTTTATGTTAGTCTTAAGTGTGATGTAATTCGTTTCCGTTTGTGTGATCGGAAACGTCTGCGCCTGCACGATGGTGTGCATGTCTTAGCGCAATGGTTGAACACTTGAGAAGGTTTCATTCTTCTCTTGGATAAGTGTTAGATTTGGTTTGGTTATTTGGAGTAACTGTCTAGTTTTAAAAGATTGAATTTCAATGATTTCAATGATTTTCAAAACTGCCTTTGTATGGTCTTGTGACCATAAATTTTTATACAAAGCTTCAAAATGAGTTTTGAAAATTTCAGTACAAACTAGACACCTACACCTTTCCAACGGTATATCATTCGTAATATTTCATGACTCTTTGGATTTGTTTTGATATCTCCAAAATGACCACTAAAACAGGGCATCTCTGCTGTTTTCCAAATCTGACCATTGTTCAGTCAAATGACCATAACTTTTCTATAGACATCGAAATGTCATTCCATAAATTAGAGTAGAAAGTAGACTTTTATACCTTTCCAACGATATATCATACAAAAGGTTTCGATGTCGTTTGGTCATGTTTTGGGGCGCTCAAATCTTGAGCTGGTGCATTATCTGTGCTTTCAATGTATCGCCCCATGTACACGTGCATGGGAAGCGGTCCAACCCACGTTAGTTTCCAGCCCCTTTTCCACCCCTTGAGGACTTGCCTAGGAAGCGGTACGCATAGCGGTCCGATGTGTTTTTGCCACCTGTTTTGGCAAAATAATGTCATTTCATCTAAGACAGCATATATATATTGATCTCTTACCATTCTTGGCCATTTAAGAGCTCACAAATTCATATTTTAGAGAGAGGAAGAGCTGCCCTAGTGAGAGAAAGCAAAAGCTTGCTTCTTTAACTCTCTAAACCTAAAACCCATCTCCATCTTGCATCATTCAACATCATTTAAGCATGGGTCTTCAAGGTTTCATGACTAGGTAAGTTAGAACTTTATTGAATATCATTTAATGTTCTTCTTACTCTAGATTAGGTATTTATTACTTGATTGGGTTTGTTTGTGATAGCTTGATTGATTAGGTTGTTTTGCCTAATAGCTAAGCCTTGAATATTCTTGTGGAATTGATTGTTGATAAGGTTGATAGATAAATGTTTATTTATCTAGTCAAACTCTAATGAATGTTCATGTGCATTTAATTGACAATTAGGTTGTTATAAATCTCTACAACTAATTGAGACCTTATGTATGTGCATGTAGGCTTGTTTGATAATTAGGTTAGATTTGCATTTTAGCATATAATTAAACATCTAGTGTTTAGTCTAGCACCTTTTGCATTTGTGCATCATTATTGCCATATTCACTTAGACTTTTATTTCCTTTCATAGAGTCATAGTCTTGTGGCTTCTAGGTGAAGTTGCACAAGCATTGTACTAGCTCCTCTGTAAAAGGCATGCGAGTAGATTAGGAGGTGCTCATGCCAAGAGTAGTGGATTGTGGAGATCACTTAAGGGTGTAACCTTCTCTTCATATAGAGGTTGTCTAGGGTTGGTCTAGGTTTGCTATTAAAGGCATGCGGGTAGTAGTGATGGGTTAATGACCGAGAATGGTTGAGGTCAACCTAGGTTGTAAACATCATTACAAGTAGTGGATTCGAGGATCGAGTGTGGCTAGTTGATTAGCTCATGGTTTTTCCTTGTTGGAGGTTTCCACGTAAAAATCAAGTGTTCTTTAATTTTCGCACTTTACACATGATTTATTTTGTTGTGTGTTTCGGTTTTTATATGTTAATATTGACTAATCGAAAAATTGGTAATAATCGATTAACAACCCAGTCACCCTATATATATTTTCAAGATTAAATGGGAGGAAGATGAAGCCAACTTCATTAGAAAAAACCAATAATTATGTGAATAAATGAAACGATCGTGTCGATAGGAGATCGAACGATAAAAGAGTAGATCCTTACCCAACTAGCGATTGACGTAGTAATCAGCAACGTTAAATCGGGCCAACCGATAGACGGTCCTATTGGGAAAATCCCTCGAGATCAAGTCATTCACAGATCCAAGTACTGGAGTATAACCTCAGCATTGAACTTGTCGATCTCGTAGCAGTGATGAAAGAGATAGGGAAAACAATCAAATGGCCTTGAAGAATGAATGCACCCCCAGAATATCGAGTTGCTAGACTTTGATGCAAATTCCATGGGGATCTTGGCCATCGAACGGAGGATTGCGTCGCCCTAAAATTAGAAGTAGCTGAACTTTTGAAGCAGGGACATCTGTAAGAATTTCTGACTGACAACGGGAAGCAGACCCTCTCACGATGGGACAAGAAGCAACAAAACAATCCGAATGACAGCCTACCAAAGCTGCCTCGATAAGATAGGGTAATCAACTATATTGTAGGTGGATTAGAAGTTAGCGGTGTAAGTTATTTAGCAGCAAAGAGACATACACAACAAGTGTCGAATACAAAAATACAACCCAACAGGGAGCACCTTTCGAAGATCGATGAAATCGTCACGTTTAGCTCGACAGATAAATCAGATTTGTTCTCTCCTCACTATGACGCATTAGTTATTTCATTACATATTGCAAATTGTTTAACAAAACGAATTCTAATCGATAATAGTAGTTCATGTAATATTATGTTTAACAGTGCTCTACGAGAAATGCAGGTTGAAGAATCCAAAATCAATTGTCGTACAACCATGCTGACAAGATTTAGTGGCGAGAAGAAGAGTACCTTGGTAGAAATTGTACTACCTATATACGCCAAAGGAATGAACTTGTATATCAACTTTTTGGGCTCGACTGCCAGTCTCCATACAACGTCATACTAGAGAGACCTTGGATACACGAAATGAAGGCAATCTTGTCGACCTACCACTAAATGATCAAGTTCCCTACCAAATGGGGAGCACAGGAGATCAAAGGCGGATAGAGAGCCGCCAGAGAGTGTTATCAGAACGTTATGAAGAAAAAGAAAGAACAATTATAGCAACTACAGGTATCCACGGTCAAGTTAACTCCAAATAAACGGAAGATAGAGGAGCTCGACGAAGTATCCATCAACACAGATCAACCGGAGCACAAAGTCTTTATCGGCTCCAGATTACCTGAGGAGATCCGGAAACAGCTGATCAATTTCTTGAAATAGCTATGAAATAGTTTCGTTTGGTCGCACTCAGACATGGTTGGGATCGACCCAGAGGTAATAGTTCATCATTTGTAGGTAGACCCTGATCATCCACCGGTAAAGTAGAAAAAGAGGAAATTCACATCCGAAAGAAATAAAGTGATCAATGAAGAAATTCAGAAACTAATCGACATTGGATAGCTTAGAGAAGTTCAATACCTAGATTAACTAGCAAACCTTGTGGTCGTAAAGAAGAAAAATGGGAAGTGGTGTGTCTATATTGACTTCACAGACCTTAACAAGGTATGCCCCAAAGATCCGTTCCCACTTCCTCACATCGGCATGCTTGTCGACGCTACCGCATGGCACAAACTACTCAGCTTTATGGACACCTACTTTGGTTACAACCAAATCTTGATGAATTGAAACGACCAGGAAAAAACCGCCTTCATCACGGAGCGAGGTATTTTTTGTTACAATGTTATGTCTTTTGGTTTGATAAAATGCAAGTGCAACCTACCAAAGACTAGTCAACAAAATGTTTGTCAAAATGCTCGGATCGGCAATGAAGGTCTACATTGACGACATGATGGTCAACAAGATGTTCGTCAAAATGCTCGGATCGACAATATAGGTCTACATTGATGACATGCTGGTCAAATCATTGGTCGCTCAACAACACATAGAGCATTTGAAACAGTCGTTCGACATGCTCAATACGGTATGAAACTTAACCCCACTAAATGCTCATTTTACGTGACTTCAAGAAACTTTTTAGGTTATCTAGTAACCCAAAGAGGTGTCGAAGCGGATCCCTACCAAATTCATTCGATAAAAGGAATCGAATCATCAATATGTATCAAGGATGTATAAAAGCTCACAGGTCGAGTATCAGCTTTGAACAAATTAATCTCCAAATCGTCCAAGCGATGCCATCGTTTTTTCGACACACTAAGGAAAAACAAGGCCATTGAATGGAACGAAGATTGTGAAAGGCGCTACAGGATTTGAAAGAATATCTAGCCTCATCCCGTTGCTATCGAAACAAAAAAATGAAGAAAGGCTGCTCGTATACCTAGCGGTGTCCGACACTACTATTAGCGTCATGCTAGTTAATGAGGAAGAAGGTTCCCAATACCTAGTGTACTATGTAAGTAAGGCTCTACTCAACGCCGAAACTAGATATAGTCGACTAGAAAAATTGGAACCGACACTTATCTGGCCGCACATAGGCTAAGACTGTACTTCCAATGCCATATGATGCAGTAAAATCTGTGTTCAATTTACTAAGAACGTTCATTCACTAGGATCGGTGATTCTATCGGTCGAAAGCCAATTAATCTAGCAAGGAATTACTCCAAGTGCGAAAAACTAAATTGCATACTACTTATATTGAAAATCTGTTGAATTCTAATATTAACCTAAATTATAAATACTTGAACTAAAGACTAATGCTCATAATTAGTCTCAATAAACACTTCAATAAAGTTTAGGGCTTGTTTTGATGATTAACAATTAAGAATGAATCTCCTTCCCACTACTTGCATAAAGGCCATATGTCAAGTAACGGTAAGAAATCCTTTAGAACAAAACTCTAAGCCAAATTAACACAACAAGGCTATGCAAACATTAACTTTCAATCTATTAAGCTCATGATTATGGTTTATATGGAAAAGACCATTCGCATCTAAACCCTAATCTCATAGATAAACTAAATCACAAACCCATATCAATTGAGGCCACAAAATAATACGAGCAAGTAAAATAGAGCAATTAATTAGAATAGATAAAAGTATAAAACTAAAACCCAATTGATTATCAAAAGATAGACTAATTGTTCACATAGAGTTATCCAAAATTGGTTATATCAATCCTCTATAATGAGGTTTAGTTACATATCAACGGAGAAAATGAAAACATAGAAGAGATATAGAGAAAACCCATGTTGGTAGGGATTGCTTCTTCGTCTGGCGATCTCCTTCTCCTTGCTTCCAAGATTTTCCAAGGATAGATGAATCAATGAATGGAAATAATAGAATAATGTAATAATGGTGTTTCTAGGTTTAATCCCTCTTATGAGTCCCCCTTGTGAATAAGACCCAACTTCTATATATAATCCTCTTAAAGTTAGGTCACTTGCTGTCCCGAACGAGCCATGTTTACGCCCGACTGCTCCTTAGACCGCTACTCATGCAAGATGCATGCATTGTGCACCAATAGCGGTTCGGGCTGTGGAAAACTTTCCAACTTTGACCTTTAGTTATTAAATTCGTCATAAATTCTTCTTGGAATATCAGAATTACGATCCGAAAAGTGCACTGGAAAATAGACTTCTGGGGCTTTCAATCCATAGGTAGTAGGACACAAAATCGAAACTGAGAGATATGGGCCCTGAAACATAAAGGTTCTGCAATGGTTAAAAATCCTCTTTTCATGGTTTCTTCCAATTTGCTTATTTTCTCCATCTTTTCATTCCTTTTCTTCCAAAATACGATTTAACACCACTTGAATGGAATGGACTTACACATGCTCAACAAACACATTAAACAACCTAATTTACTCGAGAACAAAGCATAAATAATAGGAAATAGGGGCCAAAAAAACATGTATAAAAATAGATCGATCACCACCCAATTAAGGTACTAACTTTGTTCCCTCTTAAAAACATATTGCATAAACCTGAACTTTCAGGTCGACTGACAAAGTGGGTGATAGAACTAAGAGAGCATGACATCAACTTTCGATCGTGAACGGCAATGAAATCTCAGGTATTTGCAAATTTTATTGCAAACTTTACCCCTTGTGAAATTTTACAAGTTGAATAGGAACTAATAGCTCTCGCGAAAAGCCCTACGAATGATAAATGGATCTTGTCTGTCAACGGATCTAGCAATATTAAGGGAATCAGACTTGGACTTGTGCTTAAATCTCCGCAGGGAGATACAATAGAGCATTCGATTCACCATTTTCGTGCGACAAACAACAAAAGGTGAATATGAATCTTAATTACCGGACTCGACTTTGCGAAGATCTTGAACATTAAAAATATTCAAGAACAAAACAACTCACATCTTGTCGTTTGACAAATGAAAGGGTCGTATGACACTAAAGATAAAAGAATGGCAACAAACCCAGTAAAACCAATTAGCTATAGTCGACCTTCGACGAATTCACCATTGTACAAATACCAAGGTTAGAGAATGCCCGAGCAGATGCACTAGCATGCTTAGGATTGACAAATACCAATGGCTCCAAGTCGATACCTTTCGTATACCTCATGCTACTCACAATACATAACGAAGAAATAATTGCACCAGTCGATCAGGGTTCGAGTTGGATAGATCTGATAATGAACTATTTACAAGTCGACATCCTACCAGGAGATAGATCCAAAGCAAGGAAAGTAAAAGCGAAGGTGGCAAAATTATGCGTTATATACGGTAAGTTTTATAAAAAGTCGTTTATAAGTCCCTACTTGAGGTGCTTAATGCCACACGAGGTGTACGATGTCCCCCAAAACCAACACTACGAGGAATGCGGAAACTATTCTAGCGCACGAAGCTTGTTGAATCAAGCTATCACGGTGGGATACTATTGGTCGTCCATGCAGTCCGACTCCCAAAAACATGTAAAGACATGCGACAAATGTAAAAGATTTGTTGTATCCTACCTACCCCCAGGTATGTTAAATTAGAATTTAGCCCCTTGACATTTATGAAATGGGAAATGGACATTGTAGGTAAACTCCTAGCAAGCCCTAGCAGTGTCGTCTACATGATAGAACTAACAAACTATTTCACCAAATAGGTCTAGATAAGCATTTCAACATGTGTGCGACATAAAGGTACGCAATTTTGTGTGGAAAAACATAATTTGCAGGTTTGGAATACTCAAGGAGATAATGACCAACAACGGGACCCAATTCATTTCATACGACTTTAGAAATTTTTATGGCAAATACGAAATAAAAGTGAGTTTCTCAACATCATGTTATCCTCAAGCCAATGGACAGGCGGAGTCGACCAACAAAACTATAGTTAACACGTTGAAAAAGCGTTTAGAGGTTGAATAGAGCGAGTGGGCAAACAAACTTCCTAAAATACTCTGGCCGTATAGAACCACTCACCATCGATCAACGAGAGAGACCCCTTTCTCACTTGTCTATGGCTCCGAAACAGTAATCACAATTGAGAAAAGACTTGTAATAGCTCGATGCAAAAACCCATCTGATGAGCATCGTGAACATGCCGTATTGAGAGCATAGGCCTACCAACAGCAAGTTGTTCGACATTACAACAAAAAGGTGAAAGTTAGAATTTTCATGATTGGCGACTAGGTGCTACGAAGAATCTTTCAAAACAACCGAGAAGAGGCCACAGGAAAGCTAGGCCCTATATGGGAAGGTCCTTGCAAAATAACAGACGTAAAAGGGCGAAGGGTGTACAAATTGAGAAACCTCAACGGTCGAAAGATACACAACAGCTGGAATGCCTAACATTTAAAACAGTATCATTTCTAACCTTTCTATTTCAGTTTTTATATTATTTTACATATTGAATTCATCGACATTCGGATACTGACATGACAACAAAGAGCAATGATGATAACTTAGTTGCAACTAAGTGTGAAACTAAGCTCACAAAAAAAAAAAAAAAATCAATTTTCAAAAGGTTACTCACCATTTCAGAGTTGTCGAAAAAGACAAGCAACCAATCAAATCGAATGCAGGAACCAAATAAATTATTTATCGATAGATACAAGCCCTACACTCAAGGGTCCCTAAACGACACGACATCCTGCATTCACGGATTCACAAGTTGTGGATTCAGAATCAAAACAACTCCTAATATCTTCAGTTGACATCACATACAAGGAGTTTGGGGAATAGTGCTGGAGACAAACGATGACCTAATTATGCATGTACTCGATTATTTGATTATTTGTGAATAAAAAGGTCATGTCCACCAAGTTACACATGTACTCGATTATTTATAGATAAAAAGGTTGTTACAACCCAGTTACACTTATACGCGATTATTTCTAATAAATCAATCGAGTCGACATCATTTCACATACGTGATTATCTATTGAAATGGTCGAGTCGACCTTATTATTATAATATGCATACACGCGATTATGAAACTGAAGTAGTAAAGCCGACGACATTATTTTAATATGCGTGATTTTATCAATAAAGTCACGAGAAGCTTATGTTCAAATCGATGCAACTTCAAAATGATCACAAATTGAACAAGTCGACATTTCATTCGAAAAACAATGAGTTCTAAAAATATCATACATTTGATTAGAAGTGATTCAAAGAAAGATGAACAAAGGCAAATAGGAATGGTTAACAAGATCATTAAAATCATCCATAATTACATATAAAGTCGAAACGGGAAAATAACAGTACTTTCGTTCGATGGAAAAAATATATAAAAGTTATAGAAAGTTTTTCTTGATAAAAAAAAAATTTATAATCAAGATTGATTCAGGTTGTCAACTTGGATTCTTGGTTCAGCAGCATCAGTCGAGTCTTTTTCAATACCCCCAACGCCCTCGACGCGTTCTATCTCCACCATACTTGGAAAATCTTCTGCCTTAAGGCATTGACACGGCTGAACCGGTTCTACAAATACCACTACGAACTATATTACTCTACCTCGGTTATATTAAAGGAACGCGAGAGTGTTTCACCCTTTGCAAGTGCACGAGTAGTTCAACTTGTATAGGGTGCACGAGTACGGGTTATCGTTCCCACGAGACAACAGATTTCGCTTAATAAAACTAGAAAGTCTTAACTCTAGTAACTAGGCTAACAACGATGCCAATTAATTAACTACGATGATTAACAATCTTTAAACTAAAATGCCAATTAGTTAGATTAACAACTACAATTACTAGGTTCAAATTCTAGATTAAGGATTGCTAGGGGAAAGAGTCATTTAAGTAATAATCTATTAAATAATCAATAATTCATTAAGCACATTCACAATGACCTTAACATGCATCTATTCATATCAAATTAGAAGGCACTAAATCCTTCACTTTAATCATAACCCTAAGTCATAGGAGTGATTAAAGAAGGTTTGCTAAAAGGTGTTAGTAGAGATTATCAAGCTCAATCAATCTCTACAATATAGATGGCCTAAGTGTCATATAAATAAATGGTCTTTATTGCATATAGAATCATCAAGCATAATGTGCAATTAAAGAGAGAAAGGTGGTTGCAACCACCATCATTCATAATAGACTAATAAGCACACATACAAGCTTGAGGAGTGAAATACACATATATTGACTATCTAATAAGGTTAATTACAAGAACTAAATCTATCCCCCAACAAGGAGGGTTTTAGTTACACATAGAATCAAGGCACAAAAGAAATGCAATTGAAGAAAACATCACCGTTTAAAAATCTTGTGATGAAGATGTGATCCTTTTTGCAATCCAAGCAACTACTTCTTCTCTGTAAACTTGGGATTAACTAATCTAAGGTACCAAAATGAGTGTTTGGTTGCCTAGAAAGTGCTAAGAAAAATACTTTGTTCTTTCTATCTAAGGGAGAGTTCTCTATTCTATGACTAGCTAGCTCTAAGTGCCACTCACTTTGTTTCAACTAACTATGTTTTCTTCTTTAGGTGTAAGTGTGGTTTTTTTACCAAAAGGGGAGGCCTTTACAAAGGCATAAGAAGGCTCTTTGGTCCTTTCCTACTACTGCTTCAGCAAGTGGATGAGTAGAAGGAAAGATTGTCATTGGTTGAGGAAAAATTCGATCCAATTGCAGCTCGTCAGAGTGCCCTGCGAGTTCCGTCCACAGCTTTGTTCCAGCAGCATGAACCCGCGAATGATCTTTTCCTTTCTGCACAGACTCATTCCGTGGCTTATTTCTCTCGGGGAGGTTAGTTTGAACCCGTAGGATTCTTTCGCGGCTTTGATCGGTGAAAATGTTCCAGTGGGACGGAAGGGATGAAGTCACTGGCTGAGACTTTGCTGGGTCTCGCGGCTTCATACGGCTGCTTTATTCCTGCGGGGTCTTTATGCACAAACCCGTGAGAACAGGGTTTTCCTTTGTTTTTCTATTGTCTTTACCCTGTTTTGTCATTTCGAAACCAAGTGCCTTTGAAACGCTTTTGTTACCTGAAAACACCTATTTACAACATTAAATTCATAAAATGCTTGGAAAATGGTAATAAAAACCAAGTAAAGAGAGCGCTAAATGTGAACATTTGGAGTGCGATCAGACATTCAGCATCCTCTCAATCTACGATCTCAGTTTGGGGATCCCATTCTAAATGTTTTTCAGCTAGGTATTACCTGAAGAGATCAACCCTTGTACCGCACATAGCCTCGACCGAAATGGCAAAAACTGCTACTTTAAGCCAATGCAAGTCGTTCGCTCTCTTCTCTTGCTTTCTCAAACTCCACATGTTGCTGCTCTTTCTCGACAAGCACCTCTCTTAACTCCTTTAGCTCCTCCTCCAGTGTCAAAACCTTCTTCTCCAGCTGCTTGTTTACTAGGTCGAGCCTGCCATCATCCCTCATAAGGGTGTCGTTGTCCTTCTGAAGCTTAGCGGACCTTTCTCTCATTGTCTTCAGTTTTTCTGTCATAAATAGCTGCGTTTGAAAAGCTTATAAAAGAATGTTCTTTTGCTTGAAAAAAAAAAGACCAATACAAAAATATCAAATTAGAGAACGTGCAACTATACTTGGAATGTAGAAAGCAAACCCGCTTCAACAACCTCCTCCGTCTTCTCTCCCTTAAGATACTCCACATTACTCGAAAAGAGGAGGTCGCTCGACTTGCTCAAGAATGCACTCAACTCCCTAAGGGTCGACACCCTTGAAGAAACAAGACCAATGTCGAGTCATGATTGCCCGATGCGACCACAGCAGCTTCCTCCTGGGATCGGCATCTACAGGTCTCGAGGCACCAACCTCCGCAATCATTTTCCTCTTATGTGTTCTTGGAGGATTTGATTTTGGTTGAGAGTCGAATAAAGATCATTGAGAAGCTCCATCAACTTTTCCTTCAACGCCTCTTCTGCAGCTTTTCATTTTGCTTCCGCTGCCGCACGCCTTTTGGCCATAACTTCCTTCTGAAGCTTTAGCACTTGAGTATGATCAAGCATCGTGAATGTTGCGCTCGACATCAATTTGTCTAGGAAACGATGCTCGACACCAGTTACAGGCGTTAAAAATTTCATTCCGTAGAGGCTTTCAAGAGTTCTCCTAATCCATACATACGACATGAATCCTTCACATGAGGATACGATGTTCGTGGAATATTCCATGTCGAATGACACCGCAGACTACTAGGTCTAAGTTTACACTCTTGTTTCAATACTCTCTAACTACTTTTTTCTGTAAGAAGCACCAAAACACTATTACTACGCCCAGCAGGATCAAGGAGATGTGGTTTGTACTCTTCATTCGCTAAGTCTACAAAGACAAATACTTATCAAAACTAAGGGAAACTCAAAACTTATCTAAACGACACAGAAAGATTGACACTCACCAAGTCAACTCCAAATGCGAGGATAGGAATATCTCTACTTCTCAAACGGTCCATCTATCAAAGGACCTCTAGCGAAGAAAAAAGTATCATTTCACTTTCGGTCATAGGTTGTGAGGTTGGTAATAAGTTGTGTAGCATTAGACCTCAAATGTGACATGAATCTACCCTTTTCATGTACATGTTGCTTCAAGTAATAGTTAAGTAAGAGAAAGCCTAACCAAAACTTTAGCTCTTTCCTTTCACGAAGGACGGTCAAGCTCAAAAGAAACCTATAACTATTTAGTATCAACTAGGCACAGGCAAGTTTGAAATACACTAACAGTCGTCTAGCCAAGGAAGGTATTGGGAATCTAAACCCTTGTGGAAAGTTGTATTCGTAAAAGCATGTCCATCCCAGAATATCCCAGTCCACTCATTTGTACTCTTTCACCGCACGAAGTTCTACATAATCGGGAATTTCGCACGTCGTTCGCAAATGATCCATGTCATCATCACCAAACACGCTCGCTAGGTTATCCCCATGAAGGATGCCTAATGGTCTACTTAAACAAGACGGCTCATTAGCCCCTATATACTTCGGGAATTCAACAGGCTGTGAAACAGCACGTATGAACCCTTGCTCTAACATGCCTACTTTATTGATGTTAACGACTGTTGATGAATCCACTATGGAAACACATCGCTCGACATCCCTGGTGCCAAAATCAACTCCCCTTTCGACTTCATCTTTTAAGTCGCCTATGATCCAGGAAAGACCGGATCAAAAATCGTAGCGTCACTTGACATGATATCTCTAAAAGTGACAAATGTGAAAAATGCAAAAGTAAAGCACAAACTAAGTTCTAAAATCAAAACTTAGGGTTTTTGTAAACAATCAAAACATAAGGTCAAAGTCAGTTCAATTCAACAAGACCACAACTAACCTAGGTTGAGCGACTATTAGATCCAACGCCTTAACACGACACTATGACACTTAAACAAGCCTATCTCATGAAAATACCATCCAAGCATATCTGACCTAGTCGTAGAATCAAGTATTCAAGGTTAAATCACAAGAACAAAGAAACACAGGCAATACTCCCACATAAATCTCTTAAAGAACATCATTGCGGCTCCCTACACATGCTTGAAGTTAAGTCGAACGAAAAAAAAAATAAACACGAGATATCAATCTGCTGGATTTAACTTAACACTGAGTCAAGTTTTTGAAAATCAAATGAAGAACTCAAAACAAGATGTGCAATATTTCTGGGCGAAATCCCAAAAGCAATTCACAAGTTTCTCGATTCAAAACAAAAAAACAAACTTTATACATATAAAACAGCAAACGAAAATGAAGATCTTTTACTTACCTTCGAAAGAAAATCGAATGGAAATCGCTGAGAAATCAACTAAACACCGGTGAAGATTTGTAGGTATCTCCATTGAAAGAAGAGTGTTTTCACTACTGAAACATTGCTTTATTTGCAAAACGTGAAAATAGAATTGGAAAAGCTAAGTGGTTAAGCTTTAGTTTATAAACCAAACATTTAACCACAGAAGCCACGTGTTGCAACCACTACAGTTACCCATTAGTCAAAATAACTCCCTTGGTCAATTTGAAACTTAAAACTTGGTTAAATACGCCAAAAATGAGGCATTACATCAGAAGTGGAAAACTTAACTGTTCTAGACCCATCGGTTGAACTTCCATCTTTGTTGTACACAGAGCCACGACGACAAGTCAACACAAAGGCAAGGCCATTATCACCAAGCAATCTTCATATTTGTCGAAACCAACACTCGACTCGACAAAAGAAGCAGTCTTCCAGATTGTCTATGTTGTAAACATTAGTTCGAATCGACTTTAAGTTCAACTCTTCGACGACTCGACACAAGTCATTTTCAAATTCATCCTATTGAATCGACATAACGTCAAAGTTGTAGTCGACTCTACGAAAATCACTCTCTAAATTAGTAATCCCATTTTTAAAGAGTGAGGGACAAATTTTAATAACCAAAAATGGTCCTTAGGTCCAGTACAAAGGTCTAATCCCCATTTTGCTGAAACCCGGTTTAAGCCCACTTGTGGCGGGTCGACCCGAAACTCTTATCATTTAAATTTTGGTCAATGACTCAGTCCAAACAACAATTACCACTTTTTACTGGTAACTGAAAATACCGACAAGGTTATATTATACAACCTAGAGGGGGGTGAATAGGTTGACACTCTATTTTTTAAAACTTTTTCGATGTTTTTGTCAAAACATTGGTAAGCATACATGTTAACCTTGAATATAATTGTTATGAAAAAACAATAATCACATGTATGCTTAATTCACCACTATTAGTCTACACAACATACAGCATGAGATAATGTAACTTATATAAAAGTATATTTAATGCAAAGCAAGTTCCATAAGTTGTACTTTGAATATTACAATGTAAATTCACTAAGTAAAGATTTACAACTTGATATAGAATATCGCAAGATACAATGTTCAAAAATTTACAAAGATACAAGAGACAAATGTTGATTCAACAAATAAAACAAATATCAAAGAGATAAGGAAAGAGAAACTTGACACACGATATTTTTAACGTTATAAACCTACGAGGAGGAAACGTCCACAGGTTGAATCCACAACTACCGGCAAAATATTTTTCACTAGTTAAATAAGAGTACACCCTCAAAAGTGACCAAATCTTATGTATCACTATCTATTGGATATCCTTCCTATCTATTCCCACTAGAGAGAAACTTGCCTACTCTCTAACCGAGACATATCGCACGCCTCTAGAGAGTATCCTTGCTCGGACTTACTAAAGATCTCACACCTCTTGCCAAGACTTCGCTTGCTCAGACTTACCTAGAGCCTCACACTCTTTACCAAGACTTTCATCTTTTATAAGATAAGTGATCTATGTGATGTAAATGATGCAAGCACAATCAACATATTACATATGATCAATATGAACTATGGAAACTAGAATTAGACAATGAGCACACAATGCATGATATTCTAGTTTTTCAATCCAAATGATGCAATCACACAAGATGATGTATGGACATATGAAATGTATGGATTAAGTATAAATCATGTAGAACTAAACTTAGTCAACAAAGCTCACATCAAAAATAGTCTATGTAATGAGGTCATTTTGTGCTACACAAAATACGTTTTTATGTTCTTTTGAAAACCATGTTTTAGCCACTTAAAAATCCTTTAAGATGTTAATTCTTAGCAAGTGGTAAGCAAGATTCGTTTCACAGGGAGATGGAGTAATATATTAGATTGATCGACTAATCTATAGTGCAATGAAATAAATCATTATGAATGGATAGTTGTGTGGTTAGATAAACCACCAATCATGCAAGTAAGATAAACATACAAAAATGATAGGACAAAGAGAAGACTCAACAATCTTGATAAGAGAGATGATGTAAACAAATAAGGTAAATACTAGGGAATTGATGAATTTACAAGTGGGTATGGGTATTGCTTTCAAAGCCTTAATAATGACCAATCTCTTAGATGCTAACCATTTGTTTTCTAGGGTGTGTTTAGGTCATTACTATGAACACTAAACATCTTCCCACCTAAATGCCTAATCGATTAAGGAGAGGGGGTCAAGGGGGAATTAGTTGGGTACAAATCAGGGTTTAGATTAGTGTGGTTGATATACCCACCACTAATCTTTCATATTCACTAAGTTCCTTAACCAATCAAGGGTTTCAATCCAAGATTGATTTCACAACAATTTATCCCACACACTAATATGATCTATAAGTGATATACAATGCAAATCACATAATGCATAGAATCTAAATATAAAGTGAATAGAAAACAAGTAGAGATTTAATTACAAATAGCTTAAGCAAAAACCCACAACCACATGTTCCTCACATCTATTCCCTAGATTAGAGGATTAGTTACACATAGTTACAATCAAATGAATATGAAGTAATAGTTAAAGAAATCATCATTGGGCCTCCTTCTCTAATGCTTGCTCCTTTATTTCCCTTAATGCTCATAGTGTTAAGAGTGGTAGAAGAGGATGTCTTTAGATAAATAAGTGTCTAGATAGATGGGTGTTTAATGGTGACTGACAAGGGTATTGAAATGGAGAGAATGGAAAGAGAGGAATGGTTGGTTGAAGTAATCAAGACATTGTGTTGAGGTTTAGGATGGAAAAGATAGTACAAGTTTAGAGAATGGAGGAAGTTGAAAGAGTGAAGTATGGAAGAGAAACTAGATCTAATTCATTGCAAATTCGTGTTTTTCAAAATGCTTGGATCCTTGTTCAAGTTGGAAGAGAGGAATATATATAGTCATTCTCAAAATTGTACTGATAACTACTTAAAAATTCGATGTGGCAAGATGTCGTCATTTGTGTAGCCATGGCAATAACATGGCGGCAAACGGTTACATAATCTGAGATTCACTTGTCTCCATTATTCTCATATTTTTTGCCATGGTGAAAGTAACGACAATGAAGATATTTATTATTATCTCCACTTTTCCATTAATGTCGCCATGACGACATCTCATGGTGACAATACCCGATTGATTTTTCTTGGAAATAACTTTCTGTCACCATGGCGACACTTATGGCAACACTCTATTTTGAAATGCATCTCCTTGTCGCCATAGCGACAATATCTTCATCAAAATGGCGACAATGTCCTGTTTTGCCAACTTGTGCTCCTTTTTGCACCAAACTCCTCACCTTTTTTGTAAATGCCTTTGAGGCCTAAGTAAACCTGAAACATTAGATTTAACAACATTAAATACGGGGAAACACTAGAGAATCAAGCATAAAGAGACGGGAATGAGAGCCAAAATTATACCAATTTTGGCTAGATCACTAGGTCATTAATACATGAAAACCAAAATCCAAAGTGTGCCAAAACACCAAACACACTTTAATCCTAGATTTGATTCATGCAACTAAAGCTTGATATTAGATATGTTCATAAAACACATATACACGCATTTAGTACAAATATGAAAATTTTAGAGAAGTGAGATTAGATCTTTAAACTTTTTCTAGAAATCAATTAGAGCACGTATTTAAATATCAATTAAATGAATTCAATCAAAGCTCTAAAAACATACATAAACATGTGCTATTTTCAAATATGATCAATCAAAGAAGATCACAATTAGGAATCATTTATCATTAGAATATCAATAATCAATGTACAAATATTCCTAGCTACAAAGTTAATCACAATACAACTCATAAGCATGTGAAAACATAGGTTTAGAAAAACCTAACTCACATTCAAGAACCTAATTAGAATCAAATTAGCTTTTAATTGAAGTTATCCTTCTCAATAGCAATCATCATAGTAACACACACACACACACACACACACACGTATATATATAAGAAAATCTAAGGTAATTGAAGATCATAAAAGATGAAATCACAAATCTTAGTTCAATACTTAAGAATCCCGTGTAGTTTCGGTTTTGAGTGAAGAACCATCACAAAACTAGATTAAATAGCTGTAAACTCTTTTGGAGAAGGTAGGGGACTTATAAAGATTCTACAACTTGAATCACTCAATTTGGAGTCAGAATGAGAAAGATATGTTGTTTGGAAGATAAGAAAATTTGAGGGAAAATTTCTGCTCAGTATTTCAAATTTTCTTCTTAAAATGAACAAGTGATAGAGAGAGAGAGTAACTAAAAGATAATGGGAGGGAAAACTAAAAGGAGTGGGACCTACCTTGGGAGGGCCTTCTTGGCTTTCCCCATGGAGGTGCGTGGCCACCATGGGGAGAACCCTGTGGTGGCCATGCGCCTCCAGGAGAAGTCTTCCAAGGTTGGTCTTCAATCTTTCGTTCTTCTCCTCATGTACCCCTCGCGTTCTTCGACAGTCCTTTGGCCTCTGAACTTGGAATTTAAATCTATTTTCGGATTATGAACCATAACTCACTAACACATGAAGAAGACTACGAAACTTTGATAATTAGATGTGAACTTGACTCGATATACAATGACGAAGACAATGTATTGTAAAGGAACGTAAAGTTTCGTAACTTCTTAGTTTGAACTTGAAATCAAATGAGTGAGTAACTGAAACGACCGGAACTCAACAAGGAATCATATGAGTACATATTAAAGTTCAAGACAACAAAGACCCAAACAAATAAACATAAGATCACATAAGTATGCAATTTCCTAGAAATAGTTCTAGAACATGCAATTCTACAATGTTTGTCAATATGAGATCAATGCATGTGCATACTTTATCAAGTGTGTGAATGTGCTATTCCAAATGTAGCACAACAATGTAGGGACACATATAAATGCAAAGTATCTGTGTGCGGTTAGCACAACAATAAAGGGACACAAATGTATGAATTATGTGTGTGTGCACTTAAGCTTGTAAAGGGAAAGAGGTCTTAATACCTTTGCAGTCAGTAACACTTTCCTCGCATGAAGTCATCATATTGCTTAAACTGTTGTCTATCTTCTTTTGAAGCTTGATTAATCATATAACTAGGACAACTAAACAATACAAAGTAAATAACGTTTTGATATAGAATAATGACAATATGACACAAAATTCTAATAATAACGGTTGTAATAGTTGATTTGGAGAGCGAATCTCTTCGAAAATCCCTCCCTCAATCAACCTGGAATTAAATTCATGTGAACGTGGGAGTTGGAGAGAGCCTATAAAAAAAGGAACCTAATCACAGTTGAGCTCTTTGAAAATTATCACAAATAACAAGCACTTTAGCGTCTTGAAACTTTGCTCAATTGGACTCCGATCACCAAAATTCGATCTCCTTTCTCAACCACGATCACCTATAACAATCCCTCAGCCATAATACATTTAAGGCTAACGAATCACCCCACCAATTTCTTTTTATTATCATCTGTCTTTGCATTTGTCTTTGCGCTTGTTTTTTCTTTTCTTTTGCAGGGTAAGGAAGCAGTTGACTCGCTCGATTCAACCAAGTAGGCCAAGTTTCTTAGGCTAACTCAAAATTCGACCAGATCCATATTGATTGTAGATGTGAAATGAAATGGGAACAGTGAGCGGACAATTTATATGTCTTTTTGAGGTCCCCATTTCCTAGCTTTTGTACTCGTTTTCGAGTATTTTTTTGTATATAATGCATTTTGTGAGCCTTATGTAGGTTATATGCCCTAAAATAAGGTATTGAGCATAATTGAAGAGTTTCAGAGGTTAAAGGTCTGAAATTGGAAATCTTTGTGCAACATATTCAACTTTCAGGAGTCATATCTCCCTCCTTAGATTGAACTGCATTTCATGTA
Organism: Acer negundo; assembly: GCA_035582765.1. NCBI lineage: Eukaryota > Viridiplantae > Streptophyta > Magnoliopsida > Sapindales > Sapindaceae > Acer > Acer negundo. Next base: position 14,785,472 of record CM069234.1, read on the forward strand.
ACCTATTTATAGAAAGCCCCATGGTTGTTCTTTCCAACACTTTTTATAGATCGTGATTATGAGTTCTCTAAAGGAAGTTATGGCCAGTTTTGTAACAGTGTGCGAAGCTGAAAGAAAAGGTGACCTCAGGGCGACCTCAACAAAGGTCGCTTTTCCTCTCGGGTTTGCAAATTTTTTCTTCTACCAGAGATCAACCAAGTCGCCTCCAGGTAGCCCTAAGGTCTCCTTTTTGCCTAGAAAATGTTTAAATTCAAGAATTTACCTCATTACCCTTGACTTAATTCATTCCCACATATTACCCTTTGCTATTTTTTAGACTTAAACCACTTAATTCAAGAAGAAGAGAAAGATCTCCACATAGTTTTCTCTACAACTCTTTCTTTTTCAATTTTATTAAAGAGCCATGTATTTATTTTCATGTTTATGTTGTATGGCTCTTTCTTGTAACATGATCTAAATTTCTAGTGCTAAGGCTTGATGAAACCCAACCATTGACTTTATATATATATATATATATATATATATACCTCTTAATTTATCCATGTGTGCTTGTGTTTTGTATGGATGTTTTTTAGTATTTAATGTTTTCATTAGATTGATCTCTTTTTGAATGATTTTTGGTTGTGTGTTGTGAACCGATTGGAAATGCGCACAACATGTTTGATGAAATGTCATCTATGCATGCTAGTAAGGTAGACATATGTGATGCTAGCGTATATGGCTCTTTTGAGTGTGCCAAAGTTCTTAATGAATTCACACATATATTATAGGGTCATAAAAAGATAGGCTTTGGGAATGTTTTGATGTGATTTCTAAAACTCGACCGAGAGTAAAGATTATTATTGGGTGCATGAGTCTACAATTCACATGTGCACAAATTGGGTATTTAGGTGAGTCTAGGGCTTAAATAGGAGAGGGTGAGGTGGATTCTAGTATTAGCATATTATATCATATTGTTACATTTGATTTCATTGTTTGTTATTATTTTACCATCTTAGTTTAAAGTTGTTTGAGTAGTATAATTTAATTTAATCATACGATTTAAGTATGAAAATCATCTTTTATTGATTGTTTGAATAGCAATTTGGTTAATCAATTTCGGTAATCAGTCACTCAGTCTTCATGGGAACAAACTTTACATGTTATTGTATTACACTCCCGGCCTCGTACGATTGCGAGTGCCACCTTAGGAGTGGTCAAGCAGCAATGAAGAAGAGAAGAAGAAATATAAACATAAACCCAAATTAATAACTAATAACCAATACTAAATAGAAATTTGCTCTAGGTAACTCTAGTGAATGTGTATGTTATCTGCTCTTCTGTCTTGCTGTTGTCAAGTTCTATTTCTAATTGATTCACTTCAACTTGTTAGAGGGATTGATATTTTCTTGGTAAATTATGCTTTGTTCTATTTTGAAATACGATGGATCTGCCGCAAAGTTCGTACGAGGCTATATAGAATTATGACCACCTTAGGAGTGGTCAATAACAAGTAAAGCATAATTAACTGTATATTATAGCTAAATTTGTCAATATATGTATGTATTTTTATTTTTATTAGGTACTCACTATAACAATTAAGGCTATGTTTGGGATTGATTCACGTAAGAAAAAAAATCTACTTATAGCTTCACTTAGGAAATAATCAACTTAAGAAAAAAGTCGGTAAGTGTTTGGTAAACTAAATTTTAAAACTGCCTAACTTTTGAAAGGATGGAAAATGTATTGAACAAAATTACTAAATTAGACATCATTAATAATATAAATATAAGGCATATAAAAAGAAATAAATAAGAAATTTAAACAGAAAAAAAAAATTATGACCCAGTCACCTCAGTCATTTATCAAACAACTCGCTCAAAAACCCAAGTCAACTCAGTCTTTTCAAATCTGAAACTTAGTAAATTATGAGAACCAGCCTCCACCGATGGCAACGAAGGCCGCAAAAAGATTTTCAGGCACCAGAGAGGTCGGTTCTACTCCAGCGAGCCTCCTCCATCATCGCGATCTTGATTGCGATGGATCTGGCGATTGATCATGATAGAATATCACAATTTCGATTGCGATGGATTTGCTGTCGCAACAGAAACCGGCTTCCTCCAACGACGTTGACTTCACCGAAGAAGTTCAGTTAACCTCCTGCCACTTTCTTCAGCGACAATGGTGGCTACTATCATTGGCGACAATGGTGGCCACTGTGCTTCATGTTTTCTTTTTTCTTTTTAGAAAAAGTTTATTTTTATTAAAAATAATATTCTTTTTTTTTTTTGAATTTTTAATATTTCTAAATTTATGTTTTTATTTATTTATAATTATTTATGAATTATAATTTTTTGAAAAATACAATTACTTAATGTGAGGTCATTATCGTCGTTTTACTAAAATAGTGTGGGTATTCTAGACATTGCACAAGCAATAAGATAGCTTATGCTTCAAAAAGCAACTCTCAACCAACTTCTCAAAAGTTGCTTATCGAAGGAGAAAATTGTAAAATAAGTTGCTTTTGAGAATTTTACCAAACACATGTTTGCTTAAAACTTGAGAAATATGTGATTATTTTTCAATCAAAAGCAATCCCAAACATAACCTAAATATATTAATGGTACAATGATATTTTAAATATTTTATATGAATTATATAATTAATAATTAGGAACTATTGAAAGAGAAATTTCAACTATATAACAAGATGAAAGATCATTTTTTCACAAATTCTTTGATTATGTATATTGAAATGGAAATTGTAAATAAATTTGATTATTGATGATTTTTGAGATAAAAAAATGGAGTTAAGTTCCATTTTGATTCTCAAAGCTAGTGTCAATATTATTATTATTTTGTATCATTATATTAAAGACTAAACAACATTACATTTTGGTATATTAATATATTTTTCTTGTGTGACCTTTAATATTAGTTTCGTCCCCCACTCCACCCCACCTCCAAGTCAAAATTCTAGCTTCTACCTTGCATACCATTTTTCCAAGCTTCCAAACCAAAATCCCTCACTTTTCTAATCATATTACCTAAGAATAAGCCTATTTCATTTGACATGCACAAAAGAGTCAGGTTGTGCACTTGGACCCAAAACTCAATTCGATTGAACAACATGTTACCTTTTGGTTCCTCAAAAATGATGATGACTCTATCAAACCCCTACGGACCACCCGATAAAATCCTCCTTCGAGCCTCTAAATTCTTAAAATGAAATTCAAAAATATTGTCTTCAACAGCCTCAATCTCCACTCCCCCATTTACTCTCTAGATCCTTTTCATAACGTCCAAAAAAGCAACCCTATTCACTACCTTTAGGGCCAAAACTTTCCCTACCAGACAAAGAGCCGATCTTTGTTCTCCCTTATCTTTCAACTATACATCAAGAGTTCTAGTAGGGCTTTCATTCTCCCAGATTGAAATAGCATTACAAAGCTATGCATTTATGGTACTCACTGCTCAAAGGGTCACAGGTTGTAAACGAAAAGTTGCTAACAGAAAACCTGCTTGAAAACTTTAACCTTAGGTTAAAAAGAAACCAGAGGGAGAGACTCTATTTAGGTGACTATCCATAAATCAAGTCCATTTTCTAATTGGAAGTATGAAAACGACATAATTAATTTGATAAACATGTGAATTGGTGAGATGCAGGCAAGAATTGGTTTAATGCAGGTTAGTAGGTACAACCAGCTCTGCCTGCTATAGTAATAACCCCATTATATCAAACAAGAAATAAGAGAAAGCAAAAAATGTCACTTTCTCTGTCAGCATAGCTTTGCTAATCTCTCATTCTTTTCTTATATTAAGTCTTAATACACATTTAACTGCTCCTGGACAAAAGCACTTTTTGCAAATTAAGGCTTATTTTGGTATTGTTGTGCCGTGGGGAGAATTGCTTGTGGTTCTTCTGTGAGAAGAATCAACTGAGTGTTTGGTAAACTGATTTTTAAAAGTGCTATGAGAATCAAAAGCAATTTCAATGTATTTAGTAAATCGTGAGTAAAAAGTGTTGTGTATACGTAAAATCACTAGAAAGGACACGAATAAATATCAAGATTCCTATGTCAATAAAATCAAGATGATTGATCATTCCCCAAATGATAGTCAATCGATCCATAATTTTCTCCAATGGCTCCACTAACTTTGACCACGAGGGCTCCATAGTTTTTTCCATTTCGTCCAATTCACTCTCCTGTACACACAACCCAGAAAACCAGACATGTTTTATTCTAATTAAAAAAATTAATCATCAACAATGTATTAATCAAACAACTAGCACATAAGACCGACAACAATCAATTGCACAAAAAAAAAAAAAAAAAAAAAAAACATAGTCATCAGTTAATGTAAAGCTTCCTTAGCCTTTTTTTTTTTTTCAATGTTTCTTTTCTTTTACTTCTTCTCTCCTTCTTCATCAAATTAAATCTTTAATTCATTTATTTCTTTTGTTTCTTTTTTTTTACTTTAATTTTTCTCCATGATATCATCACCCCTTATCATAACATCATTTCACTTAAAGCTTTCTTCCTCTTCTTCTTTGACCTCCAAAACCCCAGCAAGAAAATCAATCTCTAAAAAGTAAATCTCCATTTCCTCATCTTAGCTCCTAAAATCCTCCCTCTCAAACACCCACTAACCATCTCTCTCGCCAATGACTTAGACGACCTCACTCTCTTCCACAATGCCGTCATCGTCACCTCCACCTCCTCCTACTTCGTCGCCGCCACCACCAAAATCTGCATCTCCCCTTCTCAAACCCCAAACCTAAAATCGCTTTCCTCTTCCTCACTAACTCCGATCTCGTCTTTGCTCCTTTATGGGACTCAAAGTCAAAAGGAGGGAATTCAAAGTCCTGCAGCAGAGGATTGGTTTCAAGAGAGAAATCATCAAGAGCGACAGTTATTATAGCGAAAGTAGGGAGAGAAGAAGAAAAAGAAGAAAAGAATAAGAGAAGTAGTTTTGGATTTGTGAAGTTGGGGGCAGAAGGAGATGGAAGAAGGAGGACAGCCATGTGATTTTCGTAAATGTTTAGGGGATAATGGGTATATGATGTTTTCATTATTGCTTCCACATGAAGCAGTTTTTTAAGAGAATTTTTACAGAATTTTTACAGCTCATCAATGTTGTATGTGCAACTTCTAACGTACCGTTAGACTATCCCCTATGTATAGCTTTTGCTAATGTCAAATTTGACATAAAAAATAGTAAAATATTATATTTGACATATCATTTTAGTATTGTGATTCAATGTATAATTTTATTTGATATGCTATTTTTTATTTATTTTTAATTATTTAAAATAATAAAAGTCAACAAATACAATAAATGCATTCAATGAATTTTTTGTATTGTTTTATCTTTTTTTTTTTGTATTGTTTCAATTTCAATTTTCCTTACCAAATTTGTTAAATTTTTATTATTTGAGATTTAAAAAGTCAATAAATACGGTTAAATTTGACATATGATATACACTGTGCCAAATTTGGCACAGCTTTTGGCACTACATTGGAGCATGCGTTTTTTACTTTGTACTAAATTATAGTATTGTCACATTGATATAGCATTGTATTGGAGATGCTTTTACGTTGTTAAAAACAACAACAAATTAAGGAAAATAAAGGAATCATACGGGCTTGGTCACTAATTATTATACTTACATAGGTATGTTAGTACCAAAATCTGGGAACTATTCATGGTTAAATTTAGAAGTCACTTATGAGCCGTTTGGTATGAGGTAATCAAAATAATTTGATTCCTAAGAAAATTAAACACAACAATGTGATTTCTAGGAAACATGTATATATGTGTTTGGTTGTGCATATAGGAATATTATATCATATTCTTAGGAATGTTAGATGATTGTATTTGGTTGCACATGGAAATCTTTTTGACTTTAAACATAAAAACATGCCAAAATTAATTTTAAAATAACCAATTAAAAACAAAGGAAAAAAAAAGAAAAGTGATAAGGAAAAAAATAAAGAAAGTGATAAAGAAAATATTATATTGAGGAAACTTGGAAAACAAGATATATTTTTTCTAAAAAAAAAAAGGTTGGTTTATGAAAATTTCTAGAAAAATTTCAAGATCTTCTCTTACAAACTCAAAGTATCTCCAACTCATGTACCAATCATCAATTTATTGCAATTTCCTCTCCAACCGGTACGCTAAATTCGGCACCACTTTGGAGTCCTTCACCAACTGTGCTTGATTAAGTGCAGTTCCTTTCTTGCGCTACTTTTGTGCTTTTTTTTTACTCCCTATATTTGTACTTATTCATAGATTGACAATCGAGACCCAAAAAGGATTAAACAGGAGATCTAATAGATTATTTGACAAAAGAAATCTAAGAGTTGTTATTTATCGATAATAGAATTAATCGAAAAACAAAAAATTTGATGGAGAGAGAGAGATGGGTACATCGAATTTTTGTTCTTCGAGAAGAGCAGTGAGGAGTTCATCCTAGGTCTGAGCAGTCATGGCGTTTTTCTTGCTATAGTAGATATGCACCAAGTTGAAAGTGAATTGCTGTGTGTTGAGTTCTCTGTATTTGTGTGTAGTGTTTTCAGAGAAACCCTAAAACCCCTTTATTTGATTTTTATTTTAATAGTTAATGTCAAAGTGGGCTGGGTCTGGGCCAGCTTACCCAACCCTGTAATTTGATTCAGAGACCATTTGGGTTAGGTCCGAACATTAATATGTCAATAATGATACAACTTATACGTCCTAAAAAAGAATGGATTCAGATGAGTTAGTCCGATAGTAAACCCCTCACACCTACACTACGAGGTTATGAGTTCGAGTCCTCTATTTCCAAAAAAAAAAAACTTTGAATTTATGTAATAGTGTACTACTCCAAAAAAAAAAAAAAATGTTAAGGTTTCACGTTTTTTTATTGCAAAAAATAAAAAAGATGTTGTAATGGTATTTTGTAATTAGTTAATTCTTAATTTATCGTAATATTATGTTAATTAAGGGGTGAAATGTTAATTGTTGAGAAATAAAAAAAATGGATATTTATAGAATATTCTTTTTAGAGTAACATTTGATGCAATGGGTTAGAGATCGAAAAAAAAATTGGTGTGGAAGTTGATGCAATTTGCTGCAAAGTTAAACCAATTTGGTATTTTGGGTTGGAGATGGTCTCAGTATCATCTATCAACAACACTCCATCATCATCTTATGATCACTCTCTCTCACTCCTTCTCTTCCTCCACCACTACCAAATCTAGCTTTTTTCCTCAAAACCCATCATCAACCTACCCCCATCGCCACCACCACTCCATCCTCTGCCGCAATGTTACCGTCTCTCATAATGTACTCAACGAAGTACAGTCCCTTGCTAGGGTTCTTGATAGAGTAAGATACTTTTTATTTTATTTTTTTTTATTTTTTATTTTTTATTTTTTTTTGTGGCATATTGAAGATGGAAGCACATATCTACATCTTATTTTTGATTTTTTTTTGTTTTGTTTTTTTTTTGTTGAATCAAATATGATATTGATGAAGTAGGTGTGTTTGGATATGGATTGATGAATGATGTTTGTATTTGTATTTTTTTTTTTTTTTGGGGAATTTGATTGGAAATTTGGGTTATTTTTTCTAGATTGAAGAAAAAAAATTGAAGAAGAATATGTTTCCAGATTTTGAGAAAGACGATGTGGATTTTTTTTTTTTCAAAAATATTTTCATATGATCTCAACCATTGTGATTAGATGATGGAAGGAGGAGATCTGATCACCTTCGTCCAATTTTATTTTTTTTTCAAACGATTTTTTTCAGACTTTTTTCAATCATTGTGATCAGATGATGGAAGGAGAAGATGTGAATTTTGTTTGATGAGAATTGTGGACTAACCTAGATTTCTATTTTGAATTTTTTTTGTTTTTATTTTTTATTTTAGCTTTAAAAAAAAATTGATTTGTTTTTCAATGTAGATCCATTTAATTTTTTTTAGTTACTTTTTTTCTTTTAATTTAGGGTGGGTCTCATAATGAGAATCAGATGAAAAAAACTAATATTAAATATGGAAATATTATCGGATTCTCATTTTCATACAAATATTACACCTTACCAAACAGCTCATTAGGTTTTTGGGAACCACTTTCACATAAAATCAATCATTCCAATTTTTGGTTCTACTATACTCATATGGATATAGTAGCCGGTCACTGATCATAGCAACATTTAATTAATTACCCCTACCAAAAACTTAACAGGCTAATAATATAGACAACTGTTTACAGCATCAGCGTCGATAGTCAATTACTTACTCATAAAATCGCCACGTCATCATGGATTGGCTCACGGCCTACGTGGCAACACATTTTGCCAGCGTGTCACTTCCTCTGCTCTCCCTTCCTCTATATGACATTACTCTATTCACACTCCTCTCTCAACTACTCAATAAACTCTTCACTCTCTGTTTTTCTCTTTTGAAGATGACAAAACAAGAATCAACGTCTTCGGAAACTGAATTGTCTGATGAGGTTGTCAGAAGATTGACCATACTGTTGAACGATGTAGAAGATGAAAGCGAGCTCTCTTCATACCAGTTTCCCATCAAAGAAGAGAAGATAGAAGAGATAATGCAAGAGTTATATAAAGAGTTAAGTTGCTCATCTTTCACTGAAGTTGACAGCATCACTCCGCTGTCAACGTTTCTGTCATCTTTACCCTCCCCTTCGATATCATCAATATCATCTCTGCCGTTTGATGGAAAGAGTGACAGCTGTGGAGCGTCGATATCGAGGTGGGAGTCAACCATGATGGCCGGAGTTTATTTGTCGGAAAATATAGTGGGGAAAGGTTATAGTGGCGTTGGAGATCATCAGAAAATGGAGGGCTGTGATGGATGGGAAGTTGGTGATGAGTGGCTGGCAAGAGTGCTGCTTGGGTGGGGTCCACCACTGGAGCTTGAAGATTGGACCTGAATTTTATCATCTAAAGAGGAAGACTCCAAACAGGTAGATTTTTGGAGTTGTTTGTCTTAAGCATGTGTTCTTCTTTGTCTTTTACCTTCTCGAATGAAAAGCCAAACAGAGTAGAAAATGTTATGCAGCAGTGGCTTTTTTTTTTCCTTCTTCTTTGGTGTTTTGGTTTCGTCAACTCCAGAACTGTTTGTAAATCAAAATAGTTGTGTTGATGAGTTATATGAATGGTAGTTTATCAGATTTCATGCATGCGTATGCAGTTCATGATATCATCAACATTTTGATTTGTTGATACAAATGATGGTGTGAGCAGTGTGAGTGTTCTGACTTCTGAGACCTGAAAAAGTGTATTGACTCCTGTTTCAAGGTACAATTGCGTAATGCTAAAAAAAGGCTAAAATTAAAACTTGCAGTGCAGTGAGTTCCAATCAAGACATGATCGTCGTCGTGTAGTGTGTAGAGCGTAGACTGTGGTCTAATGGCTAATGATTTAATATTAAAGGTAAAAGAATTATATTTTGATTTTTTTTTTTAATAGTTAGTTTCTGTTTTATTTAAAAAGGTTTGAACCCATAACCTTATAACGTAGCTATGAGGATTTTATATTCGGACCATCTTATCTAGCTGGAATTATATTTTGATTTACTTCAGTATAAAATTATTTGGGATCAATTTTGTAAGTAAATTTTATATTAAAATATTGTTGTACCTTATTTCCAATTAAGCTTGACATGTCAACAAAAAATAAAAAATGGATCCCGTAATGGTCAACATTTTGAAAATCCTGGATCTAGGTCACTAGACGGCGATAGAGATGTACATTTTTTCATAGGGTTCTAATTCCCCGCGTTCCCATCCCCATTTAGAGATTTTTTTTTTTTGGGGGTGGGGGGGATGATGGAGGGATGAGGATGATTTTCATCCCCAAACTGAAATGGAGATGGGGATGGTTCCCCATTTTCCCCATAATTATATTGAAATGGGGATGGGGATGGGGATGAGGTTGCGAGGGAGATCCCCCATCCTCATTTCCCTATTTTCCTATTTCTCCCAAACATATATAAATATAATTATAATATATATTTTTTAATTTTTTTTTTTTAATTCTTTGAAAACCCTAACTCTCTAAGTATATATATACATTTTATATAAAATGCACTAATGAATTTTATATTGTATTTGTAATGGAATGTTTGTTTTTTTAGTTTAATTTGTAAATTTTAGTCAAATGGGGAAGTGAGGGAACGGGAGAAACTGAAAATAGGAAAAACGGGAAAAAACGAAAAAAATGGGGAATCGGGGATGGAGATAGATATAGGTCCGTCCAAAATTCCTCATCCTCATTTTCCCCAGATGGGGAAATGGGGAAGGGGAGAAGGGATGGGGGAAGGGTCTAGGAAGTGATCCATCCCCATTCTCCAAATGTGCATCTCTAAGTGGGGACTTACTATAAATGATAATACTCTAAAGTTTAACTCGACTACAATGAGAAATATAGGTGGTGATCTAGATCGGGCTAAAAAAAAATTTGTCACTATTTGGGCCTGACTTTGTAAGAAAGTCACCGGTTTAATAACTTAAGTTTAAAAGTCACCTATTATGGTGAACGGACAAAAATGCCCCCCACAGTAACCTTCTTCACCATTTTGTTTTTTTTTTTTTTCAAAATCATCCATCAATGGACGACGGTGGACCACGACCAAATACAATAGCGACTTTTTTAATGTCCCAGCCTTTGTTAGTTACATCTGAGATACAAACTGTCTTGTTAGTTGCTTTTTTCTTTTTCTTTTTTCAATTTAAAACACTCTTTTGTAAACCTTAAACAGATTGTGCGAAGAAAAAAAAAATTGTTAAAAAGGCTCGAACAAAGTTTAGAAAGGCTCGGACAGTTTATTAAAAGTTTCGGAGAAGAAATGAAAAGGCTCGGAGAAGAAATGAAAAGGCTCGGAGAAGTAATGAAAAGACTCGGATAGTTCATTAAAAGGCTCGGAGAAGTAATGAAATTAACAAAAAAAAAATTGTTGAAAAGTCTCGGAAAAGAAATGAAAAGGCTCGGAGAAGTAATGAAAATGCTCGGATAGTTCATTAAAAGGCTCGGAGAAGTAATGAAATTAACAAAAAAAAATAATTTGTTGAAAAGTCTCGGAAAAGAAATGGAAAGGCTCGGAGAAGTAATGAAAAGGCTCGGACAGTTCATTAAAAGGCTCGGAGAAGAAATAAAAAGGCTCGGAGAAATAATGAAAATGCTCGGATAGTTCATTAAAAGGCTCGGAGAAGTAATGAAAATGTTGGGACAGTTCATTAAAAGGTTCGGATATTCAAAATTTTAAAAAAAAATGATTGTCGAAAAGTCTCGGAGAAGAAATGAAAAGGCTCGGGGAACAATTGAAAAAGCTCGAGCCTTTTCATTTAGTCTCCGATACTTTTCAATTAGTCTCCGAGACTTTTCATTTTTTCTCCGAGCCTTTTCGACAATCATTTTTTTTTTTAATTTTGAATATCTGAGCATTTTTATTTATTCTCCGAGCCTTTTAATGAACTGTCCGAGCCTTTTGAGATTAATGTGTGCATTTTAATATACATAATTATCCCATAATAGAAAGAAAAAGGTGGTAGTAAATTGGTAATTAATTAAATAAGTGATTTATATACATAAAGCAATTCTACTTTATTGAAAAATATAATTATCAATCACTTTTTTTTTTTTTGATAGGGGAAAGAAACATTACACAACAGCATGAACAAAAGGGGGATTGAAATCCAGCAACAAACACTCCCGACCAGAGGAGAAAGCTAAAGAGGCAAGGTTTTGTGCCAAGGAATTCCCTTTAGAAAGGGAGGCTTGAAAAATATAATTATCAATCACATTTTTCTCTTATGAGCACACACTTTAAGTATACTCACATCAACACACTTTTACCATATGTATTATAATGATTGAAGTTATGCTGCTGACATGACAAAAATGTGGTGATATGTATTAGTATGCTCATGAGAGAAAAATTATATATTTTACGTGAATGAAGTGAATTTCATACATGAGATTCCAAGAGCAGGCCCAATATCAATGAGCAATCCTTTTTTTTTCCTCTTGTTCTTCTTTAGAAGTTCATCCGTTCATGTATGACAGTATGAGTAGTAGGGGTGGGCGTTTAATGGATCGGTTCAATTGAAAGTGAACCGATAAAAAACCGATGATATCCGGTTTTTGAAAAAGTGAACCGATCCGATAAAATTGAAAAGTGTGAACCGATTGAACCGGTTCGATTTGATTCGATTTTTTCGGTTTTGGGCCTATTGGACTAAATTATTGGGGTTTAATTTTTAAAATCTGTCATGGTTAGAAAATTTGAAAAAACACAAATTTTTGAAAGATTGTGGTACATTCTTTTTCAGAGACATTTTCATTGCGATAAGAAAGAATTCTCGAACTAGTATAACTGAAAGCGCTAGGGAATTTCCATATGTTTATTAATATTTTTTTTCCTTTTTGGCTAGGAAGTAATGTTATAGCTGTACGATATAGGTGTGGTAAGTGCGTGTGTGTATAAACATTTTGTGTGTGTTCAATTTGTTTCACTTGCTGCTATTAGTTTTAATTAGGAATGGCAATGGGGCGGGTTTGGCAAAATCAAAATCCAAACCCAAACCATGAAATTTTGTATCTACAAAACCCGTCCACAAACCCACAAAAATAAACGGGTTCGGGTTTTATCCGTGGGTTTGGGGATATTCAAACCCGCCCACTAACCCATGAAACAAGCGGGTCCACAGGTAAAACCCGCGAACCCACCAATTTTTTTTTTTTGAAAATTATTTCTATATTATTTAAATATATGAAATATTATAATTTTAAAGAATAAAAACACTTAATAGATTGAAATGTTTACATTTTATTCTCTATATAATTAAAAAGTTTTTATTGGAGTTTAAATTTATAATATTTTAAATAATAAAATATTATATAATTTTTATTGTTCGCTGGTACGTGGGTTCGGGTATAGATTTTTTTTTTTTCAAATCCATACCCGAACTCGTGACGGATACAATTTTCAAACACAAAACCGTACACGGGTACATTATCCCAACCCAAACCCTCTTTAAACGGGTTAGGTTCAGACAGGTCTCACGAGTTCGGATTTAATTACCATCCTTAGTTTTAATGTCAAAGCAATTTAAGCTATTTCCAAGCTTTTTTATTATATTAAATCATTTTAATAGTTGTGTGAAATCACTTAACATGGCAGAATTTAAAACATATTATGAAGCAGTTACAGGGGGGGTATTATCATTTTATAAATTTTATAAAACATATACAATCTGACATTTTCATCAATTTTATAAAGGCAACAACCATAAAAAAGGGGGCCAAAGAAGGCAACAAACACACCAAAACAAACGCCCTAGACCAGCTCAAGAACAGAGACCACAGAGACCAGAAAAACAGCAAATAGTAACAAAAATAAAACACAGTAGCTGGGAAGCATCCCATAGAGATACTGATAGAGTGATAGGATTTGTAAAAATGTAGGTATTTTTTATTATATACACCGATTCTCGGATCGGTTCACCGGTTCGAACCCTTGAACCGTAAATCGAACAGGAATATCCGATTTTAAAGAAAAATGAATCGAACCAAACCGATAAATAATAAAAAATAGATTGAACCGGTTCGGTTCGATTCACTGGTTTTTTTCCCACCCCTAATGAGTAGTGACAAAAACCTTTGAAAAGACATACACTCGGTCAGCTTCAACTTGATCAACATGAATCCAATCATAGATATTAAAGTGTTTGGTGAGATTGTGAGGATCTGAGGGCTCGTCCTGTAAGCTGTTTTCGATTGTTGTTTTTTGAAAATAAAAATAAAAATGAAAACAGTGATTTTGGTTTCAGTTTCTAAATTTAAAGACGCTTCCGATAACATATACTAGAATTCGTATTTTAAAAATAAAAACGGAAAAAAACGCATCTAGTAGGTTATCCGAAAACTATTGAAAATTGAAATATCAATTTTTATATTTTGTTTAATATTATAACAATTATAAATAAATTGATTAAATAATTAACCAATAAAATTTGTTATAATTTTATATTCTGATCTCAAATTAAGGTTTCAAACTCTTTAAGTTAGGGATTCAGATAAACTCTTTATATTCTGATCTCAAATTGAAGGTATACCTTCCAACTGCGATCAGCAGGACGAATAAGAATAATATATGAATCAATTGCTACAGTTGATACAAATTTACAACACAAATTTAGATAAAAATGTCAATACGATGACGATTCTGAAAAAAAGAACAACTATAAGAGTGGTCTCTGTAACTACATTTACAACTAACCCACCATTTGTTTTTACTTTATAGAAATCGCTATAATCAACATAATCGATTCACATAAACTTATGTGTTGAAAAACAACTGATACAAGCAAGTTTCAATTAACCCCAAAATCTCTCTAAAATTAGGGATTCAAATCGGAGACTGAAGCACTAAGCTTTTTACTGCGTAATCCTTGCCGATCGACGGTGACCAGCAAGAAGAAGAGGAAGTGGTCACGTGCTTTCGCCGTGAAGCAGCCGATCACTGCTGACGATCGGTCGTGTGACAAGCGAAGGGATGAGGATGAGGAGGAGGAGGACGAGCAGATCGGCAGCAGCGAAGAAGAAGAAGGCCAGAGGCGGCGGCCGGAAGAGAAGACCATCTTTTTTTTTTTTTTTTAATTTGGAGAAGAAAGAAGAAAGAATGAAGAAGGAAGAAGGAAGAAGGAAGAAGAAAGAGAGTGCAGGACGAAGAAGATGAAAGAAGTCAGTGGGAAAAAAAAAGTTTTATTAAAATAAAATATATATTAATGATATAGGCCCACTTATTTAATGATATGAGATCTATTACATATGAAGAAAAAAAAAAAATTTAAGAAAAACAACTTTTTTTTTTTTTTTTTTCCTTTCAAATATTTTACTTTTAACAACGGTTTTGTTTTTCATTTTATTTTTATATTTTCAAAGTAAAATGAAAAACGGTTACCGAACGTAAATTCGAAATCATTTTTAGAAAACAAAAATGAAAACAGTCTGCAGAACAGGCTCTAATATTGGTGGAGATTTGGATTTTCATCCATGAATTATTTGCTTTAACATGCAAAGTATTGAAGCATTGTCCGTTTAGAATTTACAACACGTCTACTTTTTAATATATTTAGAAAAAAAATTTAGAGTAACAGTATTTACATTTTAAAAAAACCGTATGTACACCCCTTTTGTATATACACCCCAATAATCTTTTTCTAAAATGGTATAATTTGTAACCACACCCCACATATTATAAATATGCCCTTGCTTTTTTTTTTTTTTTACATAAAATATGACATTTCTTTTAATTTTTGAAAGGAAAAAAACACTAAATAAATATGTTATAGAGTATTAAAAAAAAAAAACGAATATATATATACACGGAAGAGCCGCCTCCTCCTCCCATAATTAGGATGGACTATTTAATATAATAATTTTTTCTTATTTTTTATGAATTATTTTTTATTTGAAATTTTTATTGAAAATAGTAGTACGTATTATGTAATTTACCTGAGATCTTATAGTTTCTTGAAGATTGAAGTCTAGCTAACCTGAGCATCGCTTAGGACTGGCAAACAATTTAAAAAAAAAAAAATAAATAAAAATAAACTTTAGTTACCTTTGTAATTATAAAAGATATATTTATATTTTTTAAAAGAGAAATATTTATTTTAATCATTTTAATATTGTATTAATATGTTGTATGAGATATATATTTATTTTAATCAATTTAATAATTTTACGTAAGGGTAATATTGAAAATTTTAAAATATATTGATATTGGTTGCACGTATTGTTTTTCAGAGATGTAAATATCGCCACTTAAAAATTTATTATAGAATTTGAGTACAAAATAAGAAGGTGTCTGTTTAAAATAAAAAACAAAAACAAAAATAAGAGGGGGACAAACAGCCAATATTAGCGCTCCGAAAAATATTATGACCATTAGCTCTAGGCCCAGCCTAAGCTGTTGAGCTTGTTAGTGATCGACTGATAGCCCATCTGTCCAAGCTCCACAAATTATGTTTAAAATGTATCGTTAAAAGTGACGACATTTAAACATCTCTATATAATTGTATGGACTCACTTTTCATAAAGCCCATCTAAGAATTTTTAAGAAAAAAATTTACTGCCACAACTTTTGAAATATTACAATAATTTGATGTTTGGAGAGAAGAGAGTCTCGAACCCACAACCTCATGTCACTGGATCAACCTCATTTTGTCTACTGTCAGTCTGTTATAACTTTTAGTTGAACTGGTCATACACCTTAACAATCAAATTTTCTCTGGTAAACACATAATTTATAGTATACTTATAACACAAGTGTCACCTTATTACTTAAATTATCAATCACAGTTGATTGTATATACATGGCAAAAATTGATAGAAAATGCTTGGGTACTAACCAGGTCATACCTAGGTACACTGACCACCCAATGGGGTGTTGCCACATGGCCCAAACTCTTTCACTTTTTTACATTTTTCTTCTTGCTTTGGGTTACATGGCAACCAACCATTGGTAGGTCAGCACCTCCCTAGGTGCTAACCGATCAGCACCCAAGCAATATCCAAAACTGATAATGTGGCACTTGTACTATAAATATGCTATAAGTTGTGTGCCTACCAGAGAAAAATTACCTTAATTACCACTTTACTGAAAAAGAAATAAAATAAATAAGTGTTAAGAGACCTCTATATATTGTTTGATCTAGACAAAACCTAGACTTGTACCCAATGTGAGCATAATCACACACTCATGGAGTCTCTAGTGAAGGATTGCTTATATATTAAAATCGTGAGGACCTTGATCCTATTCAATCAATTTTATTGAACATCTTGAAGACATAACTGAATTTTTAAAATCAATTTCAAAGATACAAATTAGATATATGAAGTTTTCCTATATTCATTTGACTTTATCTAAGCTTTTAAAAATATTGTAATTAGTTAGCCAAAACAAAATATCTTCTTCTCTTTCCTTCTATAGCCTCCTCTCTCTTCTTTTTTATTTTTTTATTTTTTATTTTTTTATTTATTTGTGGTATAATTAATTGATGATGCTAGACAAAAAAAAAAAAATAATAATAATAAATAAATAAATAAATAACCTAAAAACTAACTCAAATGATGTGTCAAGTGGTTTGTTCATTAACAACATCATTTCATAATTTGTATGGTAATGATAACTCACAAACCACATCATTTGAGTTGAATTTTAAGTTAATTATTTGAGTTGTTTAGTATTACTCATAATTAATTGATTTAAAAATAGGAATACATTTATTTCGTATGTTCGTGCCATGCACAATTTGTTAATTGGGTCGTCTCGTAGCTAATGGTGGGAGACAATGCATGCAATATTTCTCTGGACTAAGGGCTATTAATGTAATTGGGTTGGTTGCGGCCATGCGGGTGAAATGGAAAGTCTATGATTTGTTAAAGACATATGCATGAAACCACGAGCTATGGTGTAGTTGGTCACCACACCCCTAGTGAGGCGAAGGTTTAGGTACTGTCTAAGTTCGAATCCCATTGGAAGAACCTCGTGGCCAGACTTTATTAACCTCCCGACTGAAGTGGGGATTAGTCTCACTTGTTAACGATCGGATGCTGATCGGAGTGAGGGATACCTCGTGGTCTAACAAAAAAATAAAAAAATAAATAAATAATAAAAAATAAAAAAAAGATATATGCATGAAAAACAAATGCCTACAAAAATCAATAATTTTAGAGGATTAATTTTAAGGATTTCATCCAAAGAAGAATTTGGTCATCAATTTACGGTGAGTAACCCTTTTATTTATTTATTTATTTTATTATCATCATAATCTTATTTTATTTGTGGCCGCGGGTATAGCTTAGTGATAACCACGCCTCTCAACAAAGTTGAATCCTGAGTTTAAGTACCCCCAAAATAAAAATAAAAATAAAAATAAATCCTATTTTATTTACTAAGAGCATCTCCAACCCACACTTAAAAGGACGCGAATCAGTAAAATGGAGCAAAAATTTCTCTCCAATCGAACTGAGAACCTTTGAATCAGTAGTAGATCTGGTGCAAGTTTTCCATTTTTTGTAAATTTTATTTGTTTCAATTGTATCCCATATTTAAAAATTGTGTTTAATCATAGTTTTACCCTTATTCAATCAAATTTATTCCAATTGTATCTCAGTTTATTATTTAATGATTTTGTTTAATTTATATTTATTTTAATTTAATTATTATTTATATTAACGTTTATAATAAACTAAAATTAAGGGGTCGTTTGTTTTTTTGTCTGAAAACTGAATAGTCCTTGATTTTACTAAAGACTGAATAATGAATGAAATCTGAATCTGAATGACATGTTTTTTTTTTCCTCACATCTAAATGTAATGTCAACATGTTTGTTTTTTAAAAATTAAATTGTTTGAAAAGAAGTAATTTTACATCTATACTCATGTTAAACAATTATACATATAATATAGAATATAAAAAATCAAAAAATAATAATTATATATGAACACATATGATCATGATCTTCTTATTCAATTACAAACAAACTTTAGTTTTACTAAGAAAAGAAAAGTTTTTTTTTTCAAAAAATAAAAAGGGCAGCACGAAAACTCACACAAAACACTCTAAAAAAATAATTTATAAATACATCACCCTAATATTATAATAAATTCTTGATATTAAACACCAATATGAGAAGTGATTAGAGTTCTTTTTTTATTTGTAAAGTTATTTAAAATAAACAATTTATTAAAATAAAGATTTCTATACAATATACAATTATGATAAAATTGGAGATATGTTATATATAGAGGATAGTATCAGACGAAAAGATTTTGAATTGCATTTAATGCAATTCAATGATTTACAATTAAGTGATGATTTTTTACTTTTTATTTTAAATTTTTTTTTGGTATTTTAAAGTTGTTTGACCAATTAAAAAAAAAACAAAAAACAAAAAAAAAAAACGAACTTAATAATTATGATTCAAACCCATTACATTTTAAGTGGAAAAAACAAACAAGCTCTACGCATATTATACAAATATTATACTGATTATTTAAAAAAATTATAATGAAAAGATCCCTTTGCATAATTGCATGCATGTTTACGTTTATAATGATTTTGTTTAAGTATATTAAGTAAATTTTCTGTATAAAAAATTTACTAATTTGAAAACACTAAAATTAAAAGTAAAACACAACATTAAAAACGTTAAAAACTTCATAATGATAACATATATATTAATATTTTTTTTTTCCTTAAGAAATGTAATGTTTAAGTTAACTTCATAATAAATGCAATATTTTAGTGAATTAAATTAAATTTCTTATGTACTAATTTCATAATTTCTTAACTTATTGCAATATTATGTTAAGTATGGGGTGAAATGTTAATTGTTAAGAAATAATAAATAAATAAATAAGGAAAGAAAAGGGGATATTCAAGGAAATATTCTTTTTAGACTAACATTTGGTGCAATGAAAATGAAAAAAACAAGTGTCCATTTTTGCTCACCCACCTTAAAGGGGGGCAAACATGGATGATATGTGTTCATAGAGGGAGTAAATTTATCCAAAAGATAATCGCGTTTGGATAAATTTACCCCTCGATGGACGCATGTCACCCATGCAGGTGGGGAGTAATGCTTATCTCCCTTGAAGGGGGGTGAGTAAAAATGTTCTCAAAAAATAAATAGTGTAAAAGATGTACCATTTTAGTGCAAAAGTTATACTAAATTGGGTTTTTGGATTGGAGATGACCAAACTACTGATTAATACTCAACAAAGACTTTGTTGATAATTAATATGGGGCCCGATGCCAACAAAGATTATGTGTTATTTAGCTAAAATGTCTGGCAAGGCCCACCTTAGTTAAGCAAGCAAATCTTTGACAAGCGCCAGTGTTGTGGACACATTCTGTTCCATGTTGTGACTTGCAAGTGACAATAAGGCCCCTATCATGCTTCACAAATATTATAGGGAGAATTCCATTTTAGTCCTTATAGTTTGTCTTAATCTATGTTTAATCCATGTTGTTTTGGTATTATAACTTTTAGTCCTTCTGTGACAGAATCCATCAAAAGACAGATTCTGCCATGTCAGTTGGACTAAAAGATGTTAATGCCCCTCTGATTGTCTAATACTCATTGAATGACCGTTTTACCCCTAATTAAAATATATATAACATATATAAAAACAAATAAATATAAAATAAAATAAAACAAAACAAAACAATAAAATAAAATAAAATAAAAAATCTTCATCTCTCACCAGTATACAACACAATCATCATATCATAAAAAAAAAAAAAATTTCAACTCAGATTTCATCTTCGTCTTCTTCAACCTCTGTTGCAGATTCACCAAAATTACCAAAACCTATTTCTAAAACCAAATAAATAAAATCCATATCTCCATTTCACATTTGTATCAAACAAAATTACAAACAATCCAACATTAAACCAAAATCAAATTAAAATCAAACCAACATTAAACCAAAATCAAGATCAATCAAAACCTAAGATCGATCAAATTAAAACCCATCAAACCAACATTAAACCAAAATCAAGATCGATCAAAACCCAACAACCAAAATCAAATTAAAATCACCTTAAACCAAAATCAAAATCGATCAAAACCCTTCCAAAATGATCGGGTTCTTCTATGCTTGTGTGTGTGACAGCGAAGACAAATATCCGGTGACTGCAGTGAGGCCAAAAAGAAGATCCGGTGACGGCGGCGGTTGATCGTATCAGCAAGGAGAGAGAGATCGATCGTTGCAACAAGAAGAGAGAAAGATCGATCGATCGTCGCAACAGTCGTCGCGACGGCAGGAGAGAGATTGACGGTAGTGGTGCTTGAATGATGGTGGTGTTTGAGAGGTTGCGTTGGTGGTGTTTGAGAGAGATTGAGAGATGAGATAGAGATGAGTTTTTTTTAATTGAATTTGGTTGTGTTGAATCTGGTGTGGTGTTTGATTGAATGTGAGTTGGGGTTATGATAGAATGAAGATGAGAGATCTTGGTTTGTTTTTAATTTTAAATTTAATTAATTATAAATTTGATTAGTCTTATTTTTAAATTAAATTTATTATAAATTTAATTAGTTTTATTTATAACTTTAATTTATTATAAATTTAATTAGTGTTATTTATTTTTTCATTTTTTAATTGGTTATGTATATATATATTTTTAATTAGTTATATATATATATTCATTTTTTTGTATATTTTATTAATTATTTTAAAAATTAATTATTATTTAATTGTTTGATAATAATAATAATTATTTAATTTAATAATTTTTATTTATTTTTTTAAAATTAATTTGTAAATCACTATTATACCCTTTGGTTATATAAGCTTCTAGAATATTTGATGTTATTTTACTTTTTTACCCTCGTTGACTTGACAGAACCCTAAAAGAATTGGATAGTAGGGACTGGAATTTATATTGTCAGAATAATGATGGACTGAAAGTTACAATACCAAAAAAAAATGGATTAAACATAGATTAAGGTAAACTACAGGGACTAAAATGTAATTCTCCCTATATTATATTTAATGGTGGCCCCATAAATATTATTCACATACCGACATTTTATTAAAATTTTTATTTATAAAAATACCTCAGTACAAATTGACTAAAAAGGACAGATTATTTTAATTAAAAACTAAATTTAATACTATATACATCTATTATTTACATCAATCACATCTTTAACTATATTTTTTTTAATAAAAAAAATTAAATGAAAAATGAAAGCTTACAATAAACCCTAATTTTATTTTTATTTTAGCAAAAGAAATAAGAATATGCCGGTTCTGTATATAAAATGGTGGGCATAGATTTCATGCTCTGCATTAACAAGAAAAAAGGTCAGGAATCGAGCAACTGAAACTGAAGGAAGTTTACTTCCAAATGAACAAAATGCAAAAAGCTCCAACTAATTTTATCATAGGGTTATTAGCAATATTCCCCTTGAACTTTATGCGAATTCGTATTTTCCCTCTTAATTTTTTTTATTTTTATTTTTATGCATTAAACACCCTAAACTCTTATTTATTGATAAACAGTTTGGTTTATTACCCCATGATTCAGCGCCTGTTTGAGAGGGTATCTATAGTCAAATTTTACCAATAAATGAAAATTCAGAGGGTTTAATGCCTAAAAAAGAAGTTCAAAAGGTAAAATGCAAACTCACGTAAAGTTCGGGGGAAACTAATGTCAATAACCCTTTATCATAAGCCTTCTCTAAATCTATCTTGATGGCCATCTTCCCACTTTCCCCTTTCTTCTTTCTCATAGCGTGTTACAACTCTTGAGTTATTATATAATATTCTCAACAGTGACTCTTCCCGAGATGAAACTACTCTGTATACGTAGAGGCTCATCCAACATTTTTTTTTTTGTTGCACCCAAATAAATCATGAAAAACAAAGAAACATATGTAATCAACCAATAAACATTAAAATAAAATAAAAAATTAAAAAAATTAAAAAAAAAAAAAACCCTTTTCTATTCTAATGATTAAATTGGGTTTATTAATAATTGGAAAAATTATATTTTAGTCCCTATAGTTTGTCTTAATCTGCGTTTAGTTCACGTTTTTTTTGGTATTTTAACTTTCAGTTCATCATTATTCTGACAATATGGATTCTAGTCCCTACCGTCCAATTCTGTTAGGGTTCCGTCAAGTCAACGAGGGTCAACAAGGATAAAAAGGTAAAATAACATCAGATATTCTAGAAGCTTATATAACAAAAGGGCATAATAGTAATTTACAAATTAATTTAAAAAAACAAATAAAAAATATAAAATAAAAAATAAAAAACAAGTTTATTAATTAATTAAATAAACTATAATTAAAAACATATCTTATAATATATATATATATATATATCAGATTAAAAAAACAAATGAATATAAATTAAATAAATTATACAAAACAAAAACCCCATCTTCGATCATCATCATCATCATACCCACAACTCAAACACCCATATTCGATCATCATCATCATCTTCCACCATCTTCGATCATACCCACAACTCAAACACCCATCTTCGATCATCATCATCATCTTCCACCATATCTCCTATAAATCTAATCCACCACAAATCAAACCCCCAAACCCTAGCCACCACCACCCCCT
Organism: Acer negundo; assembly: GCA_035582765.1. Taxonomy (NCBI): domain Eukaryota; kingdom Viridiplantae; phylum Streptophyta; class Magnoliopsida; order Sapindales; family Sapindaceae; genus Acer; species Acer negundo. The sequence continues at coordinate 14,808,627 of CM069234.1, forward strand.
AGCCGCTGCCACTGAACACTAAAATCATAGCCACCCACCGTCTCCTTCACTAGTTTACCCTATCGCCGCCGACCATCTTCAACAACGGTGGAGGTAGCAGAGAGAGGCGAGAGAGAGGAAGAAAAGGGTTTTTGGTCTTGATTTATCGTGATTTGGGTTTGTGGAATTTATTTTTTGTTTATTTTCTGTGAGATTTGATTGAAGAAATATGGAAAACTATATATTTTTTTTTGAACTGAGGGTCAATGATGATGGTGATGGTGAAGATGATGGTTGAGTGGGTGTTGTGATGAATATTTTTTTGATGAAGATGATGGTTGAGGGTCGATAATGATGGTGAAGATGATGGATGAGTGGGTGTTGGGTTGATTGTGTTCTTGCTTTCCAGATCAAAAAAAAAAAAAATTTGAATTTTTTTTATGAAGATTCATCCAATCTGGACTTCCACCAAATGCACAAATGTTTTTTTTTTTTTTTAATTCTTTTTAAATTATTTAAGTTTTGGTTTTTTTAAAAAAATTAAGGGTAAAAGACATAAATAAGGGTATTTTAGTCTCTTTAGAAGGAGCAGCAGTCATCAGGGGCAGAAGAGTCATTTTACACGTCTGACATGTCAGGATCCATCCTTTTAACGGATTCTGTTACAGTAGGACTAAAAGTTACAATACCAAAAAAATGTGGACTAAACGCAGATTAAGGCAAACTACGGGAACTAAAAGACAATTCTCCCTTAATAATTTGATTGTGCGTTTATAGCAGTGATTTAATTTTTAAAATTTAGATATAGATATACTTATAAAAATGGGTCTATAAATCATATTTATGGGTGGCAATATCAACACCCTATATCTAATCATGTTCAAATTGCATAATTAGGAGCGACTCTTACGACTCACACGTAGCCTCTCTCTTCATCTTAAAAATTTGTTTGATAAATCGTCAAAATCATTTCACTTCACAAACATATTAATCTTATCAATATTTATATTATTGCTATTGGGTGTGCGGTGGAATGACATCAAGCATTCTCTTTGGGTGGCGCCAAAGCGAGGAGCGTTGTCATTCACTTATTAGTATTCCTCACCTTAACACATCAAACAATTTTTGTCTTTTCTTTTTCAATGATTTTTAGCAAACTTTCGATGATATTTTTTAATGGCTTTAGATTCATCTAAGGTATGGAGACTTATCAAGAATTGAGGGTTCTCAATTTTAGAATTATAGATCCTTAGCTAAGAACTTGTAATATCAGTAAAATCAAGTTTGCTTCTTCTATTTGATTAATTCACTTTTGATGCTTCAAATACCCAAAGTCTTCCTCCATGTCCTCACTCTCTTTTTGGCTGATCATATGAGTATGTGGCAATCCTACTACGGTAGAGGAAGAAAAAACATTAGAGAGAGAGAGAGAGAGAACTCTTTCTCTTTCTTTCCTACAACCCCATTAACAGACTCCAATCAATACATGAATCACAATTTAATTAAACTAATTAAGTCAGATTATTTGGGGAGGAAATCTGAGAAATTCTCCATGCCTAGCTCCTATGGAGGCATCTTCTCCCCAGATGTTTTTTATGGAACTTGCTGTTTCTTTATAATTTTTATAAATTTTGGGTAGGTGTCATAATTTTTAATTTGATAAATTTGTAATTATAACCTTGTTCGAGGATGTCTCATAATTTTCCATAGTTTTAATTTTTGTACAGAAAGACATTTTTACCCTTAAACTATTGAGTCAATGGTCAGTAAAACCACAAGTCAGCATTGTTTTAGGAGATGTTTGTACAATTATTGTAAAAGCCGTGTAATATCACCTAAACTATGGGGATGTTTCATTAAATATTTAAACAAGATTGACAAATTTCAAATAGATTAACAGGTCAAACTATGCTTCTAAAAGATCGCTTGGATTTATCCCTAAAAATTAAAATAACATCTATCATAATTGGCGGTCAATTGGCTCTCCCAAAGTCCCAACGTGTGTGGATACATGCTTGGAGGGGCTGATCCCCTATATATCGGAAAAACTTCACTAAATAGATATTTTAATAGTAGATCTTTTAGAAATAGAGTTTTTAAGAAAAACTGTTGATCGTTAGATTGTCAATTAAAAAAAATTATTTTAATCATGTAAATTATATAAAAATAATCATTTACCCTTCTGTAGTTTGTGTTATTCTACACTTTCCCCCTTCTAGTTTCAAAATTAGCTAAAATCCTCTCTATAATTTCGTTTTATCTCCATTCTTCCCCTTGCTGCAGTCACATTTTTCGTTAAAAGGTGATGTCAGCCGCTTTCAAATGGTTAAAATATCTGTAAGTCCTTGATTCGTGAGGTTATTGGTAAAATATATTTACAAAATAATTAAAAACAAATTAAAATATATTAGGATCCTAATCACTATAACTGCTATGTTATTCCTCATCCACATGTATATTCCGGTTCAATGTATTTTCAATACACTTAGGGCTCGTTTAGCACACCGTATTGGATTGTATTGAACTGTATTGATTGGATTGGATTGGATTTGATTTGATTTTATTATCATGAATACAAACAAGTGTTTGGCTATGCACTGTATTATATCGTATTAAGTTATTCATATATGATTTTATTGTATTTTATTATATTATAAAAATATAATATTTTTTTAAAATAGTTAATAATTAATTTTAACTATCTTTACCATGAATAAATCAATAAATATTTTTATTTTAATTGAAATAAAAAATTAAAATAATTATTATTTTTACAAATAAAATAAATATTTCCTATATAATTTTGAAATTTTTAAGAAAATATTAACAACATAACACATATTTTTTCAATATTCCATATTTGTTGAAAAATAGAGAGAAATGAAAAGTGTTTTTTTTTTTTTTTTCTAATACAATACAACATAATACCACAAAATATAATGTATTAGCCAATATGGTGTTTGTTGTATTAGACAATTAAAATGTACTAAAATAATACAATGCAGCGTTTGCACCAAACACTGTATTGTATTGTTTTAATATATTTTAAAAGGCTAATACAATACAATACAAGTCACCAAACATGGCCTAAGTGAAGACTCTCACTCAGATAACGTATACAGCATCCACGTGTATTTGTGCCGACACGAATGATTCAAATATATTTTATAACAAACCGAACCAATGCTCATTTAATATATATTGCCACACCATGGATAAATAACATTGATTTATTTCAAAAATAATAAACAATTATTTTACATGTTTTTCTCTAGGGCATATATCTAACAATTTTTACCATTGCAATATTTATTCTTACTCAAGAAAAAAAAATACACTTTTCTCAAATCCTATTTGCCATAGAGATGGTGTGAGTGACTCCACATGCAGTCCACATCATAGTTAAAGAAAAAAAAAAAAGATATGTAAAGAGGTTGGCAGTGATGACTATTCTCATTCATGGAGAATATAAAAATTAAATAAATAGAGAGGATCTTAAAATTGCCAAGTCTTGAGTTCATCAAAGTTTCAGTATTTTGATGGTTGATGGATTAGGAGATTGGATGAACATTTGAAAAAAAAAATAGCAGCAATTCGATGGTGATTGAAATAAAATTGGGCATTCAAAAATTTAATGCAAACAAAGTTTTTTAAAGGTTGCCAAAACTCTAGAATCCTGACCAATAAAACGTATAAATAATTCAAATCTGATCGGTAGACTCAACTAATAATTTGGTATACATTATTTTTATATATTTTTTTTTCAAGAAAAAAGCAAAAAAGGACAGTTGATATAAATTTCCTATCAGATGTAGTGATCACCTGATCGATTTCGAATAATATTAGAGATCAGTACTTCAATGCATACAATCAATAAACAAATTATATTTTGAGTATTTATGGGACAAAAGTTTCAATGCGCCTTATACGTCAAAATCCACTTATATTATATCATGTGTCATGTATCTTTCATGTAATTAATTTTTTATATAATGTAATATATGACATGATTTAATTGGTTTTATACCTATATGTAGTGCTGACCTTGGACTGATGCAAGAAGTGCACCCGCCTTAGGCCGATAAAAAAAATAGTTAAACTTTATTTGATGAGATGCTTAAAAAGGCCCAATTTTTAAGTTTAAATTAATTCGATAAGATATCTAAATAGATATAGTTTTTAAAAATAGGTTCAATAATAATAAAATAATTTTTTTCGCCAAAGATCCTTAGATGTCAGAGCCGGTCTGCCTATACGGCCCTATACGTCAAACGTACTAAATCATTTCTCTCGTTCTGGAACTTGTTGGTCACAAATATCAAGTAAAAATAGTATATCAGTCATCAAAAGATTCAAAACCCATGTCGTGGCTGTATGGAGACCTTTTGTTCAATTCGTTGGTAGCTTAAAGCATCTCCGACGGTAAGGTGAACCGTTAAAAAAATAGATTTCACGTAAGATGTAAGATGATTAGTTGATTTGTTAAAAAATTTATCTTAATGTAATTTCTCTAGTACAGTTTTAATTTGAGATAACAACTTTTTTTTTTAGAGACTGTCAATATGACTCTCTGAAATCAATTTTACCTTATTTTATTCAACAATTCTAAAGTATATTTAAGGTGATCAATAATAAATTGACTTGTCATTTAAAACATGTATTTTACTAGTGAAACATTGGAGACTGCATTTTCATTTGGATGTCTATCAAGTTTAACTACATGCTATATATGAAACAATTGGCTTGACAATATTGACGTATCACCATTTTTTCAAATGCAAACTATATTACCATCGAAAATGCTCTTAGCCTCTCTCTAAACAAACAAAGAAGAAGAAATCAAATGACAGATCATAAAAGAACATATACATAGAAATTAATTTAAGAGACAGAAGTTGAAATTTCGTTGTTCAAGAAGTGAGGGTGCTAATCGGAAGGAAAGATGAGAAGAAAGGTTGATGGCAAAAGGTGTGGGGACTGAATGAGGCTGTCACTGTCCTTAGCCTGCTCGTCTTTTGGCAACATTTAGAACCCAAGATGTTCCCATGCATGCAAATCTACATAACCAGATCTCTTTCTTCATATCTCTAAATAATCTTCTCAATTTCATCTCCAATCTTCATTCTTCCAACATTGTCAGATCAATGGCGTATCATTTATTCTTAAAAAAAAAAAAAAAAAAAAAATTGATCGAGTTACCCAATTTGGGTGGTTTTTAAATACATCAAAAACTTTCTCTAAATTTATAAAAAATTTAATTATATATCAAAACCTCTCTTAAAATTCAATTAATAAAAAATCTCTCAGATTTTGTCAATTTCATTTAGGGCCTGTTTTGTATAGGGGTTTAAAATTTTTTTGTCACTGTTTGAGATGCTTTTTATAAGATAGACACCACATTACTAATTTAAGTTTAAAAAGCATCTATTTAGGTAACCAGACAAAAATACCATTTTTTTGTCTGTTTATGTTTTTTTTTTTAAATATAGAGAAAAAACCTTTGAGAAAAAACATCCAAGCCTTTTTATGCCTTTTCATATTAGATTCGAGCTTTTTACACTAGGTTCGAGCCTTTTCGAACCTTTTTACACTAGGTTCGAGCCTTTTTACATTAGATCCGAGCTTTTTCATGCATTTTTGTGTCTTTTCAAACCTTTTTACACTAGGTTCGAGCTTTTTTACATTAGATCCGAGCCTTTTCGTGCCTTTTTATGCCTTTTCGTACCTTTTTACACTAGATCAGAGCCTTTTTGTGCATTTTCGTGCCTTTTAACACTAGGTTCGAGCATTTTTATGCCTTTCCATGCCTTTTTACATTAGGTTCGATCCTTTTTACACTAGATCCAAGCCTTTTTGTGCCTTTCCGTGCCTTTTAACACTAGGTTCGAGCCTTTTTATGCCTTTCCGTGCCTTTTTATACTAGGTTCGAGCCTTTTTATACTAGATCCGAGCCTTTTTACATTAGATCATCCGAGCCTTTTTCGTGCCTTTTCGAGCCTTTTTACACTAGATTCGAGCCTTTTAATACACAGTTCGAGCCTTTTTATACTAGATTCGAGCCTTTTAATACACAGTTCGAGCCTTTTAAACAGTTATCCAAGCTTTTTAATAATTTATGAATCGATTAGTGAATTTTGATTCTCCGAGACTTTTAAAATTGTTCGAGCCTTTTCAGACACTATGTTCGAGCCTTTTCATACACTACCCGATCATTTTCATATACTATTCAAGCTTTTTCATACACTACCCGAGCCTTTTCATATACTACCCGAGCTAGACCCCCGAATACTTCTGCGTAGCGCCACAAAATTAACTATCCAATGAAGATGATTTGATAAGTTTATGGTGTTTAACTTCCATTGGAGGTTTGTTATAGAGAAAGATGAAAGAAAAAAGCTCTGAAAACTTTAAAGTAAGAAAGAGAAATGTGTAAAATAATGGCAATTTTGATAGTTCACCATAATAGGTGCCTTTTAAACTTAACTTATTAAAGGAGTGACTTTGTCACCACATGAGTTTAAAAAAGTGACATTTTCCACCATTTCCACTTTTGTATAGTTGTAGCTTTTGAAATAATCACCTTGAGTTATGCTAGAGAAATAATCTAACATGAAATTAATCAGACAACTGTTGGTTAATACGGTTGAACTTGATATGGACTCAAAAGCAATATTCATACATTTGGTAAATTTAATTATTAATTACTGTGATTTTATATAACAGACATAAAATGAAATTTTGTTATATTTTACTTGGTTTTCAAACCAAAATAACATCTCCTTCAAATATTTAAAACGTAATATTATATATAAGAATACTTTAAAAAAATATATATATATATATATATGCTCAGAATCCAAAACACAAGAAAATGAGTTCCAGATCGAACGAGGACCCGCCTCAACCTCTACAATACACAAGTCACATAATGTAGCTACAGTTTTCCCATCCCATATAGCCTTGCCCGTGGAAGTGTGAAACACTGCTCGTCTGCTCATATTGTCAATACTTATATATGTCGTTTTTGTGTGTCTTTCTCCATATTTAGGAGTTGCTTGTTTTTTTTTATTTAAAATTTAATGGATCTGAATCATAATTATTAAGTTGTTTTGTTTATTTTTTTAAGTGGTCAAACAACTTTAAAATACAAAAAAAAAAAAAAACTTAAAATAAAAAGTAAAAAATCTCGACTTTTCACTTAATTGTAAATCACTGAACTGCATTAAATGCAATCCAAAATCTTTTCTTCCGATACTATCCTCCATATATAACATATCTCCAATTTCATCATAATTATATATTGTATAGAAATCTTTATTTTAATATATTGCTTATTTTAAATAGCTTTAAAAATAAAAAAGAACTTTAATCACTTCTCATATTGGTGTTTAATATCAATACTTATTATGATATTAGGGTAATGTATTTATATATTACTTTTTTTTAGAGTGTTTTATGTGAGTTTTCTTGCTACCCCTTTTATTTAAAAAAAAAAAAAAACCTTTTATTTTCTTAGTAAAAATAAAGTTTGTTTGTAATCGAAGGAGAAGATCATGATCATATGTGTTAATATATAATTATTATTTTTGGATTGTTTTTATTCTATATTATATGTATAATTCTTTAACATGGGTATAGATATAAAATTACTTCTTTTTAGACACTTTTATTTTTAAAAAATAAACATGTTGACAGTACATTCAGATGTGAGAAAAAAAAAAAAACAACAAACATGTTATTCGGATTCAGGTTTCAGTCACTATTCAGTCTTCAATAAAATTCAGGACTATTCAGTCTTCATAAATAATAATAAAAAAATTAAAAAATTAAAAAAAAAAAAAAAAAAAAAAAAGGTCCCCTAGTTTGGATTAAATCAAATTAATAAGACAGAACAATTATATAATATAATATAATTATAGTTTAATCAAATAGTTTTCTTCAAACTTATGCCTTAGAAGACATTATGAATACAGATTTTTTTTATAAAAAAAAACTAATAAAACAATTCAAACTATTATTATTAGTTCGATAATATACTATTATAATATACAATATTCTACTTTATCAATAAGAAAGAATCATAACAAACAAAAAATTATTTATAAAAAAACAAATAAAGAAATCAACCGTAAAACAAGAAGTTGTTTATAAAAATAAATAAATATCATATAACAAAGTAGCAAATAAATACTCGTACAGTTTCATCTTACGAATCATACATGTGATTTAAAATAAATAATAAATAACATGGGACGTGAGTCTCATCTCCTTCTAATAAAGGTTTTTTACTTTTTATTTTTTTTATTTTTTTTTTATGTTTACTACATCAGCAATATATATATATATCAGTTAAAGAGTCATACTTTTTTTTTTCTTTATGTCGTATAACACAATAAGATGGATTATTTTCATGGATTTTTATTTTTATTTTTATTTTTATTTTTTATTTTTGTTTTTTTGTTTTTTGTTTTTTGTTTTTTTTGTTTTTTCTTTAAACCATATAATAAAGTTATAGGTATTCATGCAGTCCTAGTAAAACTCCTCAACCCAAACTTAACAATATTCTTAGATTTGTTTTTTATTCGAGTTTGTTAATTTCAGAGCAAATCTAATTTGAAAAACATATATAATAAAGACAAATAAATTACAAGAAAAACATTATCGGTAACTGTGATCGGAACAGCAATCAGTGGCAATGATCGAAAGGCAATGATAATTGACGGCTTATGTTGTTAACAGAGACAATAAATAATGAACGTGCTTATAATATATAAAATTAAACATGAGATATAATTATCTTAATGTTAAATCAATAAGGATAATTTAGTTCTTAAAAAGATTCATTAAATCTGAAAGCAGATTCTTTCATAATCATTTCGCAAAAGTAATCTCCACATGCTTTGTAAAATTGTTACTAGATTCTCAAATAATAATTTTTTGAAATTATTAAATAATCATATTTTAACTTTTCACTTCAAAGGAAAAAAAAAAAAAAAGAAAAAAAAAAAAAAGCAATACCAAATAGAGCTTTAAAAATCTCAACTTTAAGAAATTAATGACATCTACCGTTACACTGACTCAAAATTTGTCCAAATCATTGCTCAAATGTTATGACAAACTGATTTGTAGCTATCATATTATCGGTGTATAATCTCATAATCAATATGGTTGGGTAGCATTATTTAATTTATATTAAACTCATAAGTTAGGGTATTGCAATTGTATTTCCAAAACAAATCCAAATGGCTTGACATTGTTTTTAGTCATGAACCACGTCTTAAAATTCCCTTTAAGAGGTAGTTAAAATTGAAGGATCAATTTTTAAACAAGTCATGAACTTTTTTCTCCATTCCATAGCGTGTGACTTTTCTGTTTTTGACCAAAATGGTCCCCATATTTTACACATGTACCAAATAAGTCATGAACTTTTTTTATTCATTTTAAGTAGTTTGTGATTTTTTCCTCATATTTCAAAAATGATTAAATTGGTTCCTCTCACCGTAAAACCTCTATTAAATATGACGTTTGACTTTAACATAATTTGTAAGAGTATATTAACATCCTTGATTTGTCTAATTTGAGTAAAATTGATTTTCATGTTATATGTACAAGTATAGTTTAACCCTTAGTTAACCAATATAATTTAAAAAAAATAAATAAAAAAAAAAGATTAAAGCCCAAAAAAAACACATATTCTTGTCCTTTTTTTAATTTATATTTTTGTTTAATATTTTGTATCTTAATTATTAACTTATTTAAATAATTTGATTTAAAGGGATTTATCTTTCTGCATGGCAAAGCAATGTACATGCATGTTTGAATCTTGTAATTGATTAGAGTTAAAATACATTTTTATCACTACAATTTTTTTTTTTTTTTTTTGAAATTCCCAACAGTGGTTAATGTTAACTAATAAAAGTCAGTAAGTGGTAATTGAGAAAAGTATAAGGACCGATTTAAGACGAGACTTATTTGGTCATTTTCCCAAATTATTTATTCATACAGTAAAAACAATATTCCGTCTTCCAAGTTCCTGAGCCCAAGCACAAGTATATATATATATATATATATGAAAATTTTCGTATGATTATGTCCTGATAGAATTATATAAGGACATTGAATATGAACCACTTGTTTTACATACTTTAACTTGGTATGTATGCACTTGTCAAATCACTTTTATAAATGAGTGACTCACATTCAATATCATGATAAAGTTATATAAGGATGCCCTGATAGAAAAAAGAACCGTATATATATATATATATTTTCGTGTAAAAGTATGTTTAAATATGTACCATGAACAACCTTTGATACCACATTTTATTTTAATTTTTTTGAAAACTGACATTATTGTAGGTTAAGACTCTATTGATGCTGGAATGCAATTCCCAATGCAATTCCTATAGAACTATATTTAAAGTATCCCAAAAGAATCTTCTATTTTCACTCTTCAAATGTCTATTTGCTTACCTATGTAACAATTAAAGAGTGAAAAAAAAGAGTACTTCCAAAAGACCTTTCAATTAGAAATAAGTTTATATTATTTTAATGAAAGCACTCAAATTCCTGTCTCTCCACCAATAAATCTAATTACCCTTCATTTTTTCAAGTTAGAAATAATAACTTTTCATATTATTAATATGTTATTATTAAATATTCAATATTAGTCTCATTTTAAAAATTTATATGAGACCTTTCTAGTGGTATAATTTTTATGATGATAAAATTTATAAATTAAAACTTATTATATATTAATTGAAATTAATTAAAAAGATGAATGATATAGATGATAAATATTAATGATGATGTAATATAAAAAATAATATAATAATAATTGAAGAGAGAGAAGTTGCTCTTCAATATTGAAGAGTGAGAAGTAAAATCTTATTTGAATAATCTCATTAGAAGAATCTGTTGGAGCCAAATATGCTGACGTGACTTGTTTGATTTTTAGAAATATTTTATTTGAAAAGTCTCATTTGAAGAATCTTATTTTTAGAAATATTAATAATTGAAGAGGGAGAAGTTGCTCTTCAATACTGAAGAGTGAGAAGTAAAATCTTATTTGAAGAATCTGTTGGACCAAATATGCTGACGTGACTCGTTTGATTTTTAGAAATATTTTATTTGAAGAATCTTTTGAAGATGATCTTACAATACCGGGATTTCAACCACTATAAAATGAGCTCCTCAATCTTTTTAAGTTTTTAACCATCAAGATAAAAGGACCCTTGAGGGCGTTCAATGTTGTTTTCGAGACGTGTTTTTTGGGTTAAAAAACACTAAAAACCTGCTCGTTACACGATTTGTAAATAATAATAAATAAATAAATAAGTAATCCATTTTTGTATGAGTAAAGTTAGATGTCACAACTAAAAGTACAACTATTCCAACGCAACACATGTGGCGTATCAAGTGTCAATTGTTGAGTAGATACACATTAATAATAATTTATCTCACCTATCTATGTATCTACTTACCAATTAACATCTCATGTGCCACATGTGTTGTGTTGGAATAGCTGTAATTTTTTTTAGAGATTACTTTTGCTCATCCCCTTAAAGGGGGTGATCATTACCCCTCTCCCCAACACTTGACATGTGTCAGGGAGAGGTATTTTTGTCCAAAAACTATCATTTATTTAGACAAAAATGTCCCCTCTCTAGACACATGACATGTGTTTGGGAGGGGGTAATGTTTATCCCCTCGAAAGGGGATAGCAAACATAGAATTTTTTTTTATTTTTTATTTTTTATTATTTTATATTTTTTATGATGTATGTCCATACTCTTATTTACAGCGTTGAAATAATGCTGTCATGACAACAGATCAGATGTGTTTTCAATGTTCTCATTTAACTTTTTCGTGGCCCCCATTTATCAAATCATATATCCATTTATTTGTTTAAATAAAAATATATACTTCAATAAATAAATAAATATAACTTTTAACTTATCAAAACACAAAAAATCAGATAAAATTAATAAAATACTTATAAAATTTAATAAATACTTATATAATAATATATACTGATCTAAGTTTTTCTTATAATTAATTAAATATAATTTTTATTATATATTTTTGGCAAAAATATAATACAAATCAATATTTAAAAATTGCTTTGTTAATAATATTATATATATATATAAAATTTAACTACACATTTATTATTTCAATATAGGTGCAGATATTACCACCCTTAAAATTAATAAGTACACTCATTTTTATAAATATATAAATGTCTAAAATTTAAAGAGTGTTTTTTCTTACAATCCAATATTTTTAGTTTTATGCTTCATTTCTAAGGGCATTTTATTCTAAAAATTTTAATTAAAAAAAAAATTAAAGACACTTTTTTTATATTAAAATTATCTTTTTTATCTTCTGGCACTCCTAATCTAAAGACGCTTTATTAAAAAAAAAAAAATTAAATTTTCTAAAGACACTCTATTTTATTCTAATATTACCCGTTTTAAATACTTCTTTTTAGAAAATTTGTAATGGAAAATGGAAAAGAGATGTGAAATGATAAAATAAAAATAAAACTAAACAAAAGTGAGGAAATCAAAACAATAAGAAAACCGTTTTGGAGATCAATCTATGAAAATAAGAAAACGATATTTGCTTTTCTCTTTTGGATTTTAAGTTGGGTAAAAAAATTATATTGAGTAAGAAAATAATTTTAAATATATTTTTATGGAAAAAAGAAATTTTTTAAGGAATAATTACCCTGGTGGCAATCAACATATGCCATCACTATTAAAATTGCCACCAGATGAGGAATTGGTTTCAAAATGGCCATTTTTGGTAAATATTATTACACTAATGATCATTTCATCCAATAAGTGGCATTTTGGTAAATATGAAGATGATATTATTTATTTTAGATATTTTTTGGAAATCAATTTTTTTTTTGAAACAAATAATTATATTTAGTGTGTATATACATATAACATATTTCAAACACACACACACATATATATTTCTTTTCAACTTATCTCAAATATATTTTTTAGAATTTTTAGATTTGTAACCTTAATCTCTGAAAAAATGAATATATATATATATTTCTTTTTAACTTATCTCAATATGTTATTTATAATTTTTAGATTTTGTAACCTTAATTTTCTTAAAAAAGAAAAAAAATTATATATATATATATATATATATATATTTTCAACTTATCTCAAATATACTTTTTAGAATTTTTAGATTTTGTAACCTTAATCTTCTCAAAAAGAATATATATATATATATATATATATATTTAACTTATCTCAAATATATTTTTTAGATTTTGTAGTCTTAATCTTCTCAAAAAAGAAATATATATATATATATTTCTTTTCAACTTATCTCAAATATTTTTTTAGAATTTTTAGATTTTGTAACATTAATCTTCTCAAAAAAGAAATATATATATATATATATATATATATATATATGTTTGGGATATGATATATGTATATACACATCAAATATAATTATTTGTTTCAAAAAACAAAAGAAAAAATTGATTCCAAAAAACATTTAAAATAAATTAATGTTTTCTCCTTATTTACCAAAATACCACTCATTTGATGGAATTGGATGGGCTTTAATGGAATTGGATGGACTTTAATAGAATTGGATGGAATGACCATTTTGAAACCAATTCCCCATTTGATGACCATTTTGATAGTAGTAGCAAAGTTGATGGCCACCAGGGTAATTATTATTATTATTTTTTAATATATATATTTTCTAGTGATGGTGATAATTGAATGTGGGTTGTATTTGAGAAAAAAAAAAAAACTGATATCAAATTTGGTTGAACGGAAAATAGGAAAACTTTATATATATATAACCGGTGATGATAATGATGGATATTTTAAAAAATGGTTTGATAGTGTGAGAACGATATTATAAAAAACTGGGTTGATAGTGTGAGAATGAAATTATTTTGAAAAGAAGAAGAAGATATTTTAGAGTTTATAAATCAGGAAAAAAAAACACAAAAGTGAAAGAAAAAAAAAACTTGTTTTCTAAGAAAATGGTTTGTAGTGTCTTAATTAGAACTTTTTTGTTTTGTATAGTAATTTTAATTCAGGTTAAAATTGTTATTAATAAAAAAATTAAAATTGAGTGCGAAAAGATAAAGCAATCTTAATGTCAATAGTATCTTTATTAAAATGAATATATTCATTTTAATATTTTTTATTTATAAAAAAACACACACAGTTTATAAAAAATTATATTATTTTTGGAAGGTCCAATTTACTTTTGGAAATGTCTCAAATGTATGAGCCTTATGAAAGTGAAGCTATAACTGGATTGTATATGCGGTCAAGATATTTTCAATATCTAATTCTCTTATATATATATATATATATATATTAATATATATATATATATATATAGTTATCTAAAAAAAAAAAAAAAAACTCATTGATATCTACAACTATTTTTTTTTAAGAAAAAAAAATTATAATTAAAAAAGTAAAATAATGCATACCTCTATATGATCAGAGTTCTCTGAAAATTCTTTTTTCATTACTTTGTTATATGATAATCATGTGATGATCGGAAAGTTTGATACTTGAAACAAATTTAGAGTTTAATTATGGTTTATCATAAAAGTTAGGGTTTATCATAAATTGTTTATTTTTATTTTTATTTTTTTGAATGGTGCTATTGGCACACCCCTTACCGATCTATTTATATCCCACTTGTTTAAATTTTGATTTAATTAAATAAAGTTAAATGCTTTTATTAATTTAATTAATTTATTTTTAAAACTACCATTTTACTTATTTTTCAAACTTAATAAACCCCGTCTTTAATATCTCTATCTATCTCAGATCTCTTTATCTCAGGTCTTGTCTTTCTCTCACCTCTATGAATGATTTTTTTAGTTTTTTGTCTTTTTATTTCTTCTTTAGTTTTTTTTTTTTTTTTAAATTTTTTTAAATTTTTAATTTTTATTTACATCAAGCTTTATAGAAATGACCAGGAAGTTACAAGACAAAAAACAAGCACAAAAATTGACTATGCACTCAAGTGACATTCGCAATAGGACAAGGTCGGAAAGTAGTATAATGGTAAAATGAAGTTCGTTCCCAGAGGGATCGAGTGATCGATTATCGAAATTGATTAGCTTAAGTGTTATTCAAACAATCAAGGTGGAAGGTTTTCATACTTGAATATTAAAAACAACTAAATTTAACTAATAACAAGATTTACACTAATGAAAAAGATAAATAACACAAAATAAACTCGAATGTGATAACGGAGATAAAATATGCTAGGACTTGACTACACCCCACCCTATATTGACTTCCGTTCTAAACTCAGTTGAACACCCAAATTATGCTTATAGAACTCATAGATTCATGCACCCTAATATTAACCTAGGTTACACTCAAAATCATATCCAAGTCTATCTCTCGATTACTCAGAATATATGAATGGGTTCATTAATGACATTGACACACTAAAGAATCATATAAGCTAGCCTAAGTAGGTCTACTTTTCTAGACATGCATAGAAGACATTTTGTCGATCACGTTGGTGTGCCTCTCCGGTCGGTACATAACACACCATCGAAAGAACAATCAATAGGAGATCAATCTATTAATATAACATTAAACATACTAAAACATCCATACAAACTACAAGTAGCACAATAAACGATAAACAAAGGTTAATATAAATATATTGTCATAGGTGAGGTTTCATCAAATCCTAGCACTAAGTGATTAGCTCATATCACAAAGTGTAGTCATACAATGAATATATTGAAATGAATACATGACTAATATAAAGAACATGGAAAAGAAAAAGTGATAGAAGAAACTATGTAGAGTAGCTCCTCATTTGATTTGCTCATCTTTTTCTTAGCTCCTTCGTCAACTCTCTTTTGGTTCCAAATAATGAGATGATGGTGGTTGTGATGTAAGGAAGGGATTGATGTATTTGGATGTTAGGGAAATTCGAAATCCTGGTAGGTTTCGAAAGATGGAAGTGATGATGTAAGAGGAATGTCGAAGGTGATGGTCTAGGTCTAATTTGGGAAAAGAGTTGGTGTCCTTTGAATATTCCAAAATGTGGTATTTATATGGAAGCTAAAAATAGGGTAAAAGATATCAGGCTAACGAAGAGATGGACTGCCGCGGTTGGCATTTCTCGGCCACCAATCACGGCAGTAGAACTGCATCAAGCCAAAGGTATTTCTGTCGCTCGAGTGTCGTGGTTCCTCAGACTGTGACACCTCTGAAGGGTTTCTGTCGCTCGAGCTCAGCTAGGAGACGACTATGGCACTTGATGAGCCGCACCAATCAAGATCTCTGTCTCTCGACAGTTGCTTCTGGCCCAACCGCGGCAATACACAAGCGGCGCTTTGGCCCAAAGCTCCAATCTCTTCATAATTGCACACTGACCCTTCGAATCTTCTCTTTTAGCACCAAGATACCTCTGCTAATATAAAAACCTGCAAAAACCTCAAACAAGCCATTACATTTGGTTTACCCGAGAATGGACTAGAAAAGACGTAGAAACGGGGCTACACTTTGCGTAGAAGCGAAACAATCAAATACCCTCAAACTTATCTTTTAGTCGTCCCCAAGCAAAACCAAAACAAACAAGAAAACAATCAAGCAAGACTCAAGACACACAACTCAAAGACTTGAGTTGTGGACACAACGACACTAAATTGATAAAAAGCGAAGCCAACGTGAAGAGATGCAACCCAAGTCGTGCAGCTAAGGAGAACTAGCATGCAAGAATAGCTAAACGAGCTTTAAAAATATGATATTGATGTGAACGCACCGCACGCATGCAATCCCACACTCGAAAAGCCCAAGTTTCAAAAAACAACACACTTTCCAACAAGGGATGTAATTCGCCTCGTATCTATCCTCGCGGATTTCTTTTAATAACACTCAAAAACCTAGACGACACACCTCAAAACATGCAATATGAGCTTATGTCATGGAGTCAATTTATAATTGCATGTGCTCATGAAAGAACGCCATTTAAGTGATTAAGTCTCATGGAAAAGAACCGACTGTCATGAACGTGGAAAGAGCATGCTTCAACTAGAATTCTCTATTTAGATTTTCCCTAAGATCAAGTAGGTCTTTTCCTTGGTTTTAGTGTGGCCTTGGGTGATCAGTTAATGAAAGAATGGGATATGGGGAGAAACGAGAACCAATTGAATCAATTAAGACATTACATCCTAAATTCCGATGATTGGCTTTAATTACATCCATTAACTAAGCATTTGGCGTATAGGCAACAAGTTGCTCTATTGAGCTTCAAGCTTAAGTTTCATTGATTTAAGCTTTATTTACACAATAACACAAGGCTTTTACGCCTTTGATTTGGATGGGTTTTTATTTTTGTTTTTATTTTTATTTTTATTTTTATTTTTTTTAAGGGAACTATTCTCAAACCTAGGTACACGCCATTCATAACAAAGCCGTAATTACATTTATACTTAGCCTTAACTTCATCAATTAGCTAAAGGGACGGTTAGTGTTTAGGTTGCGAGGCTATGGATGATATGGGTGATGAAATGAAAAGTTAAATGTGTTTGGCTTCAAAATTGGCTTGGGAGCACACACATATGGGGCGGAAAAATGTTTAGGCCGTATTTGAGTAGTTTAGCACACATTGCCTACAAACCTTTCTAAAAGTCCATCTAGCAAGGGAATAACAATTTCAGCAAGCAGTCCATAATTGATTGAATGTTCTATGACAAACGATGATTTAAGTGCAATGAGACTATTAATTTAAACAAAGATGTGTTTAGAAGCGTGTCTGAAGAGTGGAAATGAAATTACCCTCAAAATGAAACACTAATAGGCTCAAATACTTACAGGTAGCCTCCACTATTAATCCCTCATTTTCAAGCATGATGCGTCATCCACACGGGCACTAAGAGAAAGGGACTAACTGCACTTGCGCAATGCACCCAAAACTACTTAGCACAAAAAGCATGCAAACACTCCTCGACGGCACCAACTCAAAAGCATCTCACCAAACAAGATATGATCAATATGGCCATTTAGATAAAATTAGACTCATAAAGACTCAAAACCCTAAAAACATGCAAAAACCAAACAAAAACTTCACGCAAAAAATTTAAAATTTGAAATAAAGACGCGAAAATTTAAACAAAAGACGCGGCGTCGCGCATACCCCCAAACATAAATTCAACATTGCCCCCAATATTGACAATGAGAAACTGGCGGAAAGGCATGCAACAACACAAAACCGACACAAGGACTACTAAGACAAGACAAAATCAAAATGGGACTAAAAAATGGCTCAAAAAGGCAAGCATCTTTTAATAACTAACAAGCGGACGAGATCAATCATCAACCTAAATATCACAATAAAACGCACCCCCTTAAGCTAACAAGCAAGAAAATAGGCTCTATAATTGGAATAACAGTCATAACAAAAGTTCAATGTATAAATATCTAACAAAGAAGGGTAAATAAAATATTTGAAACTGAAAAGTAAACAACAAAATCTTAAAAGAAAACAATTAAAGATTTAAAGCAACTAAAAGCAAGAAAGCAAGTTTAAAGGAAAAACAAACATAGCACTTAAAATGGTGGAATGTGGTTATGAGGTATCTGGCAACTTTCCATTGCCCTTGCCTAATTGGTCTCTCGCTGTAGCCTCTCTATCTGCCAATTCCTTCAAGGATCTCTCCGTTGTAATGCGTAATTGAGCCTCTTCTTTTGAAATGACTGGCCCACCGATTGGGCGAGTACGAGCTGGAGGGATAGGATGGGCCTTCTTCTATCTACTGTAACGGGAAACCTTGAGCTTAGTTATAAGCTTAGCAAAATCCTGCATGAGCCCATCTTTTACCTCACTGATCACTACCTTCGTTCTACCCTCAAAGGCAGCTATCTCTCTTAGGATCTCCTCCTTGACGGCTCTAATCTCCTCCTTTCGTGCCGCATGCCCATCTACCTGCTTTGTCCGGGTAGCCTTCAAAACTGTCAACATCTAAGTCAGTAATCTCACATTGGCATCCTCTTCAACACTTCAACATGCCCATCCTCTAACTTTGAACCCTCAGCCTCTGATTCTGAATCCTCAGCTTCTACCTGTGCCCTCTTGGGTCCTTTAGGCCTCCTCAGTCCCCTGCTAGGGTAGAACAAAAACCATTGATTGATTCCGATGTCTACTGGAGGCTCCATCATCTATTCTGCCAAAAGATCAATACCTGCCTGTATACAGAAATGGGTAATCAGGCTAAGGAACCCCAGGGCCTACTTATTGCTCTCATCCTAACCACACTTGTGGATTTCCATATTTATGAGCATACCAATATCCAGTGAATGGCCCTGTTGTAAACAATAAAGCAGTTGTGCTACCTTATAGGCTACAGTGGTGCGGTAACTACAAGGCTGCAGTGAATAGGAAATGAAGACATGCCAGAACGCCAAGTCAATGTGGATCTTCGACTGCTTTAGAGGACTAGACCTAATGTTCCAAAATAACATTGCTTTTTTAGGCGGAACCAGGGCGTTTGCCAATTCCATATTCATCTTTGTGAAAGATGTTGTTCTTTGTCAACCCTTTATACATGTTTCCCCGCTCTTCCTCTGGTATAGCGGTTCTGAAGTACTTGTTGATGCCAGAAGGATTGATCTCGACTTCTCTACCTCTGACCATTACTACGCCGCCCAAAAAATAGTTCATTGGGATCACTCCAGCATAAAACTCCTTCACAATGCGTCTACAATATAGGGGTGGGGTCTGGACATAAGTCTGCCAACCCCTATTCTCAATAGTCTGAGGAATCGGCTTTTGGTCCAACTCTGACACATTAATCCCCTTTTCTGGAATTAATTTCCTTTTAGCCTACTTAGCCAACTGGCTCGAAAAATCAGGATTTGGGACACATGGTGGAATGCCCCTTCTTGGCCTAGACGGTTGGCTAGAATAGCCCTCTTCAGCTGTCCTTATGGTTTGCTTTGTTCTTGCCATATGGACACTCAGAAAACTGTGCCGCTTCACAATTCTAACACAATTCCAACAGCAATTCGGCACTCAAACAACATAACCAACTAGTAACTCGATACACCACAGGTACCTACAAGCCACAAACCACCACAAATTCAAAAGAAAAACACAAGAAACACTTCCAAGCACCTTTTCTTCACATAAACAAGCCACAAAACACCTCAAATTTTGGCCTAACTTCACTATCTCAAGCCAAATGTTCAATAAACACTACAATCACCAAATAAGCATGCCAAAGATCCTTGAACCACTATTAAACATCAATCCACACAAGTATTTCGAACAATGAAGCACACTAAACCTTCTTTCATACAAAAACTTCCCCAAAACACCTAAAATAACCCTAAGATTACAAGGAAGGGGAAAGAGAGGGCAATGGGAACAATTGCAACTAAAAACAAGTGAAAAAAGGGAAGGGTTACCAATTACGTACGGAAGACGTCTGAAACTTTGGAGGAAATCGTTGCACTTCTTTTGAAACTTCATATGCTTTGTGCCCTAGCCAAACGAACCCTTTTATACCGTCAGGGTGCCGCGGCCTCGACTGCTGTGGTTGGTCCAACCGTGGCACCTCAACCGCGGCACCAAAAAGGTTGCGTTTTGGTCGAAATGACATCGTTCCATTTAATGCTTGATTGCCGCGGTTTCTTTTTCCAGGTGACTCCCACACGGCAGACAGGCGACAGAGATTTTTAGAGATTTCTGTCACTCGACTACCGCAGTCGCTTCTTTGGAGCAACACTCATGCGGCAGTTTGATGCTTGGCCTCTCATGGCTGCTGAAAATGCTAACATCCTACACAAAAACAACTAGCACACAACATCAACATACCTATTATATCATTATGAGATCAAGTAAGATGTTGTGATGGTAAAAACAAGATAAATAACAAAACAAATGAAAATTTAGAAAACTAAAAAGAAAAACTTAAAAGAAAAACAAATATGTATAAGAGATGATACCTCCCTTTGATTTCTTGCTTAGGGTGGTTCTTGGAAACGGACCAACTCCTTTATTTTCTGATCCTCAATTTCCCAAAATATCTTCAACCGTTGCCCATTCACTTTGAACCTTTACTTCTTGTAATTTTTGATCTCCATCACTCCATACGGAAAGATCTCAGTGATGGTGTAAGGACCCATCCATCGGCTCTTTAGCTTGCCCGGAAATAACTTCAACCTTGAGTTGAAAAGAAGCTCCTTTTGAGCCACTTGTAATTCCTTGACTTATATCTTCTTATCATGCCACCTTTTGGTCTTCTCCTTGAAGATCCTTGAGTTCTCAAATGATTCAAGCTGTAGCTCATCTAGCTCATTCAATTGGAGGCATCTCTTTTCACCGGCCTTTTGTATGCTTATGTTGAAGAGCTTAATTGCCCACCATGCCTTGTATTCAAGCTCAAATGGCAAGTGACACGCTTTTCCATACACTACCTGGAATGGAGACATGCTAATAGGAGATTTATAGGCCATTCAGTAGGCCCATATGGCGTCTTCCAACTTTTTGGCCTAATCCTTCCTTCTAATCCCCACGGTTTTCTCCAAGATACTCTTAATTTCCTATTTGAGACTTCGGACTGGCCATTGGCTTGTGGGTGATATGGAGTGGTGACTTTGTGTTTCACTCCGTATTTCTTCAATAGGGCCTCAAACTTCTTGTTGCAAAAGTGAGATCCTCCATCACTCACTATTGCTCATGGCGTGCCAAAACGGGTGAAGATGTTCCCTTTTAAGAACTTGGTCACTTTCTTTCCTTCACAAGTTGGAGTGGCTATTGTTTCAATCCATTTAGACACATAGTCTACGACAACTAGGATGTACTTTTTTCCAAAGGTTGTTAGGAATGGTCCCATGAAGTCTATGCCCCAAACGTCAAAAAGTTCCACCTCCAACATGACATTCATTGGCATCTCGTCTCTCCTAGTGATGCTGTTGGTTCTTTGGCACCGGTCACATGCCTCTATAAAGCTCCTTAAGTCCTTGAACAAATATAGCCACCAAAAACCCGATTGGCGGACTTTCCTAGTCGTCCGTGAAGCACCAAAATGACCTCCAGAGTGACAATGCCCCAAGATATCTAACATATCTTCTTCGGGAACGCACCTACGGATTACCCCATCCCCACATGTTCTGAACAATAGCGGCTCATCCCACAAATAAAATTTCAACTCCGCAAAGAATTTTCTCTTTTGGTGCACATTTAGCTCTGGGGGCACTATGTCACTAGCTAGGTAGTTCACCACATCCGCGAACCATGGGATTAGAAAACTTTGTAATTCAAAAAGTTTCTCATTGAGGAACTCTTCCTTGATGGGCTCATCAACTTTCCCACTATTGTCTTTCTTAAACCTTGAAAGGTGGTCCAAAACCATATTTTCGGTCCCTTTCTTATCCCTAATCTCAAGGTTGAACTCTTGGAGGAGTAACACCCATCTGATTAGCCTTGGCTTTGCAGTTTTCTTTGCTAGAAGGTATTTAATGGATGCATGGTCCGTGTAGACAACTACCTTGGATCCTACCAAGTATGACCGGAACTTGTCAAAAGCGAACACGATGGCCAACAATTCTTTTTCTGTTGTTGCATAGTTGACTTATGCCTCATTTAGTGTATAACTTGCATAGTAAATAACATGTTGCCGCTTCTCTTTTCTTTGAGCCAATACGACGCCTACCGTATAGTCACTAGCATCATACATCAACTCAAAGGGGAGGTCCCAATCTGGACCCCTCATGATAGGAGCCGAAATAAGCTTATTCTTTAAAAGCTCAAAAGCCTTCAAGCATGCTTCCTCAAACACAAACGGCACATCTTTCATCAAAAGGGAGCACAAATGCTTTGTAATCTTTGAAAAGTCTTTGATGAATCTTCTATAGAACCCGATGTGTCCTAGAAAACTTTGAATTTCCTTCAATGAGGTTGGCGGTGGCAACTTTTCAATAACCTTAATTTTTGCTTTGTCTACTTCAATTACTTTAGAGAAGATTCTGTGACCCAACACTATCCCCTCATTGACCATGAAATGGCACTTCTCCCAGTTGAGTATTAGGTTGGTCTTTTCACACCTTTCAAGCACCTTTCCTAAGTTCTTTAAACAACCATCAAATGACGACCCAAAAATAGAGAAGTCATCCATGAAAATCTCATTGTACCTCTCCACCATGTCAGAAAAGATAGCCATCATACATCTTTTTAATGTCGCCAGAGCGTTATAAAGTCCAAAGGGTATTCTTCAGTAGGCAAACGTCCCGTATGGACATGTGAACGTTGTCTTTTCTTGATCTTCGAGGTTTATTGGAATTTGGTTGTAACCAGAATATCCATCTAAGAAACAATAGTATTCGTGCCCCGCTAGCCTTTCCAACATTTGGTCTATAAATTTTAAGGGAAAATGATCTTTTCGTGTAGCCATGTTGAGTTTTCTGTAGTAAATACAAACCCTCCAACCTGTGACGGTCCGTGTTGGAATGAGCTCGTTGTGCTCATTAGGTACTACAATAATCCCTCCTTTCTTAGGCACCACCTGTACTAGACTGACCCACTGATTATTTGAAATTGGGTATATGATACCCGTATCTAGAAGATTTAATACCTCGACTCTAACTACCACTTGCATATTAGGGTTCAATCTTCTTTGGTGCTCCATTATTGGTTTAAACTCTTCCTCCATCAATATTTTGTGCATGCAAATCGAAGAGCTCATTCCTTTAATATCAGAGATAGACCAACCAATGGCTTTATTGTGGCTTCTTAAAACCCTTAACAATTTTTCTTCGTCAACTTTTGACAAGGAGGCCAAAATTATCACCGGAAATGATAATGACTTACCAATAAAAGCATATCTCAAATGCTCCGGTAGTTGCTTTAACTCAAGCTTAGTAGGTTTTTCAATAGACGAGGGTAATCTAGGTTTTCCCTCTTCTTACTCCTCGAACCTCCTTCTTTCTCTAAACTTCTTCAAAGGTTGGGAATTCAAGTGTAGAGCATATTCCACAACTTCCTTATCTTCATCCTCCATAGAGGCTCCATTAGCTATACAAGCCTCCAAGAGGTTCTTAGGAGTTTCTTTTCTAATAAAATCTTCCACTAACGGCTCAACAATCTCAACCATCAAACACCTATCTACGCTCATCGGCCTCTTGGCCACCTTTTTCATGTCAAGCACCACGTGTTCATCTTCTACCCTCAATGTCATCTTGTCTTCCTTTACTTCAATCAAAGCCCATACGGCCTTCAAAAGCGGTTACCTAGAAGCAAAGGTATTTCCACGTCTTCCTCCATCTCAAGTATCACAAAGTTCACAAAAAAGTACAAGTTCTCTACTTTTACCAAGACATATTCCATGACTCCTCTCGGGTACTTGATTGACCTATTGGCTAGTTGTAGGGTAACATAAGTAGGCTTCACTTCTCCTGCTCCCAACTTCTGAAAAACCGAGTATGGCATCAAATTTATACTTGCGCCGGAATCGATCAATGCCTTCCTAAACTCTATTTGACCAATGGTGCATGGGATTGTAAATTTCTCGGGATCCTTTAGCTTAGGTGGGAGCTTGTTTTGTAGGATTGCACTACACTTTTTCATTAATGCGACCGTCTCGAATTCTTCTAACTTCCTCTTGTTGGAGAGCAACTCCTTGAGAAATCTCACATAAGTGGGCATTTGGGCAAGTGCTTCGGCAAACAGGATGTTGATGTGAAACTTCTTAAATACCTCATAGAACTTACTAAAATTGTGAGCATCATTGTGTTTCTTCAATCTTTATGGATATGGAATGAGAGGCACATAAGCTTTGACTTGGGGTTGTGGAGGAGGATCATGTGATGTAGGGGTGTGCATTTTCGGTTTGATTTTGGCTGAAGCTCAATATCAAACTAAACCAATATATATATCGGTTTGACTATATTTCAACCAAAACCAAACTAATGTGATTTTTCAAGCCAATCCAAACCAAACCAAACCAAAAAATGTTGGGTTGGTTTGGATAGGTTTATCGGTTAAGATTTAAAGTCAAAAATCTTTTTTTTTTTTTTTAGGTATTATATTATAAAAAATATTTAAATACAAAAAATCATAACATAAAACATTAATTATATATATATATATAAATAAAGGAAGTATAAAAAATTCAAACAGTAATTATTGTATGTATGTAAATATATATATTTATATATTTAAATATACACATATGTATATGTATATATATATATATACATCATGATTAAAGACATGTTTGACAGCATCTATACCCTAATACATCAATCAGAAGAATTGTATTAAAACAAATAAATAAACTATAAAAGCTTAAAGTAATAGGCAAAAGTTATAAAACTTGGACTGAATAGAAAAGATGTAAGTGAATTTTATATTTTAGTTTTACTTTCTAAAATACGTGGTTTGGTTTGGGTTGGTCGGTTTGGTTTGGTTTGATGGTTTTTTACACACCCCTAATGTGATGTGGTGGGCAATTCATCATGGCTCAAACTCTTCTTTTCTTCTACAACATTTTCTTCAATAATACCCTCGTCTTCAACAACTTCTTTTCCCTTCCCAAAGTTTTCTGGTAATTCAACATCTATACCACTCCTCAATGCAATTGCCTTGCATTGTTCTTTAGGATTTATCACTTTGTCGCTTGGTAGAGACCTTTGTTGTCTTCCTTGTTGACCCTTAACTAGTTGATTGACTTGTATTTCCAAGTTTTGGATTGAGGCTTAGGTATGTTGAGCAAGTTGGTCAAACTTCATAGTTAAGTCTTGGGTCTCCATTCTATTGTCCATCTTGCCTATATATTTGGAGAACATTTCCTCTTTGTTAGACTTTTTGTCTCCTTAATTGTTATGGGGTTGGTTGGGGTAGTTTTGTTGTTATGGTTGGGGGAATCCGGATGGTTTTCTTTGGTGGAGGTTGTGTTGATGTTGGGATTGATTGTCCTTCTATGACAGATTTTGGTGGTTTTTCCATGGTGGGCTGTAAGCATTCAAAAAATTATTGTTTTGGGGATTTTGGATGGCATGTCATTAGGGTTGGTTTTGAAAATTTCGGTTGTAGTTTACAAAGGAGACTTGCTCTGTTAAACCCGAAGAAAAAGGGCTCCCAACTTGACAATCCTTGCTAGAGTGTGGCCCCAAACACTACTTACATTGAGCCATTTGCACTTTGCTAGGCCCTGCAGTCAACTTGCTAATTTGATTCTGAAGTGCCGAAATCTGAGCCTGTACTTTTGTATTGTTATCTACTTCTAGCATACCCGGAATCTTCTTAGGTATTTGTCTATGTGTTCCCCATTGGCTATTGTTGAGTGTTATTTCTTCTAGGAGATCATTGGATGTATCCATTGATTTGCTCATTAGAGAACCCCTAGCAGCCACATCTATTAGGTTCCTAGTTGACATGGTGATGCCTTGGTAGAATGCTTGCAAAGTCTACCACTTTGTAAGGTCATTATGAGGACATTTCCTTTGAAGCTCCTTAAACCTCTCCCAAGCTTCGTAGATACTCTCATTCGCGAATTGTTGAAAAGAAAGGATCTCATTCCTGAGATGAGCAGCCTTCCTTGGTGGAAAAAATCTGTTCAAGAATGCTTGGGCTAATTGATCAAAGGTAATGATCGAGTTAGGTGGTAGTGAGTTCAACCATATCTTCGCATCGTTTCCCAAAGAGAATGGGAATAACTTCAACTTGATAAAATCATTGGGAATCTCGTTGTACTTAAAGGTGTCATATATCTTGTAGAAGTTCTGAAGGTGCAAATTTGGATCATTATTTGCTAACCCATTGAACATACACGTAGTGCCAATCATCTGAATCACCGAAGGCTTTATCTCAAAGGACTTTACCGCAATTGTAGGTCGGCGAATAGATGACATGTTCTACTGTAATCTAGGCATTGTGTAATCTCTTGGAGTGCGCTTATCTTCCCCATGAAACAAACCCTCTTGAACTGAACGCAATTCCCTCTGATTTTGATTTGCCATAGGAGGCCAACCCATCTGTCCTAGTTTTGCATCCCTATCACCCATCTATACTATTTTCAACCTTGCCTCATATCTATTTCTTCGAGCTATCCTCTCGATTTTCAAATTAAAGTTTAAGAAGTGAAGATTTTGACTCCTTGTACGTGGGTGCATGCAAGAGCAATGATACCTATCAAGAGAAATACACAAACTAAATTAAAAGGTTCAAATTAGCAATTAACTAAGCAGTATCGATATCAATCACCCGTTCAATCCTCGGCAGCGGGGCCAAAAATTTACTATGCACTCAAGTGACACTCGCAATAGGACAAGGTTGGAGAGTAGTATAATGATAAAGTGAAGTTCGTTCTCATAGGGATCGAGTGATCGATTACCGAAATTGATTAGCCTAAGTGTTATTCAAACAATCAAGGTGGAAAGTTTTCATACTTGAATATTAAAAACAACTAAATTTAACTAATAACAAGATTTATACTAATGAAAAAGATAAATAACACAAAATAAACTCGAATGTGATAATGGAGATAAAATATGCTAGGACTTGACTACACCCCACCCTATATTGACTTCCGTTCTAAACTCAATTGAAAACCCAAATTATGTTTATGTAACTCATAGATTCATGCACCCTAATATTAACCTACAATCTCGGTCGTGTAAAATAAGTTACACCCAAAATCATACCCAAGCTTATCTCTCGATTACTCATAATATATGAATGGGTTTGTTAAGGACATTGGCACACTAGCGAATCCTATATGCTAGCCTAAGTAGGTCTACTTTTCTAGACATGCACAGAGGACATTTTATCGATCACGTGGTGTGCGTCTCCGGTCGATACATAACACACCATCGAAAGAACAATCAATAGGAGATCAATCTATTAATATAACATTAAGCATACTAAAACATCCATACAAACAACAAGTAGCAAAATAAGGGATAAACAAAGGTTAATATAAATATATTGTCATAGGTGGGGTTTTATCAAATCCTAGCACTAAGTGATTAGCTCATATCACAAAGTGTAGCCATACAATGAATATATTAAAATGAATACATGGCTAAAATAAAGAATATGAAAAAGAAAAAGTGAGAAAAGAAACTATGTAGAGTAGCTCCTCCTTTGCTTTGCTCTTCTTCTTCCAAGCTCCTTTGTCAACTCTCTTTTGGTTCCAAACAATGAGATGATAGTGGTTGTGATGTAAGGAATGGATTGATGTATTTGGATGTTAGGGAAATTCAAAATCTTGGTAGGTTTCGGAAGATGGAAGTGATGATGTAAGAGGAATGTCAAAAGTGATGGTCTAGGTCTAATTTGGGAAAAGAGTTGGTATCCTTTGAATATTCCAAAAGGTGGTATTTATATGGAAGTCAAAAATATGGTAAAAGATATCAGGTTAACAAAAATACGGACTGCCGCGGTTGGCATTTCTCGACCACCAACCGCGACAGTAGAACCACGGCAAGCCAAGGGTATTTCTATCGCTCGAGTGTTGCGGTTCCTCAGACCACGACACTTCGACTGCGGCACCTTTGAAGGATTTCTGTCACTCGAGCTCAGCTGGGAGACGACCACGGCACTTGATGAGCGACACCAATCAAAATCTTTGTCGCTCGACTGCCGCTTCTGGCCCAACCGCAACAGTACACAAGCGGCGCTCTGGCCCAAAGCTCCAATCTCTTCATAATTGCACACTGACCCCTTGAATCTTCTTTTTTAGCACCAAGATACCCCTGCTAATATAAAAACCTATAAAAACCTCAAACAAGCCATTAAACACTTGGTTTTACCCGAGAACAGAATTGAAAAGACGTTGAAACGGGGCTACACTTTGCGTTGAAGTAAAGCAATCAACAACTCTAAGAAAAGAGCAAAGAACAGAGCAACGCAAGACAAAACACATAGAGAAAAAAAATGAAACATCCCACAAACAAAACGAAACAAGAAGCAAAGAGCAAGTATTTATTTTAGTTATCATCATTTCACTTTCAAAGAGTAATGAGATTAAATAATAATCAATATCTCATCTGTCTAATGCACCTCAAATGTTTGATTTATTGTTTAAATAGGATCCAGTATAAGTATTTTTAGGGTTTGAGAGTTATGAAAAAAAAAAATTCAAGAAAAGGATTAAAATAATGTTTTTTTTTTTGAAAAGGAATGTGGGGTTTTATTATATTTACTTTATAGAATTTTTTTTTTTTTTAAATTGTATGTCTCTTTTAGTAATTTTGATAAAGGAAAAAAAATACTAAATAATTAAAAATGTGGGGCATAAATAGATCAGTACGGGGTGTGCCAATAACACCAATTTTTTTTTATTATTATTTTTTTAATAAGAGATATAGTTAAAGTTATGAGTGTAATTAATGAGTGTACATAGTATTTAATTTATTTTTAATTAAAGTAATTTGGCTTTATTAGTTAATTTATATTAAGATATTTTTGTAATTAAATTTTTTAATAAAATATGGGTGTATTAAGAAATGCTATTGACAATCCATTAATTATCTGTTTACACTTTATTTTAATTTTTTTATTAATGACAATTTTAATCTGAATTAAAATTATTAGGCAAAATAATAAAGTTCTAAAGACACTCCAAACCTTTTTTTTTTTTAGAAAAGAAGGTTTTTCTTTTTTTTTTTTTTTTTTTAATATTTAGTTTTTTTTTTTTTTTCCACTTTTGTGTTTTTTTTCCCTTCAAATTTTTCCTTCTTCTTTTCAAAATAATTTTTTTCTCACACACCATCAATCCTTCCATCATTATCATCACCGGTTTATATATATAAGTTTTCCTATTTTCAAGTTCAACCAAATATGAAATTTGTTTTTCTCAAATACCACCAATTTTCAGTCATTACCATAACTAGATATATATATATATATATATTTTTTTTTTACCAGAAAAATATATTTAAAATTAATTTTTTACTCAATAGAATTTTTTTACTCAACTTAAAATCCAAAAGAGAAAAACAAATATTGTTTGCCTATTTTCATATATTGATCTCCAAAACAGTTTTATAAGTGTTTTGATCATCTCACCTTTGTTTAGATTTATTCTCTATTTTATTTTTATTCAAAACAGGTAATATTAAAATAAAATAGTGTGTCTTTTGAAATTTAATTTTTTTAAATAAAGTGTTTTTTTTTTTGAATAGGAGTGCCAAAGATAAAAGGGATAATTTTGGAAAAAAATGAAGTGTCTTTAGAATTATTTAAATTTAAATTTTAGAATTCAATGTTTTTAGAATTGAAGTGTAAAAAGAAAAACATTGGATTGTAAGGAAAAACTCTTTATATACTAATTACTTTTATGGGTAGCAATATCGGCACCCTTCAATATTGCTACCAGACACGTTTTCAGCTTCTAAAAACATGAAAATTAATTTCTCATTTTCAAATGAAATTAAAGATGTAAAATAAATAAATAAATAAATAAATAACATTACCGGACACAGGGGCGGACTGTTGAAAGGGTTGCCCTGGGCTGTAGCTCGGGCAGCCCTCTAAAAAAAATTATATATATATAATTTATATATTAATCTTTATTCTTTTACCTATAAAATTGTAGATAATTGTCTTTTTTTCAGAAAAAAAAAATTGTAGATAATTTTTATAAAAATCTGAAAATGGATTTTGATAATATAATTTATTTCATTAATTTATTCTAACTTAAAATCAAAAGACAATAATAAAAATTACAAATAATCAATTACATTTGATAAAAGTATTATTTTATGCTTGTTTTGCATACATTTAATATTTCATTGATTTTATTTTGATCGTTTGATTATATAATTTATATTCACCTCATTTTGTTCTCGAACCCACGATCTCATGTGCACAAGTGACAGGCAAATCATTAGGTAACCTCATCTTGTCTATAGAATCCATTTATAAACATGATATATATATATATATATATATATTGACTAAATAATTCAATGTGAGGGTTTATATGTCATTAATTAAATTAAGCATTAGATTAGACAATATGAGGTTGACCCAGTTGGTTGCCCCCCCTCATACTTACACTATGAGGTTGTGGATTTAAATGTACCCCCTTTCCTAAAATCCCAAATTATTGTAATACTTTTAAAAAATAATTAAGCATTAAAATATATTGACTAAATAAAAATAGTTAAATTTAACTATTGATAATTAAGGAATTGACTTTATAATATTAGTGTGTACAATTTTTTTTATATAGATATATATATAACTTAGCCTAGGTTGTAAATATTTTCTGGGTCTGCCCCTGACCGGACATGTTCTTAATCGTTGATACCACTTGATATTTAAGAGGGTACTGTATTTTTTGTATTAAAAAAGTCTAGAATGCTTAAATAAGGGTTGTACTCGAAGGAAAAACAAAGACATGTGATGGTGTAAGGCAGAACAACTTAAATGCTTGAAAACATATTGTTACTGGAGAGTGTAAAACTTAAAAGAGTGCAGATAGGGTTTTGTCATAAGTGAGTGAGGAATGAGTAGTAGCATTCTAGACCTCTTTTTAGTTTTGTCTTGTATTTACTTGGTTTTATTTGGTTGACATCAAGTCACGTGAATGCCTTTAAGGCCTCTTCTCAACTTGGTTTATATAACACCCTTTAAACCGCATTTGTTTAGGTTTTTTTTTTTGTCATTCTTTACCCTATCCTATATTGTCCATCTTCGCTGGACTCTCTCTCTCTCTCTCTCTCTCTCTCTCTCTCTCTCTCACTATGACTCCTGTCTTTCCGAACCCACCACCCTCTCCTTTTGATAAACTATTGGATCAAAAAGATCATCATGATTTCCAACAGTTGGATCATCATCATCATCATCATCATCATCTCTGCCTATCATCACATAATAATCAACTCTCTTGTGATGATCAAAGATTGATTCAATTTCAAGCTTCACAACAACATCAATTCAAGGCAAGTACTTACACACTCCAATTTACACACACACACACACATATATATATATATATACCTGCTTAAATTCTTTCCTCTAATTTTCTCATATTGTGCTTGATCTTTTAGTAACCCTTATTTATCTGAAACTCATTCATTATCTCAAACTACATGAAGTGTTTGTTAATTATTCTTTCTGTTTACTTTATGGGAATCATATGATTATGATCATATAAAGATATATAAATAGTACACGAAAGTGTTAATATTCATGTGATCAGCATAAATACTCCTTTAATTTCGATCTATGCTTGCTTCAGCCTTTATTAATCTTATCTTAGTTTTTACATCTCTGATTTGGTTTCTTGCCAATATTTCATGATGATGATGATCAACTAATTTAATTTTATGTTGTCCGTTTGATCAAATTGTTTTCATTCAATCTGATCATCTTGATCTCTTACTTTGATCTTAGGTCGATCAGTACTCATCTCGTCATAGATCAAGTGAAGTGCAAGTATTTTCTTCATCTTCTTCGCATCAAGCTAATATAAACAATGGGTGTAAAAGAGAGGTTCTTGGAGATGGAAGTAGTACCAGTGAAAATGGTTCATCTCCTAAATGGATGTCTTCCAAGATGAGGCTAATGCAAAAAATGATGAACACACATTGCACTAGTACTAGAACCACTGAATCAGAGAAAATTATGAAAAAACTTGAATATCAGTTTCAAGAAAGTAATGAAATTATCAACTCGCTCAATAATAACAAAAGCACTGTGAGAGTGTGCTCAGACTGTAACACAACCACCACACCCCTTTGGAGAAGCGGCCCTCGTGGTCCCAAGGTTGTTTTTCTTCCTTTATGGCCGGTATCTTGTCAATTTCTTTCTTTCTTTCTTTCTTTCTTTCTTTCTTGACACAGCTTTAACATTAATGTCTTTGGTTCAGTCACTTTGCAACGCATGTGGTATTCGACAACGTAAGGCAAGAAGAGCGATGGAAGCAGCAGCAGCCGGGAACGCCACAACTGCGGCCACCATTGACACAGGGTCTACAAAGATTAAGATTCAACTCAACAAGGAAAAGAAATCACGTTCAAGCAATATTGTTGGGCAGTACAAGAAACAGTGCAAGCCTCAAGATCTTCCAGCTGATCAGATCATCAGCCAAAGAAACCTTTGCTTCAAGGATTTTGCTCTAAGTTTGAGCAAGAATTCTTCTGCTTTAAAGCAGGTGTTTCCACAAGATGTGGAAGAAGCTGCAATCCTGCTTATGGAACTATCTTGTGGCTTCATTCAAAGTTAGATTTCTTGATTCATCAAATCAGGAAAATTAAACTTATTTTATATCTTTTTTAGGTGCCTAAGGCTAAGGCTAAGGCTAAGGCTAAGGTTGCGTTTGAATTTTTTTTTTTTTTTTTTTTTTTTTTTTTTGTAAAAACTGAACAATGTTGAATTTTACTGAATGATGACTGAAAACTGAAAACTGAAAAACATATTTGTTTTTTTTTTTTTTTTTGCCGAAATTTGAATATACGTGATAGGTTGTTTATATATATATATATATATATATATATATTTTTTTTAAGTTATAAATATCTGAAAATAAATAATTTACTTCTATGTCATTTTAACTATTATTTGTTATATATTTATATTTTAATATATAAATATTGACTAATTTCTTTTATTTATTTATTTTTGTTTGTTCTTTAATCTATTAATATTCTTGTTTTTTTTTTTTTTTTATAATAATTATTATCTTATTTCTCATATTGAATCTTGAGAGACCTTGGTAATAAAATAATAATAAATAGAGAATGAGGTGTGGGGATCTGCAAAAATATGTTAATGTTGTGATATTGTCTTTACTTCTAGTAACAAATTGCCTTCCTTTCCTATTGTTTTTCTCTTTTACTAGAGAAAAACTAAAGATAAAAGATAAAAGATAAACAGAAGTTTAATTTCTTTTTTCCTAGTTGCAATTGCAGCAGATGAATTAAAATTATTTGGATATAAAAGTAATTTTGTTATAGGTTATTTAAGTAATAATTTATTTCTTAAAAGAAAAAATGGGTTTAGAAAGACATTTCATAGGTGACAATATAGTCACCCAAAAAATTAATATGGTTAGAAATTTATTAGATTTGTGAGGATAGTTTTGGAAGTATAAAATTAATATCAATCCAGTAGTTTTTTAGTTAAGTGAAAAGTGAAAAAATTTCACTTTTATAAATAAGTGATTTTAAGAGTTGTTAAAATGATATTATGACTTAAAAAATAAAACAAAACAACTTAATGAAACACACTTAATGGTACTTAATGAAACACATTAAGTATCATTAAGTGTTAAGTGGGAAAATCAAACAGGCCCTAAGAGTGAAAGAGAAATCTTTTGAGAATGTTGTAAACTAAAGTACTTGGTGTGAGTTTGCTTCTCTATTTATTGCTCATCTTGTAGTAATTAACTCAAACAATTACGATAAAAATACATCTGTTGTGTTCAACAACATCCACCAATATGGACACCCCCCTATTAGTTCGAGTGGTGTGCATATTTTCTTCCACGTTGGTGGTGAGAGTTCAAGTCTCATCGTAAACATATGTGTGCGGTGACTTTTTCCTTGTATAGTTGATGTAGATAATCGGGTCTCGCATATAGGTAGTCCTCTCCCTTGTATGTTTTTTTTTTAGACATACTCGAACTCGGAACATTGCCAGCAGTGATAGACTGAATGATTGCTCTTCACTACCAAGCCACATTGAGAGGTGGTTATCCATTGTATAGTTAAGAGTAGATAAAAACAATTTAAATATAAATCATAATAGCATGAAAGGGTTCAAGAGCCGCTATACGCATTTATCTGTATGTGTAGGCAAGTCTCTATTTGAATAATTGGGCGTAGATAAAAGCAAATTAAATGTAAATCATAAAAAGAGAAAAAACCAATTAATAAATTTAAGAAAATTGTTTTACTAGTGCCATGAAAAATTGATTCATATTCATTCTTAATTTTTTTCATTTTTACAAAAAATTTTGACTATCGTTAATTTCAAATGACATCTCTAAAAATAATATAAAAAATCAAATGACATTTAGAAGCTTATTGGTATGCTTCATTTAGAAATTAAACTAAAGAACACATTAGCTAGCGATTAATTGCTCAACATAATTCCTCGATGATTATCGAAAATGAGAAAATTGTCAAATTTAACCTTATAACTTTATGAAAATTTGTTTTTAATCACATTCAATAGCTTGATGTTACTTGCCAAAAAAATTAGCCCCACAATCAAAAGTTTACAAAAACACCCCTAGCATCTTTTACCTTCAACCTTTCTTCCTTTTTTTCCTTCTCTCACTCAATCACTATTCTATCACATTTCTCTCATTAATTTCTCAATAAATACCTATTAAACATGAACATAATTAGATTTAGACACAAAAAAAAAAAAAATGCTCAAGAGCAAGTTAATAGTGTGACATAGTTTAAGTGGTTAGGATTTTCGAAATTTGACCAAAAAAATCTTAAATCTCCATTTTTTAATTATCAAGACTGAGAGAAAGAGAGAAAGTTAGAGAGAGAGAGAGAGAGGGCCTGACTCCCTTGGTCGTGAATAGAGTCAGGTTGATTTCAATAGTTGGGTTTGGATGAAGGATTTTAAGGAGGGATTGTTTTCAATTTTCATAGACAATAGGAATCCTAGTATGGATTTGTTGGGTTGGGGGTGGGGGGTGGGGTGAGGATTTCAAGCCTTTTGGGAAGGTGAGGGATGTGTTCTTAGCTTCGAAAAAGAGCTCACGAAAGAGTTGCTTCAGGTTTATCTGCTTTGAGACGATGGAGGAAGCGACTAAGGTAGTAAAAATGGTGAACGATATGCTTGTTCATGGCTAGCCTATAAGAGCAAAGGTGGCATGTATGGCCGAAAAATTAGAAGATTGTTGGTATATAAGGAAGATGGAGTGCATGGATTGGAAGGGTTGTCAATGGCAAGTGATAAGGAAAGGTTGGGGAAGTTCACACGCAAGGCCAGTTTTGAAGGAAAACGATCGTTTCTTGATATTGTGACAAGAAACCATAAATGTTGTGTAGTGATAACGCATATGGCTGAGAAGGTGATAGAAATGTTGTGGAATAATAGTAACAATGAGGATGAGTGGCTTTCAAAGTGTGTAGTGGGTACTCTTAAGGTGTTCACTAATGTTTCTAGTGTAAATCTTCGGCTAAGGTCTAGAGGTTTCTCTTTCTCCTCAATGTATTTAGGGGACAAAAGTATTCTTTGGGTTTTTGAATCAGAATTTGAAAAGGAGGGCTTTATAAATAACATATTTTTCTAGGATGACATGTTATCTTCAATGGTGAAATGATCCGACTCTTTTAGTCCATAAGCTCGTGTAGCATGGATATATTGTGTTGGAGCCTTTGAGATTATGGAATGAAGCTTTTTTTCAACAACATTGGTTGGCTTCTAGGTGAACCTTTGATGATTGAAAACGATACTTTGAAGAAGCGTTTTAGTTTTAATCTCATTAAATCAATCTTATCCTAACAAGATCAAGGTTATGGTTGATAACGGTTCTTTTTGTGTCAAGATTTCTAAAGTCCCAGCTCTAGTGGATTCTTTAGCTTTGGTTGATAGCTCTTGGTTGGAAAGAGTTCTGGGCCTGAATTCGGTGGGTGTTAGAGCTGGTTTGAGTTCATATCCAGATAAAGAAACTTTAGGTTTGATCTTATGGAAAAGAGATGGTGTGCTTCCTTCTTCTGTCACAAATCACTTTTAGAAGAAAAGAAAGGGCCTAAGGTTAATGGTCAGCTCAAGAATAAGGACAAAGGTGATTAGGAACTGATTACTGATAATTTTGGTAAGAACAACAAGAAGGTGACTAGGTTTGCAGTTAACCATAACCTTTTTAAGCTAAGAGAAGAAAATGTGGCAGTGGTAGCCTTATGTATATGTGTTGTCAGCAGAGGAAAACAGTATGGGGTTCGAGAAATTAAAAAGGAGCTATAATCGTAGTTCTTATAATGTTAAATTCGATTTTAAAATAAGAAGAGGTCTTGATTGTGTTGAGGCTTGTGAGGAAGATGTCCGTTTTTCCTTGTCTAAGGCAAGCTTAAAGGTGGGGCAGTTTTCGAATATATAACTTTTGAGGGGTGACGTTTCAAATACGGTGGATGTGCTAATGGGGCCAGGAGGCAATCGTTAAGGTTGTGTTGGTGGAAAGCCCATTTGAAGATGTTTCAAAGGCTTGATGAGTAGTGAAGGTCCAACCTTAGAAAATTCAAAAGGCTTGATAGATAGAATTCTAGGTTTTGAAGAGGGTGTTTTGAGAGGCCTATCAGGCCCTCTCCTTTGTGATAGGTACGGTGAGATAAGTATTAATGTATGTGGTAAAAGTCGTGAGGAACTGGTGCGAGAATTGGAGGTGGCTTCTATTTTTGTTAAAAGTCTGGATAGAGTTTTTTCAATGGCTTATCTAAGCATTTTGAAGAGAAGAAGAGGAGGAAAAGCTCATATTTGATAAAGAGACATAGCATGAAAACAAGGAGTTTTAGTGCTTGTGAAATTATGCTGCAACGAAAGCCAGAGGTGAAGAAAAAAGTAGTATGGAACCTTCAGGATGAAATTGTAAAGGTGGTTGAGAAAGGATTGACCCCTTGTTTTGATTTCAATGGAAAAAAAAATGAGATAAAAGATATTATTACTAAGAAGGGTGAGGAGAATGATAACAGGTTTCGTGAGTTGGTGAAAAGATTGGTGTTCAAATATAAGCCTATTAGGACCTTAGTTTTTTAGTGGTGCTGCGGTTGCTAGTGATAAGCTTTCCTTTATGTTTTTAGCATTTCCATTTGCTAAGAGTTCATTGTCAACTTTGTTTTACTGTTGGCATGGTGTTGTTGATGAGGGCTTCATTCATCTTGTTTGATAGAGTTGTTGAAATTCCTACAAGGTTATATTAAACAACTTGAGGGGTGTGAATATGTTGACACTCTATTTTTTAAAACTCTTTCGATACTTTTGTCAAAACCTTGGTGAGCATATAAATTAACCTTTAATATGATTGTTATGAGAAAACAATTATCACATGGATGCTTAATTCACCACCCTTAGTCTACACAACATATAACAAGAGACAATATATCTTATATATAAGTATGTTCAATGCAAAGCAAATTTCACAAGTTGTACTATGGATATTACAATGTAAATTCACTAAGTAGAACTTTACAACTTGATATAGAATATCACAAGATACAATGTTCAAACATTTACAAAGATATAAGAGACAAATGTTGATTTAACAAATAATGTGTGCTACTCTTTCTCTACAAAAATCTTGTTTACAAGGATGTGAAGAAATGAAGATCTTAAACAAGATATAATTGATCACATATACAAATTTAATGAGATAGAGATAGAGACATTTGACACATGATTTTTTACATGGTAAACCTCCGAAAAGGAAACATCCACGGGTTAAATCCATAACCATTAGCAAACTATCTTTCACTAATTAGATAAAAGTACAACCTCAAAAGTGATCAAATCACATGACTCACTCTCAATTGGATATCCCTCCTAACTATTCCTACTAGAGAGAGACTTGCCAACTTTCTAACCGAGACACATCGTATGTCTCTAGAAAATATCCTTGCTTGACTAACCGAAGCCTCACACTTCTAACCAAGACTTCCTTGCTTGTCTAACCGGAGCCTTACACCCCTAGACAAGACTTCCTTGCTTAGCTATCTGGAGCCTCACACACCTAGCTAAGACTTCCTTGCTTGACTATTTGGAGTCTCACACTCCTAGCCAAGACTTCTTTGCTCAAATAGAAGAATCCACTCCCAAATGAGACTTCTACATTTTACAAGGCAATTGATCTAAGTGATGCAAATGATGCAAACACAAGCAACATAGAACATATGATCAACATGAACTATGGAAACTAGAAATAGACAATAAGCACACAAAGTATGATTTTCTAGTTTATAATCCAAAATATGCAATCACACAAAATGATGCATGAACATATGAAATATATGGATTATGTACACTTCATGAAGAACTAGACATAGACAACAAAGTTCACAACAAAAATAGTCTAGGTCTTAATACATGAAAACCAAAATCTAGTGTATGTCAAATCACCAAACATACTTTAATCCTAGATTTGATTCATGCAACTAAAGCTTGAAATAAAACATGTTCATAAAGCACATATTCAAGACTTTAGAACAAAAACTAAAATGCTAGAGAAATGAGATTAGATCTATAAACTTCTTTAAAATTCAATTATAGCATATATTCATAAATCAATCAATAGAATCTTAACAATGCTCTAAACATACAACAACTTGAGCTATTCCAAAATATGTTCAATCAAATACACATAGCACAACTAGGAACTATTAATCATGAGAATATTTATAATCAAAGCTCAAATAATCCTAGATACAAAGCTAATCACAATACAACTCACAAGGATGTGAAAATATAGGTTTTAGAAAAACCTAACTTACATTCAAGATTCTAATTAAGCACAATTAGCTTTTAATTGAAGTTTTTAAACCTAATAACATTTGATAAGTAATGTACACATATAGATAAAGAAAGCCCAAGGTAATTAAAGAACATCAAGCTCAAAACACAAAGGATTTGACAATTACCTAGAACAAGAAGTGAAGCCACAAAATTGGTGTAGAACCAAAATAAAACTCAATCAAATGACCTAAGGTTGCTTGGGGTTTGTAGAGAACTCCAATACAAAGATTCTCCAACTTGAATCACTCAAATCGGATAAGAGATGAGAGAGTTATAGTGTTTAGAAGTTGGGAAAATCACAAAGAAAATTCTGCCATTTTTCTCTTCAAAAATGGTTAAAACGAACAAGTGAGAGAGAGAATATTTAAAGGAGAATTGTAGGGAAAGTAAAAAGGGAAGTGGGGACCACAAGAGGGGTCAGTCCCTTGCCTTCCTGTGGAGGCGCATGGCCACCACGGGGGTAGGGAGGCTTTCTTCCTGTGGTGTCCAGGCGCCTCTACGGGAAGGACCTCTTGTTGCCCTTCTCCTCTTCACTTCTTTCCTTGTGCATCTCTCACATACTTCGACCGTTCTTCTGCCTCCAAATTATGAATTTGAATCCATTTTTGGATTACGAACAATAGCTCACTTACATACGAGGACGACTATGAAACTTTGACCAAAGATTATGAATTTGACTCGATACACAAAGACGAAGACAATGCATTGTAAGAAAACATAAAGTTTAGTAACTTCCTACTTTGAATTCGAAAACTAATGAAGGAGTAACCGAAACGACCGGAACTCAATGAGGAATAATATGAGAACATATTCAAGTTCAGAAACAATAAAACACAAACAAATAAACACAAGATCACACAAGTATGCAATTTCCTAGAGATAGTCCTAGTACATGCATTTCTACAATGTTTATCAAATTAAGTCTAATGCATGATCATACTTCAACATGTGTGTGAATGTGTTATATAAAATGTAAGGACACAAATATATGCAATGTATGTGTGCGCGCTTACGCCTTGCAAGAGGAAGACCAATCTCATTACCTTAGCACTTGAGTAAGCACCTTTCCTCTTGAAGACGAAATTTGCATAAGAAGTTGTCTAACTTCCATGAAGCTTGATATACCGTGAATCTTAGACAACTAACCAATAAAAAGGAAGCATCATTTTGATATAGAATAATGCCAACATAACTCAAAATCCTAACAGTTGTATCTTTGTGGTTTGTTGGTGTGTTTTGGGTTAAGTGATTTGTGTTTTTATTTTTTAGTTTTGTTGTTGTTGGGCTAGGGCTGTGGTGGGTTTTTTATAGTTTGTTTTTGGGTTTTCGTTGGGCTGGGTGCTTAGTTCGTTTATTCGTTTGTTCTGGCCTTCTTTGGCTCTTTTGAATAAAGTTTACCATTAAAAAAAAATGTGTGTAAAAATCTTTAATCGAATTGTTGTCTTTGAAACACCATGCATTTGATAAGTTTTTGTTATACAGTAAGTTGCAATATTTGAAGATTTAGTCTAACAAAAATTGAAACTCTAGAAATGCTATACAATCTTCGGTATTTCACGATGAGAAGAAGCATTGCTAAGAATTGTGAAATAGCTTTGTTTTGCAATGTGAAATATTAGGGAAATAAAAAACTTAGACCAATGTGAGATAGTTGGGGATAAAAACCTACACCAACATGAAATAGCATATAAAAAAAAAAAAAAAAAAAAAAACAACGAAATAGACAAATCTAACTTATTTTCTAAATCAAAATTTATTTTTAACCTTGTTTTCAAAATAAAACAGTATTCAACCACAACTTCCAAAAACTATTCAAACTAATTTGAAAGTGACGAAAATGCCCCTCTAGAGTTTTTTTCTTCTCTTTCTTTCTTCACTATTAATTCTTCACTTTCTCTCCAAAATCCCCTTTTCTTTCTTCCAATCACCATACTGTGAGTTTTTAATGTTTTTAATTGCTAACAATTGTTTGTATTTGTGTATATTTCATGGGTTTTAATACTATTTTAGATTATGTCGTGGTTTTTAAAATCAATTTTGAAATTTTCCAAAAGTTTGAGTTTCTGATGAACGTTGTATAATAGTCAACTATGTAATATTTCATAGTTCATCATGTAAGATATTTATTCAATTTCTAGGTTTCTGATGAACACTACATGATAG
This sequence comes from Acer negundo, assembly GCA_035582765.1. Taxonomy (NCBI): domain Eukaryota; kingdom Viridiplantae; phylum Streptophyta; class Magnoliopsida; order Sapindales; family Sapindaceae; genus Acer; species Acer negundo. The sequence goes on from CM069234.1 coordinate 14,850,234, forward strand.
CTTGCCATATAATATGTTTTATAGTTCATCATTTAAAATGTATGACATATAATTCATTGAGGACAACATAGTCTTTTTACTAGCAATGCCGGTTAAAAACGAAATTTTACCATTGCTTGATCATAATTGAATTTGGCGAATTTCATTTGGTTAAAAATAAAAAAATTCTCTCAAAACTAAAAAACAAATTTAGACCAAAGTGAAATAATAGGAAAAAAAATTCATGTTGATCTAAGTTTTTTTTTTTAAAGTCATTTCACATTGGTCTAAGTTTTATTCTATGCTATTTTATGTTGCTCTTATTTTTTTTTACTTACAATTTCTTGTTGGCTTGCAACACTGATTCTCAATATGAAATACTACAGATTGTCAAGCAGTTAATTTTTTCATTTTTAAACTAAATCTTTAACTACCGGAATATGCAACAAAAACCTATCAAATGAATGGTATTACAAAGACACTAATGCAATTAAAGTAAGAGTTTTAAACATACTGAACAAAAAATAAGTTGGATTTGAAATGGTTTGAAGATGGTGGAAAATCACAAAACAAATAGTGGCAGAAATGGCATAACAACTTCTATATCCTTCGACATTTTCTCTCTCTTCTCTCTCTAGCTGAAACGATCATTGCAGACTGAGAGGTTTGAACAATGGGGACAAAAATTATAATGGGGGTAGTTTGGTCCTTTTAATAATCAAACAATTAGTAACAATTAATATAGTTGAGGTGTCTAAAAAGAATTTTAGAAAAATTTAAGGAGATATTTATGAAAATTTCCCCAAAAAAAAAAAAAAAAGTTAAGAAACAATTTATATTGCAAGATTATATTATATGTAGGGACAAAAATAATGAAAATTTTATCTTATTCTAAGTGAAAATAAAAGTTAGGATATGGCCTGTTTTCTTGCAATAAAGATTAATTAGTCATGAGAATATGTCCTTGGTGGGGGTGGGAGGAAACTGGCGTTTTTAGAAGAATTGGACAAGCAAGCAAGATACTTGAGAAACATTGAACTTGCCCAAGAGAGGGGAGAGTGAAAAATGGAGAAATAGAGGCGTAGAACATATTTGCAGGCTTTGCCGGAGGCCCTAAACTTATTTAACTCTAAGTTGGGAGTGGCAATATTGGTACTATTTTGGATAGGACGAAGATATTTACTCTCCTCTAAAACTGTATATATATTCTAAATTTATATATTTTTAAAATTTTAACATAACCCTTAAATTAAATTATTAATATTTTAATTAAAAGATATAATAATTTCTTTTAACTATTTTACTTTTTAAAATTTTCAACTATTAATCTGTGTTGTACTATAGTTTGGAAAAGCAATCGGTCAAAGAGTCAATATTTTACAGCATTGAAGAGTCGAACTAAATAAAGTAAAACACTTGCCACATCAAAAGAAAGAATTGTTGTATAGTCAGGTTGCACCTTAGTAGTGTTACATCAGGATGCTTACGACCTGGGTATATTGCAAGTAGTAGTGTTACATCATGTAACTCAGCGGGATGCAATTATTTGCATATTAAATTAGTTGTTCATATATCTCCATATGACAAATAAAATAAAATGTGATCAAGTGGCGAGGTTATTCTTCACAATTATTTCGACCACGTTTGAGTAGTGCAGAAGTGGAGATCACGTCTACAAACAATTTACCTACAACTAGATGTGGAGACATGGAGACGCGGAGACGTGGAGATTGAGCTCTATGTATTATTCACCCACCAACATCTGGAAATTAATATAAATACACCTCGGCATTCAGAAAGGAAGGGGAATTATTTATATGGTTGTTAACTACTAAGCACTTGTTTTCTCCGATCAATATAGAATTCTGATTTGAGCGTCGGAGAGGTCATGCCGACACGATCGTCGCTGCCCTACACAGTAGCTTTTGTTTTGTGCTTTCAGGTCGCTCTTAATCATTTGTTGTCATCCAAAGTCTCCAAAATCAAGATCCAATTTTAGGCGTCAAACATTTGGAGCTAGAAGAAAAGGGATTACCTCGTGATCAACTATCCTAATTCTCAATATTAATATCATATGGAAATTCCACAGCCCAGTAATTTAAACAACCCATCTAACCTTGATATAGATTGAATCAAAGAAATAGCTCCAAATCTAGTCACATTAAGATCCACCTTAGCAAACCCTCCCCGTAGGACTAGAAGTGGACAAGCTGGGGCAAGTTCTCAGGATAGAGCAACTAGAGCAACATGTGGAAGCCTTATCTCAAGAGGTTTCCAACATGATTCGACTCCTCCAACAGTAACAAGCCACTCAACAAACCGTTACCGGCTCAAGATGCTGCTCAACCTCACCGACCAAAATGTATGGAAGAACTAGCTGAAAATGTCCAAGGAGGAACACTCAATGAGAATTCAAAACATGATGTGAGAAAACCTACCCATAAACCACACGCTAGTGAAAACACTTCACAACATGTAGAGAAAAGAGAACAAGACACTAAAAGATCAACAGAAAGCATGGACGAGACATTTAATGATATTGAAGATGAGGTAAGAAAACTCAAAAAGCAAATGCTCAACCTGCAAAAGGTTACTCGATGGAAGGCTACGATGACAGAAAATATGTTGGAGGAGGTCAAACCACCGTTCACAGAATATATTCTTTAGACTCCTCTCCTATCCAGTTCAAGATGCCACAGATGGAGTCACACAACGAGCATGGAGACCCTGCTCAGCACCTTAAGACTTTCAGGTCATGGATGGAACTCCATAAGCTTTTGGAGGCAGTGATGTGTATGACGTTCTCTCTCACCTTGACCAAGTCAGCTCGACAATGGTACAGAAGGTTGGTGTCAGGTTCAGTAAGTTCTTTTACCCAACTTAGTAGGTTATTTGTTAACCAATTTGTAGAGGCAAGACACCACAAGAAACCCGTCACCCACCTTATGTCGATAAAGGAAAATTAGGAGGAAACCTTGAAGGAGTACATCGTGACATCTAATTTGAAGGGTGTTCAAGTCGATGGCTATTGTAATGATGTGGCACTTACCGCTATGATGACAAGACTTCAAGTTGGGAGATTTTTATGGTCAATTTGAAGAACCCACCACGTACTTGCACTGAGTTATTGAACAAGGCATATAAGTACACTAATGCAGAGGAACTCTACAATGCGAGAAGTAACGATCTTATTGAAAATTAAAACAACTGAGAATTTTAGAAGAATAGAGTTATTGTTCACCGATTTAAGATGACCGAGAATAGATCTCTTAGTATTTATATCTTTATACTTCATTATTTTTTTTAGAGTCAAGTTTTTTTGTTATGGTAGTTGTCAACATGCTATTATGTTGTAAGACTTGGTTTTGTCTTGTCCCAATAATCATTTTTATTAAAAAAATAATAATTAATGAATTTTATATGGTGTATTTTCAAGATATTCATGTTCAATTCAGAGATCAACACAATGCAACAAAGTATAGACAACCCAACAATTCAGAATTAAGAAAGCATTTCGACTTCTATCCTACGAAGAAAAAAAGGTATACAACAGCAAGATTAATGAGCTAAATAAATAATAATATTAAAAGGTGCACTCAAAATAGTGCAGATGCAAAATGCATATCCTTAATGAAAGGATACTAAGAGATCTGCAAAGCAGATAATACACATACATAAGGAAATGAAATAAAGAAATTTGCAAATTAAAGCAGTTAAGAAGTGTAAAAATGCACACCCCTAAAGAAGGGCAGTGAGAAAGTAAAAATCAAAAGAAATTGAAATATAATCTACTAATATAAAAATAAATATTACGACCTAGTTGCTGACCCATGCAAATAAATCTCGTTGTTAGTCACAATTATTTCGACCACTATTGAGTAGTGCGGACGTGGAGATCATGTCTGCAAACAGTTTACCCACAACGAGTTGTGGATAAGTGGAGATCGAGCTCTGCATATTATTCGCCCACCAACATATGGAAATTAATATAAATACACCTCGACATTCAGAAAGGAAGGGGATTATTTTTATGCTAGAGGTCATAACGACACCACTGTCGATGCCCTTCACGACAGCTTTTGTTTCGTACTTGCAGGTCGTCCTCAATCATTCGTTGTCGACTAGAGTCTCCAAATTCAAGATCCAATTTTGGATGTCAACAATCTAGTTTGAAGATCCATCTCATTAGATTATTACAACTTTTGTTGAATGATGTCCAGGCTATGCTGTTTTTTCTTTTTCTTTTTCTTTTTTATTTTTATTTTATGAATTTACTTTCAAAAAAAAAAAACACAAAAAAAACTTACTAAACCAAATTAAAAAAGGGAAAAAAGGAAAAAAAAAAAAAAACAAAAAAACAAAAAAACCTAAACAAAAAAGTGAGAGAACTGCAACCTTCTCCCAAGCTTGAAAAGATGGTGGAGGCTGACCCCATTACTCCATCCTAGATTAGAAACGATGTAGGAGGTAGCAAGCTAGCAACCTCCACCATCAAAAAGTAAAAGAGGGGTTGCCTAGTGCGGTTCCTCCATATAAGTATATATTTTAATTATTTAATTTTTTTATATATATTTATAATTTTTTTTTTTAAAATAAAAAATGATATATTTGATAACGTGTGAGATGTGCTTACAATATTTCATCTTTCTAAAAATTTAATGAGGTGTAAATACAAAAAATGGGTGTATATACGGTTTTCTGGGGTACAAATACCGTCACTCTTTTGAGTATCAATAAGGGTTCAAAATTTTTTTGTCACTATTTGGAGGGGCTTTTGTGAGAATGTCACCGGTTTATTAATGTAAGTTTAAAAGGCACCTATTTAGGTGACCAGACAAAAATACCCTCATTTTTGTCATTTTGCGTCTGAAGAGAAAAAAGTTGAGAGAGAGAGAACAATGGAAAGAGAGACCTTGGGTGCAAGAAATCCGGTACTAAATCTCACGGGAAACCTGCCGGCGGTGGCGATACAATCTTGAAATCGACGAGAAGGTGATATGATTTGCTGACGCGTTTTTGTTGTTGAAACTTTTATGTGTGTTTGATGTTGGATGTTCGTTAGACATGTATATTAGATTTGATTTGATTTGTTGTTGATTAGGTTTGTTTGATTAGGTTAGGGTTTAAATTTATGAAAAAATTATGTTGAACACGATGAAGTTCTGGGTTTTCGAGCCTTTTCAGAGCTTTTCACATGTAATCCGAGCCTTTTCCTAGCAATTTGAATAGGTTTCTGCTATTTGAATCTCCGAGCCTTTTAAAACATTTTCCGAGCCTTTTCCGAGCCTTGTCATATGTAATCCGAGCCTTTTACAAGCAATTTAAATAAGCTTCTGCAATTTGAATCTCCGAACCTTTCACACTGGCTCCGAGACTTTTAAAATAGGAATCGAGCCTTTTAAAACATTGTCCGAGACTTTTAAATAGTAATCCGAGCCTTTTAAGGAATATGAATAGGTTTCTAGAATTAGAATCTCCGAGCCTTTCATATAGTTTCCGAGCCTTTTCATATAGTTTCCGAGCCTTTTCATATAGTGTCCGAGCCTTTTCATATAGTTTCGAGCCTTTTCATATAGTGTCCGAGCCTTTTCATATAGTTTCCGAGCCTTTTCATATATTGTCCGAGTCTTTTCATATAGTGTCCGAGATTTTTCATTTAGTGTCCGAAACCTTTCATTTTTATATTATTTATTTTATTTAACTAGATATATTTTTTTTATGTCAATATGCAGATAAGGAATCAACTAAAAGATTCGCTTAAAACTCCAGAGGAAGAAAGGTATTCGGGGAAAATAACTCGACATGACCATTTTGATGACCTTACAGATATTGACAACGCACTTAACAAGGTACCTGAACATCTTGCGGTCGAAGAACGACGTTGGTATACTGAGTCGTGTTTTGGACACCTCCTTCGGATGGATCGTGGGATGAAGTTTTCAGCTGGCATTGTACATCGGTTGCTTATTCGCGAGTTGCATCACGATAAGCCTGAAAATGAGATGAGATTTATGTTAGGAAGGCATTTAGTCCGGTTCTCGAAGGTTGAGTTTTGTCTAATCACCGGATTGAAGTTCGGAGAACTTCCTGACACGTCGAACTATGATATGGTAGAGAATGGCATACACCAGCGGTACTTTGAGGGTCGAGATGAGGTCGAGTATGCAGAGCTGAAAGCCGTTCTACGGATTGGTGTTTTTTCTGAGCAGTATGATGCGGTTAAGCTGTGCTTATTGTATATGCTTAACTGGATACTGATGGGGTTGGACGAGAGAGAGAAAGTTCCAGTATGGCAGTTTCGCCTAGTCGAGGACTTGGACGCTTTTGATGCGTTCCCGTGGGGTGCACACGTGTATAGGCGGTCTATATACGGTTTCAAGCATGCGTTGGATGGTCGACGTAGGCGGTTTGAACAACGCCAACGAGGAAAGGGCGATGATGAACATATATGGGCTAACGCACGCCCTATTGGTGAGAATTTTGAATTTGTTATTTTTTTCATATGACTGATGTATTATATTTGATTCTTATCGTTCTTAGCTATTTCGTAGATATTTGCTTTCGAGGTTATCCCCGAGCTTGGCAACAGTGGATATGGGAAGCGGAGGGAAATCGAGCTCTCCCCCCGAATTCTAAAATGGGAGTTGAGTACGCGACCGAGGGGGGAGAAGTTGAATAGCATTTTCCTTGAAATTGTAAATATCTATATATATATATATATATATATATTTTTTTTTTTATGTTCATAACTATAAGTATGTATACAATTACAATGGTCTAACTCCAATTTCAGATGTTTGCGAGGGTGAAATTGGTGCCGACGGCAACTGAGAGGGCTAAACGGTACTTCGAGGGCATTTTCCAGGGAGGCAGTTTGTTTGATGCTGATCTCGGTGATATACATGTTCCCGTCTCTGACCCCGAACGATATACAACTGCCGGAACCAGTGACACTGAGGGTCCGTCTTTAAAACCCAGTGATACGGAGGGTTCTGACACGGACGGTCGTCATATTTGTCTCGCGAGGACTATGCGGGTTCGATTCACGTTGCCTAGAGAGCCTCGAACTAGAGATGACTCTCGAACTGGAGATGACTCACGAGGAGGCGTTGGAGGGCAAACAGAGGTACGTATAATTCTTTTTACCGTATTATTTAATTTCAATCGAGTGAACGGTTTTAGTACTGACAATTTCAAAATTCTTTCAGAACCGTTGGTATACTGAACTGATGGATGTGTTACGCGAGTTACAGGAGGAGGTGCGAAAGAGTAATGAGAAGCGAGATCAACAGCATCAGGAGTTGCTAGATTTGATTCGGGGGCTTCAGGGTTCGACGTCGCACGCCCGTACTCGAGGTACACGGTTCGATGACCCACCCTTCGATGACCCAGACGGACACCGAGACTTCAGTCCCAGAGGGAGGACAGGTAGTCATCAGGGTGATCAGCAAGGGCCTGGTGTGACACCACGAGAGGAGGTTACTCGTGGTACTAGTGGTACAGATACAGCACCTATGGAGATAGAGGAAGAACCTCAGCAGGTTTTACCAGACCAACCTGTTCATTCTCAAGAACTGGTACAGAGCACCTCCTTACAGCACACCCCTCCGGTCGATCCTGGTGCAGAGCACCCCTTCATTTATTCCATAGAGACAGAGATCCCCAGTCTCAGTGCACCCAAAGAGCTTACACCTGCAGGCGATCGACGGCGACATAGTTCCAACGTACAGCGCACCCCTACAGGCGATACAGGGGGACATAGTCCGTCAACACATCGCACCTCTGGAGGCAATACACGGGGACAGAGTTCCTCCTTACAGCTCAGCCATCCAGTGGATCACATTGAGCTGGACCAGATTACCCCACCCTTCAACGTCAGGATCGGGTTCGCAGGGCAGGTTGGCAGCAGCGGACCCCATTCACTGACCCCTCTCGGCCGAAGAGGCCAAGGATTAGGCCACAACCAGCACATGTATGGGCGCCCACGCATTGATAGATCCTGACCACCTTGCGGCGTACCAAGCCTATAAGAGGAACTCGATTGGGGAATTGTAAGTATAATCGCAGATATTACAAAAATTATTTTGTATTTTGAAACTGCTAAGTAAAACTACTTTCTTATCTAACTTCTTCAACAATTATGCAGGCGTGATGTGGATCTACTCGAGCCAGTTGGTGTTCCTTGGTTCAATCGATTTCAAACCAACATCATGGAGTTGGAGGATACAGTATGGTCCTTACCTGAATATTGTGTATAAGATGTTTCTGAAATAGTAGAATACTAACAATACAAAATGTTGAAATTGTCAGCATATGGACGTGAACTTGCATATTCTGCGGAAGCATCAGAGATATTACTCCACTGTCTACGGTCTGAGGATCAACATACTAGATTCACAGTTCTATGTAAGTGTTTAATTTGTACCGCTTTTGAATATCTATTTATGTGTTTCATACATCTTTTATCTAACGTTTTATAAATTTTCTTTATACAGTCATGGTTATTGAATGACTGGGAGAGATTGATGGGAAATGGGGCCGACAAACCCCACCGCAGTTGGTCTATGTTCAAGCATCAGTGGTCCGCTGTGGACCTTGCGGTGGTACGTGGATTGGTCCCGGCAGGAACCAAACCATGGAACGAAGTTGACGTGGTCAGTGTTTTATTTACATTGTTTGAATTTGAATTTTAAATAAATTTCCCACTGATAACACTTTGTTGAAACACATACAGGTTTTGATTCCTTGCAACCTTGGACGTACGCATTGGGCACTAGCCAGCGTCGACCTCACAACAGGGAGTATTTACCTGATGGACCCGTTCAGACAGGAGGTACCATTTCGCCATAGGAAAACGCAGCTCGCTTGCTTACAATATTTTTTACCAACGATGCTGCATGCGGTGGACTTTCACGGTCGCAGACGGAGGGGCGATATGACGTATACATTACAGAATAAGCCCTTTCCACTTAACATTGTGTCTAGAGACTGTGTGCCCCAACAAGATAGAGGGTATGACTGTTTAAAGATCTTATTCTATCCTAATCGGTTTTAATAACATTCAATTCTAACAGTTGTTTATGTGGTGAATTGCAGTGGTAACTGTGGTGCCCATACTTTGAGATTGATAGAGTACCTGGCAGCGAACATGGATACGTTCGACTGGTCAGAAAACGAAATGGGCACCATCCGAAAGAAGATGGTTGTGGAGGTTTTTTGTAACTCAAATGATTGGTCTTCCAGTTAGTGATTTAGTTGATGTACATAACATTTGAGTAATGAAACGAAATTATTTTAAAAAAATTTTAGTTGTTTGCAATTAACACTTGAACACACATTTGATATATTGAAATCCATAAACAATACATTGAATTGTAGACACTATAACAAAAGATACAGTATGGCATTAAACGAACAACCAATAAATATATCATAATAGTTCAACATAAAAAAGCATAATAACCAACGGTCTCATAACACAACTGTATCGAGCATGGTTCCCAACGTCTGGACGATGTTGGAAGACATCAAGTTGGAGACATGTTCCTTTTGTACTGCCTTGTTATGTTTGATCGCCTTCCTCAACGGCTCCATTCAATGCACGGTAGAGTCTTTCTCAGGGCACGTTTGTTTATTATGTCCAATTGAATGACAGATGCTGCACTTGCAACGGTATTCATCGGGAACACTTATGCTGGGACCTTCATTAACCATTGGTGGGTTGGAGCACCGCCTGCTATTATGTCCTGATTGTCCACATCTTCTACACGACTGTGTGGTTGTCCTCTTCGAAGACGAGACATGTCGACCTTCTATCGGGCGACTTGATTGTCTCTTCGACTTTGGATTTAAAACCACCCGAGATGCGATGTCGGATGACACTACCCATGAAGAAGGATGGCCAACAGGCATAATAGGAACCGAGTATGCATCAATAAATGTCTCTCTCTTGTAGTAGTCCGCACACAGAGATGTGAAATCCAAGTTTCGCTCCCTACAACAATGAAAACAATGAGATTCACGAACCCAAATAATATAAATCGTTAACTGTAACATCTCATGTACCTTGCCGCTGCGAGTGCATGAGAACATGGGAAATGGTCCATTTGGAATTTGTTGCATGTGCAAGTCTTCAAGTGTAAGTTAACCGTCCATTGGTTTCCCTTCAATTTGACGGAGAATATGTTCCAGTCAACTGGATTTACGGTCATATAATTGCACTTCTCGACACGTTTTAGGATCACAAGATGTGCTGCGTCGGTCAGTTGATGACGCATGGACCGTGCAGCTGCATGACGATCGTGAAACCACTTTTGTAGCATATTCCTAATGAACTCCGCCAGTGTCATCATTGGCAGTTGCCGTGCGAATTTTAGGCATGAGTTTATGCACTCAGCAACATTTGTGGTCATCAGCCTGTACCTTCTTTGGGGACAGTGTACGCGAGACCACTTGTGTGGACCGGCAGCAATGGCATATTCGAATGCACCCTTGTGCAGCCTATGTAACTCCTCCATGTGCCTGTTATAATTGAATTCACTGTACGTCCCTAGCTGCTGAATCCATTATGTCGGCAACATCCTTTCTGTGGAATCTCTTCTTCATATTTTCACCAAAATGCCAGAAACATATAGTATGGGTTGCATAAGGGAACACTTTAGAAATCCCCGCTTCAATGATTGCATGGCGATCGGAAATGAAAACCAGATCATCTATATGACCAAGGGCACCCCTCAAGCATTCCAAAACCCACTCCTATGAAAAGTTGTTTTCTGAGTCACCGTACCCAAAAGCAATTGGATACACCTATTCGTTTCCATCTTGTGCAGTTGCAACAAACATTGTACCCCCGAATCTTCCCTTCAAATGGGTACCATCAACTGCAATCACAGGACGCATACACCTCCGAAAACCTCTAATTAAGGACCCTAACGACATGAAAAAGTACAAAAATGTATCATCGTCTGCGCATTGTAAGTCGGTGATTGTGCCAGGATTTTGCTATTCCAAAACGTACGCAAACGATGTTAACAATTTGAAACTTTCTTCATGCGTTCCATAGGTCAAGGACAATGCATATTGCAAGACATCATGTGCCTTACTGTACATGACTTGGATGCCATACATTGTTTTCATATCGGCGATTATGTCCTTCGGACGCATGAGACGACCATCATGTTGTTGAAGTCTATGTGCAATGACTTCTCCGATTATGACGGCACTAGTTTATCGGTGGCGACGGTGAACCTCCTCCAAAGGACAACTGTGTTGGTTGACAAAACTTCTGACTTGGAAGTAAGTCCCTTCATCTCTCCTCACCGCTCTTAATTTTCACGTACAGTTGTCAATGATGCAAACTAGATGTAACGTTGTCTTATTAAACCTTTTCACCTTCCATTCAAAGTTCTCCTGCATTGAAAAAAGGCCAATTAGCCTCTTCAAATCCTTTTTACTCGGGAAAAATTGACCTTTATAAATCATGCATGTAGGTTCTTGCGTTGCCAAGGTGATGCTTCTACCAATACCAAATGAGTATGAATCTGCTCCGGGAATAACCCACGTTATCGTATTATTATAATCAGATACAGTTATATTACGTCGAACCTCGGAAGTCCCAGGCATATTTGGTATAGTGCAACTAACTCCTTGTACATGTCTTCCTTGTGTTTGAATTTGTGTACGCTCTTCATCCACATTTTCTAGATCATCTACCTGTTCATTATTTGCCTCATTATCCACCTCATGGTTCGGGTAATTGTTCATCTCATTGTACTGCTCAATTCGACAACCAAACACATCGCCAAATTGAGGTTCAACTACTTGGTCAACCTCTACCGGTGGGACACCACATGTTTTCCCCACTTTCGGCGAAACTCTTTTGAGGATACAGTTGGTTGCTACCGCTAAAGGATCCAAATTGTTGGGTATTTTCAGGAGGAGGAATATCATTCCTATCACATCTCCAGGTGTCCTCTGAGTTAGACTTACACATACTTGAGGGATCACCTGATCTTCTCCTAGCATAAACTGAACATCATCGTTATTTCTTATAAATGTACGATATGTACTGCCAGGAACGATTGATACTAATGCCAGATCAACATTGAATTTGTTTACCTCATACTTCACAATGGTATGCACGATCGCCACCAATTCTTCGTAAGTCATATTCTTTGACACATACATTCCCTGGTTATCGGATCCAACAAACCTCTGACTTCCGTCGGGTAGTTGCTCCCATTGACCGTTGTAAGATATTACTATTCTAACCCGATTCATGATGCTGTCAAATTAATCAAAACTATTAATAAAAACTCAGGAGTACAAAATATTTTCATAAATTACATTTACAAAGGCTCGGGTGAGGATATTTAAAAGGCTCGGAGAACACTAGCAAAGTCTCGGAGAATACATGAAAGTCTCGAAAAAGACATTTTTGGTCTCGAAAAAGACTTTAAAAGACTCGATTAGTAATTCAATAAAAAGTCTCGGAGAAGACCTAACAAGGCTCGATTAGTGATTATTTGAAAAGTCTCGGAGATGACTTCAAACGTCTCGGAGAAGACTTGAAAAGGCTCGGATAAGACATGAAAAATCTCGATTAGTGATTTTTGAGGAGACATGAAAAGGCTCGGAGAAGACTTGAAAAGGCTCGATTAGTGATTTTTGAAAAGTCTCGGAGAAGACATGAAAAAGCTCGGAGAAGACTTGAAAAGGCTCGGAGAAGACTTGAAAAGGCTCGGACAAGACATGAAAAGGCTCGGACAAGACTTGAAAAAGCTCGGAGAAGACTTGAAAAGGTTCGATTAGTGATTTTTGAAAAGTCTCAGAGAAGACATGAAAAAGCTCGGAAAAGACTTGAAAAGGCTCGGAGAAGACTTGAAAATGCTCGAATAGTTATTTTTTAAAAGTCTCGGAGAAGATTCAAAAGGCTCGGAGAAGACTTGGAAAGGCTTGGACAAGACATGAAAAAGCTCGGAGAAGACTTCAAAAGGCTCGATTACTGATTTTTGAAAAGGCTCGGAGCAGACATGAAAAGGCTCGGAGAAGACATGAAAAGACTCGATTAGTGATTTTTAAAAAGGCTCGGAAAAAGGTGACAAAGTCTCGAAGATCCACAATTGTCACAATGAAAATGTGAACAAATGAAAAGAAGTATTTGCACGAAATATTACCTTGCTGTAATGAAGCACGTCCAGTTGTTTGGATCTTGAACTTCTATTTGTATTGAGAGAGAGAGAGATATTGAGAGAGAGAGAGAGAGAGAGAGAGACTAACCCCGTTATCGTTTTTGTTGGAAGTGTGGAGAGAGAACCAAACAAACAGAATAACATAAATGATTATCTAAGGGCAATTTTGGTAGTTCACCATAATAGATGCCTTTTAAACTTAAGTTATTAAACCGGTCATAGAGTCACCAAATGAGTTGGAAAATGTGATACTTTCCACCATTTCCACGTATCAATAATGCTTTATAATTTTAAACATTTTTTTTTTTTAAAGAATTACACTATTTCATAAATTTGTGGTTTTTTTGAGAGGAAGGAAGACTCGAACCTGCAACCTCGTGATGCAGGCGAGGTGCGTGGGAGGTTTTACCACATGACCAACCTCATCATGTCTTACATAATTTAAAACAATTAACACAAATTGTTTGGTAAGTAATAATTAATTTGTCATTATTATTTCATTCTTAATATCATCTCATGAATTATAGGAATTATAGGGTGAATAAATCACTTATCACTTAAGTTGGGACTTTGGCCGACATCAAATAATAATAATAATTGGAAAGGTATGTCACTCACACCTACACCACGAGATTGTGGGTTCGAGTTTCTCCCCTCATCAAATCTTTTTTTTTTTTTTTTTTTTTTTTAATGACATTATAACACACAAATCTTAAATTAAACAACATAGGTAAAGGAATATGTTAGAGAAATTTGACACTTTAATTTTACATAAAAACCTTGACCAGCAAAAACCAAGAGGCCAAACCACTTTGGTTACTTCGTCACAGAATCCACTGGTTAATAAAACAAATACAACATAAGGTTGATTCTCTTAAACACTTAAACACACCACTCTTGGTTACCCAATCCGTATTAACTGAATTTACTAGACTTGAACTCAACAATGAAAGATTTGGTCTAAGTTTGTTCGATGTAAACTATGATCGAGTTGAAGCTCAACTCAAAGACTAGATGCTCTTTTTGGTTATAAATTAAAAAAATATTGTTTTTCATTTTAAAAAATGACTTTTAATTACATCCTGGATCATGTGTAAGCTGAATTGGCAACACTTCCCTTAATAAGTGACATGCATGGCTGCTTGATTTGAATACATTCGTAATATTTAATTGAAGGATACTCTATCTATGTCGTTTTCTTTGTATTTGATTCCAATATATTATATGTATATCTTTCATATTTAATTCTTTGATACTCATTTGAGATCATGAGGGCTTTTCTTTTCTATATATGTTAGGTAAAGACTGCTTCAGCCACCCCAACCTGTACCTCTCCATTTAATTTCATTTTCTTCAAAGGACGTTGTTGTGGCCATTTCCCTTGTGTTATGTTGACCACCACCAACCTCAAGCATTCATGCTACTAAAATAACAAAGCTTGTCAAATTTATTGGATGAACTATTATAATATTAAAACAGAATGCTTGAGAGGAGTCAAAGTAAAATAAAATAAAATAAAAAATTACTACCATTTAAAAATAAAAATAAAAATGAAAATCGATAAAATTCATGTAAATCAGTTCGGTTATTTATTTACCCTTCAATAAAGTTTATGGCATGTATATTTGTTTTCAGATGATCTTCTTCTTTAAACCTAACAGTAGATTTTGTTTATTCTATATATAAATATATATATATATATATATATAATGACAATATATATACGGAAATTTTCTTATGAGAATGCCCTGATAGAATTATATAAGGATATTAAATGTGAGCTACTCGTTTTACATACTTTAACTTGGTATGTATGCACTTGTCAAATCACTTTTATAAATGAGTGACTCACATTCAATATACTAATAAAATTATATAAAGATATCCTGATAGGAACGAGAACGTATATATAGAATAAAGGTAGATTTTGTTACTTTTTTTGTTGTTGAAAATAAGGTAGACTTTGTTCCGTAAGTAAGAAATGTCAACAATCCAAAAAAAAAAAAAAAAAATGATTTTCTCACTTTTCAAAATAAAAAACAATAATACTTTTGTCCCATAAATCATAATGCCATTCCCATTAAGGAGGGAGATATCAAATATCAAGTCCCAAAGCTCTAGATTCCATTTCTAAAAATGATAAGATAACTCTAATGAAATCTCAGCCGTTGGTTTTCAAATCGTAGGGCTGTGGTTCGCATCAAAATCAACCAACCATATCAACAAGAAGAACAAACCTGACCACATTTTTTAGGTACTATGACGTAAAATGTCAGCCATAGACATATTTTTCCATTCCAAGGTTGATCCCTGAATTTCTCAATTATACCCCTCCACCACCAAAATCTCTCAGTGGGACCCACCACAATTTCAATTAAATTTTCTGTTCAAACAACTATGGTTAAAGGTTATCGTGTGAGACAAAAGACAAATAAACAAAGTTATGACTTATGAGTGGGTTTTGTTATTTCGGATTAAAAAAATATAAACCCTAAAAAATTAATAATATATTTTTACATATGAATTGAGTTGAGACATAAAGAGATAACCTTATTGTGAAAGAGAATTTGCCACCAAAGAACCTGGGATTTTTCTGCCATAAAAACCATTAAGCATTTTGATCCATTGAATCTCAATCTTTTTTTGATTCAATTTCTTCCATACATTTTCTTTCGGATCTGTATCCTTTTGTACAGTGTGATATGATAACTTCAAAAACTGTCTTTTTCTGCATAGGTGCTGTGTCATCACCTACCACCACCACCAGATCCTGAAGTCATCAAAATTTTTAATTTTTATTTTTATTTTTATTTTTTAATCTTCATTTATATATATATATATACATGTACATATAATATTCACGTCTAAACAAGTATCACAGTGTATCCACCAACCCACCTCCCCACTCACTCCATGGAACCAAATTAATAAATTTCTTAGAACCCTTTTATGCTTTTCAACAACCCCATTTGCTTTGCTTTCTTTTAAAACTTTCGTTTTTAGATTTCCGTTCTCTGTCGTCTCTGTGCATCAATGGAGCGTGCAAGGCGGCTCGCTAACAGGGCAATTCTCAGACGCATGGTTAATGATTCCAAACAGTCCCGCCACCACAATGAATCATCATCGTCGTCGTTGTTGAATTCATCCAAATCACCTGCCTTGTACACTCCTTCAAGGTATGTCTCTTCATTGTCACCATTTGTTTCCAAGAATTCAAGATCGGATTTGCTACCATCTAGAAATGTGTCATATAATGGTCTTGGGTCACAAACTCGGTCCATTTCTGTTGAGGCATTGAAACCAAGTGATACTTTCCCTCGTCGCCATAACTCAGCTACCCCAGAAGACCAAACCAAAATGTCTGAATTGTGTGGTTTTGATAGTCTTGATTCACTTATTGATGCTACTGTGCCCAAATCTATTCGTATTGATTCTATGAAGTTTTCTAAGTTTGATGGGGGATTAACTGAAGGGCAAATGATTGAGCACATGACAAAGTTAGCATCAATGAATAAGGTTTATAAGTCATATATAGGTATGGGGTACTATAATACTAGTGTCCCACCTGTGATTTTGAGGAATATAATGGAGAATCCGGCTTGGTACACACAGTACACACCATACCAGGCTGAGATTTCTCAAGGGAGACTTGAGTCCTTGCTTAATTTCCAAACTTTGGTTACGGATCTTACTGGATTGCCTATGTCGAATGCTTCCCTGCTTGACGAGGGAACTGCCGCTGCTGAGGCAATGGCTATGTGTAATAATATATTGAAGGGAAAGAAGAAGACTTTTATTATTGCTAGTAATTGCCACCCTCAAACAATTGATATTTGTATAACTAGAGCGGATGGTTTCGATCTTAAAGTAGTTGTTTCGGATCTTAAAGATATCGATTACAAATCGGGTGATGTTTGTGGGGTTTTGGTTCAGTATCCGGGTACCGAGGGTGAACTTTTGGATTATAGGGAGTTTATTAAGAATGCTCATGCTAACGGGGCTAAGGTTGTTATGGCATCAGATTTGTTGGCATTGACAATGTTGAAGCCCCCGGGTGAATTTGGAGCTGATATTGTTGTTGGTTCAGCTCAGAGGTTTGGTGTACCAATGGGATATGGAGGTCCTCATGCAGCATTTTTAGCTACCTCCCAAGAGTACAAGAGGATGATGCCAGGGAGAATTATTGGTGTTAGTGTTGATTCTTCAGGGAAGCCTGCTCTGCGTATGGCAATGCAGACTAGGGAGCAGCATATCCGCAGGGACAAGGCTACCAGCAACATCTGCACTGCTCAAGTAAGAGATTATTGTTTTTCCAATTGCATTTATGTTTTACCTATTGGGACTATTTGTGTTGAAGTTGAAAAAGAATGCCATATTTTTGTCAGTAGTTTTCATAAAGAATTGGCTTTGCTTTGGTTGAATAATACATGCTTTTATCTAGGCTTTACTTGCGAACATGGCTGCTATGTATGCTGTTTATCATGGACCTGAAGGCCTCAAAACCATTGCTCAACGGGTTCATGGACTTGCTGGGGCATTTTCACTTGGGCTGAAAAAACTTGGTACAGTGGAAGTCCAGGGCCTTCCCTTCTTTGACACGGTGAAGGTGAAGTGTGCAGATGCACATGCCATTGCTGATGCTGCTTACAAGAGTGAAATAAATCTTCGCGTCAAAGACCCCAACACTGTAAGTATGACTTTTATTTTTTGTATCGATTGTTTATGATTTTGGTCATGAGATCATTGGAGTTATGTTGCCCCTCAGATCACTGTTTCCTTTGATGAAACAACCACCTTGGAGGATGTTGATAAGCTTTTCAAAGTTTTCGCTGGTGGAAAACCGGTGAGTACTATAATTATTTTCTATGCAGATGATTTACAAAAGAATTACAATTGTAAGAGCGTTTAAATGCTGATGTCGGGTCGGAGTCTTGGGTTTGAGTCGCCCCACATGATTATATTGAATTTGTTAATTGTGATATGAATTTGTTGTGTGTTTGTGTTTGGGCTCGAGCCACGTGGCAAGTCCCTTGGTCTTGCAAGTGAGGGGTATGTTAGAGTGCTTAAATACTATTGTTGGTCATTTCCTATCAACTTAAGCTTTGTGTCTAGTGGTTACCAACAACAATTATTTTACATCTAATTGGTACCTTTTTTGTTTCAACGTTCAGGTTCCATTCACCGCTTCATCTCTTGCAGAAGAGGTTCAGAATGCAATTCCTTCTGGACTAACAAGGGAGAGCCCTTTTCTGACACACCCCATCTTTAACACGTATAGTCCTTTCCAATACTCAAATACCTGTAGAGTACAATTTAGAGTTTGTTCTGAGTTATCTCTTTGTTTTATTTATTTTTATTTTTTTATTATTAGGTATCACACAGAGCATGAGTTGCTTAGGTACATTCATCGACTACAATCAAAAGATCTCTCACTATGCCACAGTATGATACCTTTGGGATCTTGTACAATGAAACTGAATGCAACAACTGAAATGATGCCAGTGACGTGGCCTAACTTCACTGACATGCACCCATTTGCCCCTCCTGAACAGGCTAAGGGTTATCAGGTAGTTAGTAACACATATCTTTGTACTGAAGTTCCACATGCATGATCTTTTTTATGCCCCATTATAAATTATTTCTGATTAAATATGGTTCTCTGTTTCTGCAGGAAATGTTTAATAATTTGGGTGACCTGCTGTGTATCATTACTGGCTTTGACTCTTTCTCTTTACAACCTAATGCTGGTGCTGCTGGTGAGTATGCTGGGCTGATGGTTATCCGTGCATATCATAAGGTATGTTGAATTAAGCCTTTTTCAACAAATTGTTCCCTTAGCCACTGGAGCCAAAAAAAGAAAAAAAAGTTGCGGGAATGCATTTTCCATTTGAGATGCTGTCTTCTATATAGCATTGTCTTGTTTCTATGAATCTTGTTGTATTTTCTTTCAGCTGTCTAGAAGTCCTCAGACCTCACTATATATCACCTGAAACATTCCTTAGTTTTCTTTACAGTGATTTGACTGATTATGCTGACATATGCTGATTAAAAACTCTAGGCAAGAGGTGACCACCACCGCAATGTGTGCATTATACCTGTTTCAGCACATGGGACAAATCCTGCTAGTGCTGCAATGTGTGGAATGAAGATTGTTGCTGTTGGAACTGATGCCAAGGGAAACATCAACATTGAAGAATTAAGAAAGGCTGCTGAAGATAATAGGGACAACCTATCAGCTCTTATGGTATGTATTTTTGAATCCTGTGCCAGAAATAGGAAACATCAAAGCGAAACTTTGCATGAGATATGTTCTCTGTTCATTTGTTATCTGATATGAATTTAAATTTCAGGTCACATACCCTTCAACTCATGGAGTTTATGAAGAAGGTATTGATGAGATATGTAAGATAATTCACGATAATGGAGGTCAAGTGTATATGGATGGTGCAAACATGAATGCACAGGTCTGTTTCCATTCTATGTTCTTTTCAACTTTCATTTTAGTGATGACTTTAATTCTCAAGGGCTCATATTGTAGAATGACATGAATTAATAGATTTGATTTTTTATCTCATTTGCTGGGTAGAAGTGGTGATGTGGGATTTATTTCTGGGATATTAAGGTAGTGAAAATTTAAACCTGCAGATTTAACTTACATAAGACTGGGAAAGGATCATTTGCATAATTGCATGGGCTATAAATCATCAACCTATATTAAACTCGACCACGCTTTTCTTATGATCTTCAGACATCATGTGAATATTATTTTTTGCATACATCTCTGCATTTTTATGTTGGTGAAACTTCCATCTGTTTTACATCAATAGAACCTCAAATAAATTTGTGCTAAAAATTCGAGTTTTACAGGTGGGTCTGACAAGCCCTGGTTACATTGGAGCTGATGTTTGTCATCTCAATCTCCACAAAACATTTTGTATTCCACATGGGGGTGGTGGTCCTGGTATGGGTCCTATTGGTGTAAAGAAACACTTGGCACCTTTTCTGCCTTCACATCCTGTGGTACATACTCTCTTACATTCATATACTTGGATCTTTTGTTTCATATATTACTCATGTTTCTTACATGGAGAAAATTGCATTGTTGAATTGGATTTTGGACTAATTTTATAAGGAATGACGTATGATACATAACCATCCCTTCTTCCAGAGATACACAATCGAGGCCATCCATCCTGATCTATTCTTTATCATCTATTTTTCCAAGAACAAATCAAATGACCATGATTAGCTAAAGAAGTTCTGCTTCTTTGATTTAATAAATCCCATAAGTGATTGAATATATCATGTAAAATCATTAAAATACGAGACTGATGACTTTCAGTATTCATTACTGACATCTTCATGTTCAAGGTATTTACTAGTGTAGTCTGCTGGTGCAATATGTTTTGTCTTCAGTTTTTAATTTTCTTTGTTGTGATAATGAAGGTATCCACAGGGGGTATACCTGCCCCTGAGAAGTCCCAACCCCTTGGTACCATTTCTGCTGCACCTTGGGGTTCTGCACTTATCTTGCCAATATCGTATACATACATAGCCATGATGGGATCTAATGGACTTACTGATGCTTCAAAGATAGCTATTCTGAATGCAAACTACATGGCAAAACGTTTGGAGGTTCCTCATTTCTCTTGAATATCTTTTGTTTTATGATCTATAATCATTAATATGGCATTACTGAAACCTTCTTATCCTTATACAAAGAATATAGTTGCTCTTGTTATCTTAACAACTTCAATTTGATAAGGTGACAAAATTTAATGTTCAGACTTTTGTAAACGTAGTGATGTGTGCATGGCATTCACAATCTTGCTTTACCCTTTAGCTTTTATGTTGCTACCTATTCAAGTTTGGGAATTTTTGACTTAGTTTTATAATCGTCTTGGTGATTGATATGGTGTACCAGAACCATTTTCCTGTTCTTTTCCGTGGGGTCAATGGAACCGTTGCTCATGAATTCATCATTGACTTAAGAGGCTTTAAGGTATTTGTCATTAGACATTTGTTTTAATCAGTTTTCTCTTTTGGCTACTGTTTATTTTTGCGACTCATTGCAAGCATTTTTTACTACAGAATACTGCTGGGATAGAGCCTGAAGACGTTGCCAAACGTCTTATGGACTACGGATTTCATGCACCGACAATGTCATGGCCTGTTCCAGGCACCCTCATGATTGAACCAACTGAAAGTGAAAGCAAGGTATAAAATCAAGGATCCGTCTTTTCAAGTCTTCTTCTTCTTCTTCTTCTTCTTCTTCTTCTCTCTCTCTCTCTCTCTCTTACCCACCAAATTTAATATATTTGCAGGCAGAGTTAGACAGGTTTTGTGATGCTCTTATCTCCATCAGGGAAGAAATTGCACTGATTGAAAACGGAAAGGCTGATATCAACAACAATGTTCTAAAGGTGAGCAGCTTGTTTCTTCACCATGACTATTTTTGTCGAATTATGAACTTTTGGAGCTGTCATCTAAAATGTACAAATGCAGGGAGCACCTCATCCACCATCATTGCTCATGGGAGATTCATGGACAAAACCATACTCTCGGGAATATGCAGCCTTCCCTGCTTCTTGGCTCCGGGGGTCGAAGTTCTGGCCTAGTACAGGTATGCATGTCCATTTTACCACATTTCCACTCTCAACTGCATCATCAAAATCTGCGATTCTCAAAATTATAACATAACTGTTTGTCTACACATTATCATCACTCATTTTTTTTATTTCTGTTTGTATAAACTAACTTAATTTCCTTATAAGACCAACATGTTCACATTCCATATTAGGTTAGCCTACATCAGACTGCAATTATTTTTGATAAACCACGCCATTGTCTGTAACGGTGTACCTTGGCTATTTTTCTAATATTCTTTTTCTTTCACCAGTAAAATCAGTGACATAACAAGGATCTCAAATTCTCAGTGCCATAAATTTCTCATTGGTCTGCATGGCTGCATTCCATATATGTTTTCTGTTCGATTTAGTAGGCAGAGTGTCTAATCTGAGTGCTCATGAACCTGTGACTTGTAGCTTAGAAGCATTAACTTAACATCGTTTATTTTAGTAGCTAGCTTGATTCAACTGACTCTTGAATTTTCTGGACTGCTGTATCAGGACGTGTGAATAATGTGTACGGTGACCGCAACCTCATATGCACTCTTCAACCAGCTTCACAGGTTGCTGAAGAACAGGCTGCAGCAACTGCTTAGTCTCGATGACTGTGGCGCCCCTCAATGCAAGGTTTCTTGGCAGTAAACCTGGAAATTGGAACCAGATTCGTTATGATTTCGATGTAAATAATCTATTCATACATACTCTTATGCCCTAATGAAGCTTTGTGACTTCCATTCCTTCCCTCCATATACTGATGATCATTTGCTTTAAATAACAATTAGTTGCTTAATTGCAACTTAAATAATGTAATTATCGTTGCCCACCTCGTCTCTCTATTTCTCTTTTGCAGTAATTGATATTAAACTGCACTTAAGATATATTTACACTGTTTTTACTTTTTAGAGTGAGAAATTAGATATCTTTTTATTATATTTGATTGAAAAATATATAAACATTGATAAAGACAAAAATTGAAAAAGATGAAAAAAAAAAAAAAAAAAAAAAACCATTTGACTGTAACCCAAAATGCCAAAACTTACTATCTTTATTTAATGGTTATAATTTGCTGTCCATGTAAGAAGATTCTGAACCCATTTGGCCAGTTGTAGGTGTACGTGTGGTGAGACAGTCAATATCAGAACCAGATTCTTATCAGCCAAGTCTGTAGGCTGTATCTTCCTCTGTGTTCCAATCTTACCGACAAAACTGTCAACCTTATTGGTTTCACACTCTATAGATTATTAATGTTCTCGATATATTTTTTTTAAATAAAAAAAATTAGAAATAGATATTTTTAAATAGAATATGGTATATGAAGATATGTGAGGTGTTTTCCTTCTGGTGTTTTGAGAGTTGGTATCAGAACTATACAGTTACCGTTTGATCTTGAGAATAGACCTATTGATGAAATCACATTAGTTTTTATGAATTTTGATCTGAAATTTTTTGTGGATAATAAGTTTATTGAAATATATTTATGAATAAAATTTAAGAATTTTTCAATTACTAAAACTTTTTTTTTATTTTTTATTTTCCTATATTTCTCCCATTTTTTTCTGATATCTTTATGTCTAACAAAATCGGGATAAATAGTTCTAGTACTTCAAAAAATTTCAAATTTTATGAGTAAATAGTTTTCTTTAAACTTATCATCTATAAAAAAAATTCAGATCAAAATTCATAAAAATCGATTTGATTTCATATATATATATATATATATATATATATATACACACTGTATATCACATACGGTGATGGCAACTCGAATCTTGAACATTCTTCACCATTAATAGACTTCTTTACTTTTATTGATTAATTCTTGTAACTTACATATCATGAATGATATTTCGGATATAAAATTTAGGTGAGGAAAATATACAATGGACTTCTCTAAATTTTCATACCATAACCTTTTTATTAAAATAAAAACTTTTTTGACCGGTAGATAAACTTTTACAAATGTGCACTTCTAGTCTATTAGGATAATTTCAAGAAAACAAGAAGAAAGAAAAGGAAGAGACAAGAAAGTAGAAAGAGAAGAGGCAAATTGCTCAAATATTCGATGCTTTTAATTAATTGGTCCAAGACTATATATAGTATGGTACAAACAACTGAAATACAACTAAAATAATTCATGCCAAGTAAAAAAGAAATAATGCCAAAAGGAAAGGAAATAATGCCAAGGAAAAAGGAGCTACTTAGATGGAAAACATCCCCAGTCCCCACTAACAGTCACACTAACAACTCCAGTTATTCAACAAACTAACAGACAAGACTAAGTCATTGTGTGACAATCTCACTTGCACGTGCGTGGCTTGTAAGGCTGGTCTTCCACTTGAGCTGATGATGCATATGCATGGCTTAGGCAATGGTCACATATCATTCCCCACCACTTGAAGAATCCTTGTCCTCAAGGATGAAGTTTGGGTAAGTCTTCGAAAAACGCCACTTGTTTTCCCATGTCGCGTCTTCAAGTGGTGCCCCGATCCATTTTACCAATATTTCTGTCTTGGGCCGATAGTTCCCTTTTCGTATAATGCGGCTGTCTAAAATTGTTTTAGGCTGAGGAAGTATTGTCGAAGAGTCAGAAATTAGGGGCAGCGAAGCCGAAACAGGCGAAACAGGTCCCAAATGCTTTCGTAATAGACTAACATGGAAAATATTATGGATTTGTGACCAACGGGCAAGTCCAACTGATATGCAACTGGTCCGATTTTCTCCACAATCTTTAATGGCCGGAAGAATCGAGGAAAAAGCTTAAGCGAACTTCGAAAGGCTACGGAAGTTTGGCGATACGGCTGTAACTTCAAGTAGACGTGGTCCCTCACAATGAATGAAACCTCGCAGCTGTGGCGATCAACCTGACTTTTCATCCTATCTCGTGCCTGTAAGAGATTATGGGGCAAGGCACGCATAATAGATTTAAAATAGATATTTTAAAATAGAATATAGGTATTTTTAAAATAGAATATGATATATGAAGAAGTGTGAGGTGTTTTCCTCTCGATGTTATGAGAGTTGGTATCAGAACTACACATTTACCGTTGAGGGAATGGGGCAAAATAGCACTTTTTAAAGTTGGACTTGTGCAATTGTCACCGCATTACTAAGTCATGTTTGATTAGCACCAAAAAATGTATTGAGACCAAAATGCCCCCACTTTTACTTTTGTCCACTTTTCATTTTCATTTTCCCTCACTTTGTCCAAATAGTGAGTCTCCTTTCTTCCAAGACACAGTCTAAGCTTCCATTTTAGAATTCGTTCTTCAATCGTTCTTCCTCCTTTCTTCCATTTCACAGCTCATTCTTTCATCGTTCTTCCTCTCCTTTCTTCCGTCCAGTTCATTCTTCCACTGAGGTTTGAAAAGTATTTTCCTACAATAATTTCAAATTTAGACTAGTTAATTGGATTATTGGAAGGTAAGTTTCAATAATAAACTAATTTCAATTTTTTCAGTTGTGGCCTAGAAGCTTGCACTTTCAATTTGTGAGATGTTTATGTTGAACTAATGCGAATTCTCCATTTTTAATTTCAAATCTAGACAAACTATTTGGATTATTGGAAGAGTTGATAAAAATAAATTTCCTCCATAAAATAGTTGAGAAACTCGTGAATGACATTTTTTTCAGTTCTGGTATGGAAACTTGCACTTTCAATTTGTTAAATGTTATGGTGAACTGAACCAAATTCTCCATTTGGATCTGATTTGTTGGAACAGTATGTATTTTTCGAGACTTAATGTTTTTATTTTCGTATATATTATCGAGACTAATTTATATCAATTCTGAGACCTATTTATATCATATCCGAGACTTATTTATATATTTATCGAGACTTATTTGTATCGTTGTCGAGACTTATTTATATAGTTTTCAAAACTTACTGGGATGAATTAGATTGACAGTAATTTTTTTCCAAGACAATGGATCGTGTTAGAATATTGATATCATATAATGGACGCTGGAATGAACTACTGGATGGAAGCCAAAGATATGTCAGAGCCGTTAATAAATGTATATATGTCCGAAAGAATTTGACATACGAAGGACTGTTGGGGGTTGTAAAGGCCATTGTCAAATATGATCCGAATAGGTATGAAATTGACATACAATCAATATTCGTTGGTCTAGACAGTACATGTCACACTATGATAGCGGATGATGATGAATATCGTTGGACATACAATCAATATCGTTGGAAACAACTTGTAATGATTTTTTTTTAAAAAAAAAAAAAAATTATCTCACTTTTTGGATGACAGTAATGCTTCCATTTTTCTTAATTCTACTTTCTTGATGACATGTATCAACATTTCTTTATTCTTTGTAAAAGCTAAATTACAATTCTTGGTTTGTAATTTGCAAGTGGATGGCTAGTAGGTGTTATGTTGCATTATAAAATTCGTAAGTGTAGGTTAAAATATTTGTAATATAGAATGACATTTGTTTTCAATAAGTCTCGAATGTATCAAATAAGTCTCGACATGACGAACATAAGTCTTGAATGTATGAAATACGTCTCAAAATTATTGATATAAGTCTTGAATGTTCCGAATAAGTCTTGAAATTATTGTAATAAGTCGCGAATGTTCCGAATAAGCCTCGAATATACAATAAATCTCGACAATATTATAATAAGTCTCGAATATAATAAATTAGAGACTTACTGAAAACAATTCCATCCATTCAAAAATAATCATTCAATTCCATTAAAAAATATTCATTATAAACACAGTCACACATTAGTCCATGTCAATTCTATCCAACATAACCATTCAAAAATAATCAACATAATTCATCCAACCGTAATAACAAAAATAATCCATCTGTTGTTAATCAACATTATAAATACATTCAGATTCTTGAATCAGTCATTTTACAATCGTTTAAGTCTCGAATAAACAAGATTTATTTCTCGAATACATGTTAAATAAGTCTCGAAAAGAAATATTTAAGTCTCGAAAATACATATATAAGTCTTAAAAATGCATATTTAAGTCTCGATTTTTTATTTTTTTATTTTTTAAAAAGGTAAGCTTTATTCAAAAGCAACGGAAATAAAAAAGCCAAGAGCCATAGGCACAAGGCAAGCCACCAGGCATAAAGAAAGGCAAGCACAAATGCCACCAAAAACAACAAACACACCACCAAGATTGGTATTTAAGTATGGGCAAGCATGGGTAGCCACTTTGAGAGGAGACGTGTACAGTTTTGGTGTTGTCATGCTTGAGTTGCTTACCGGGAAGAGGCATGTGGAGGTATTCAAGCCAAAGATGTCAAGAGAATTGGTTGGCTGAGTGCAACACATGAAGAGTGAGGGCAAACAAGACCAGGTTTTTGATCCTCTCCTAAAAGGGAAGGGCTTCGATGAAGAGATGCTGCAGGTGCTAGAAGTCTCCTACATGTGTGTCAACTAAAACCCTTTCAAGAGACCTACCATCAATGAAGTTGTGGACTGGCTAAAGAATGTCCACAGAAATGAAAAATAAAGTTTGCCTTTAAACACATGATGTTAAGCTCATATGTATACTTGCACAAAAAACATGGATTTATTGAAGAAAATTTTCTCTTCATTCTACCTATGTAAATCTTATTTATAATATACAAGAATCTTAGTCAAGTAATTGAACTTGTAAGATAATGAACTAGGATTATAATTGTAATCTTCTTATGAAAACAACAGTTATGAATGCATGAGCCAATCCTAGTTAATCATTATAATTGTAATCTTCCAACTAATAAGTCTTAATGTTCTAATTGGTTTAAAAAGAAGATGAAATCTAACAAGATGCAAACAGCAAAAACAGCCCCACCAAGACCGCCAAAACAACAAAACAATAAGGAACCCAAGACAAAACAACATAAAACAATACCAGGAACAAAACCCCTAAAAAACAGAGGAGTGGAAACAACCCATAAGACAGAACTAGAAAACCTAAAAACCAAAAAACCAAAAAACCAAAAGTTCCAAACAAAACATATAATTATATAACTACAGTAGTCTCAAATGGAAAACTTATTTCGAGAAAACATGAACACACCTCCAGTAAGTCTCGATTATTCACCAATAAGTCTTGATAATAATTAAATAAGTCTAGAATACAAATGAATAAGTCTAGATAAATTGTAAGAAAGTCTCGAATATCCTGAAAAACTCTCGAAATGGATAAACTTCTATTCGACAAATACAAACCCACCAACACCACCACTGTTCATCTTCTCCTATTCGACAAACACAAACCCACCGACACCACCAATGTTTCAGATTCAAACAAACTTCATTCACATTCAAACAAATCCCATTCAAATTCAAACAAAAAAGCAAACTCACCATTCACATTAAATCGACAACAAATTTACAAAAATAAAAATCGAAAAGCAATTATTTTTTTTTAATGATAGATTCAAACGGATTCAAATCAACCACACAACAAAAGACAAAATAAGTATAACACCACCATTCATATTCAAACAATAAAACACCACCACTAACATCAAACTCACAAAAAACTAAATCAAAATGAAATAAATTTTAAAAAATCAACAATATCATATTTGAAAACAAAACCCGAACGAAAATACCTCAAATCTTGCGAGAAATCTGTTCGACATGGCGCCGGAGTTTTGTGGCTGTCGTTGAAGTCCTCACAGTTGTGGCCAATGTCGTTGATGACCTCGTGGTTGTCGCCGTCAATGGGGTTGTCCGTCAAAGTCCTCGTAGTTGACGCTGGTGCCATCGAAGACCTCGCCGTTGTCGCCATCGTCGCCGTCAATGGGATTGTTCAACTCTTTCTTTCTTTCCTTGAGTCAATGAGTAAAGAAATTTGAGATGAAAAAAATAAAAAAGTTACAAATAAATAATAAAATCCAAGGTGATTGATGCCCTAATATGAGGGTATTTGTGTCCGAACATATACTTTAGTGTTGTTAAACAACACTTATTAATGTGGTGCTATTTGTGAAAGACCCCACCCCCCCCCCCCCCCCCCCCCCTTTCAAAAAGTGATATTTCATTTTTGATCCCTTTATTTGATCTTAATAATAGACCTATTGATGAAATCATATCAATTTTTATGAATTTTGATTTGAATTTTTTTTGTGGATAATAAATTCATTGAAATCTACTTATGAATAAAATTTAAAAAATTTTCAAGTACTACAACCTGTTTTTATTTTTAATTTTCCTATATTTCTCCCATTTTTTCTGATACCTTCATGACTAACAAAATCGGTATAAATAGTTCTAGTGTTTGAAAAATTTTCAAATTTAATTCGTAATTAGATTTCATTAAACTTATCATCCACAACAAAAAATTCAGATCAAAATTTATAAAAATCGATGTGATTTCATATATATATATATATATATACACACACGGTATATCACATATTGTGGTGGCGACTCGAATCTTGAACATTCTTCACCATTAATAGGCTTCTTTACTTTTATTGATTAATTTTCGTAACTTATATATTATGACTGATATTTCAATATAAAATTTAGTTGAGGACAATATACGATGGACTTCTCTAAATTTTCATACATTAACCTTTTTATTAAAACTAAAACTATTTTGACTGGTAGATAAACTTTTACAAACGTACACTTCTAGTCTTCTACTCAATATAATTCCTTCAATTGAATCCTTAATTTTTTCAATTTTGTATATAGGTTTTTCATATCATTTGATAATAATGCTTGTTCATTCTAATTAATGGAGCTAAGTTGATATTTTATTAAATACAACATTTAGAATTTAGAAATATGATGTGACATTGGACTTAACCACAATAAATACGTTCTAGCATAATTTCCATTAATAATTTCAATCTCAATTAAATTCTTTAATCATTGAACTTTAAGTCTTTAACATAGCATTGTATATATATATATATTAAAGTATTACGTTATTACGTAAATTCGGGTTTTTTCAAGAATGGGAATTGAAGAGTACTTGAATCCTTAACCTTGTGAAGCAGGTGTGAGAGGTTTGCCACCGGATCAACTCATCTCGTCGTATATTAATTACAACTTGTTCCATACTAAAATTACCATAAATAATAACATTATATGGTATAAAATAAATGTATAATACTTTAAAATAAAATAATAATAATAAATTAATGGTCGGCTTTGATTTTGAAAATTTACAAATTGAAATCAAAATAAGTCATCATAGTTGGATTTGCCAAATGTGTTTTAAAATTGATAAAAGAAAATAAATAGGATTAGAATCAGCATTTAGACGAGAGCCACCCACAAAATATTCCCCCACACCTATGTTTTAATGAAACCTTTTTATTTCTAAAATACTTTTATATTTAATTACTTAAAATATATGGCTTTATAATTAGAAATTAAATTTACTTCATATACCTAAAAGTTTGAACATCCAATCTATCATACACCCTTAAATATATATTTAATCAAACCCAACATCAATCAGAAAATATAATTATTTTTTTTCACATATAGACAAGGTATAGATGAACAAAGAATTGACTTCATTAATTCCAAATGCATTCGGATATGTTTACTTTTATTTTTATTATTGTTTTGTGATTAAATAAAAAATTATTGCGGTTGTAGTCTTGTAGAACACTTTAAAAAAAAAAAAAAAAAAGCATTTGTAGAATTCAATCAAGTTTATATGGTTCTCACACAACTCACTCGCTTACTTTAGTTTTAATTCAAGTACAAATTCTTGTTAACTTTGGTTTGTTAATCCAAAAACTTGGTGGATGAATTTTTTTTTTTTTTTTTTAAAAACAAATTTTTAAATGAAAAAAAAATTGATTTTTTTGGTGATTGAAAAAAATATATGTTTTTTTAAGGCAAAAGAAGCTGCATATTGTTGTTGTTTTCTATGATGATGATTAAGAGCGTGTTTACTAATCAAGAATCCTATTTAGGAAAGGAAATTAAGTTTCTAATTTTTTAATTTCATTGTTTACTAAATTTTTAGGGAATTAAATTCTGTGGACCCCACTCACAAATCAGGAATTAAGTTTCTTATAGAAAGAGAATTTGATTCCTTCCACCCATCCTAGGAATCAAGTTCCTTTTCTGATTGAAAAAGTAATTCATAATATATTTACTAAAATATCCTCATTAAAAAAAAAAAAACCAATCTTCTTCATGATTATTTACTATTGTTTTTAATTTCCGTAAATCATATTGGTTTACATAATCAATAATTTATATTATTCAAGCCGTGTGATTTCTGAAAAATTCATATATATATATATATATATATATATATATAATTATAGTGTTATGAGTAATATATAATATATATTTTCATACTAATAAAAAAATATTTCATCATGTTTTATACACAAAAGTATTTATGTAATCAATTATGGCCATTCTGATTCCTTCGTTTAAGTAAACACTAAAATAGAATAATATGGTAATTAAAAATTCAGGAGAAAATGTTTAATAGGTAATATTTAATATAATGATTTAGGATAGATAATTACATTTTTTTAATAATTTAATTTAAAAACGATTACTCCTTAGATGAATCAAAAGGTTATAATGATTCATCCTAACTTTTATTAAAATGAAACAGAGTGTTATTAGAAATTTATTTTTTAAAATGGAGTGTTTATAGAATATGAGTACCAAAAGATAAAAAATATAATTTTGGAACAAAATGAAGTGTCTTTATAATATATTTTTTAAAAATTTAAAATTTGAAAATGAAGTGTAAAAAAAAAAAAAATGGATTGTCAAAAGAAGCTCTTATTAAATTATTAAAAAAAAAATTCTCTTTCCTAAATCATTAGATTAAATATTACGTATTAAACTTTCTCTTCTAAATATGTTATTACCATATTAAACACTCTTCCTAATTAATCTCTCTCCATTAAAAAAAAAAATCATATTTCCATACTTTCTCGGTCAATGGTTAAAGAAAAAAAAAACTTATGAATATTTTAGTTTTTTACTAAAAAGCAATATATATATATATATATATTAAAAATTCAATTTTTTTAATAAAAAATATAAAGATATATGAAAGCTTGAATTGTTTCAACTAGATTCGATTAAACTCAGAATTTCGAAGACTAATGAAAGAATTAAAGTTCTTTAGGCAATCACATGTCAACAAGAGTAACAAAAAACATTTTCATACTTCGATTTAAAAAAAAATAAAAAATCAAGGTACTTGTTTTTAAAAATTTTAAAAATATATATATATATATATATATATATATATACATATGGTTTCTAAAAATCAAGCTTATTAGTAAATTTTATTTTTTCCTTAACTGTTAGTCTTGTTTGAGAAAGAATGAAGATATAAAATTAGAAATATATATTGGAGGAGAGGGTTTAATATGGTAATTAAAAATTAAGGAGAAAGTATTTAATATGTAATAATTAACCTAATGATTTAGGAGAGATAATTTCCTTTTTTAATAATTTAATTCAAAAAAGATAAAAAGGATAATTTTATAATAAAATGAAGTCTCTTTAGAATTTTTTAAAATTTAAATTTAAATTTAAATAGAATTTGATATTAGATGAGAATAAAAAACAATGAACCGGAAAATATTTAATTTAGTAATTTTGGTTGCATTAAGGGTAAATTTTAACAAAAAGGCTAAAGGACATAAATAATATATATAGGGTAAATTACATTGCACCCCTTGGGTTTGGCCTGGAGACACTTAGATGGAAACATTTTGTTTTTCTACACTAACACCCCTGTTTGACCATGGTAAGGTTCAAAATGCCCTTGGGTGCCAGTGTAAAAAAACTTTTATTTTTTATTATTATACAAGGGCATTTTCGACAATATAAGGGTGTTAGTGTAGAATAACAAAACTTTTCCATCTAAGTGTCTTAAGGCCAAACCTCAAGGGGTGCAGTGTAATTTACCCATATATATATATATATATATATAATTTTATTTTTTATTTTCATAAAGAGTTCAGTCTCATGTTTTTTAAAAAAAATGATAAATATACACACAAAAATAGGGTTAATTGCAATAACTTACCCTGAGTTTTGTCAAAAAAATTTAATATTCAACTAATGGTTTTAATTGCAGCAGACCCCCTTGTCCACAATTGACTTCCATCTCATTTAATGGTTGACTAACATTTGAGTGCAAGAAGTCAAAAATACCCTTATACTTTGTTTGAAAAGTCTTAATTACCCTTTACTTTGAAGATAATCATTAAACTATTAAAAAATAAAAATAATAAGTAAAATTATAATAAACTCTTGAAATTGAAGAAATAAAATCTTAAAAAAAATAATAAAATTAAAATCAACATAAATGATCTACAATTTTTTGTTTTTTTACCAAACTTTCTCTTTACATTTCTGTTTTTTCCAAACTCTCTCTCTCTCTCTCTCTCTTCTCCCTCTCTTCCTTTCTATATTCTTTACTTCTTTTCATTTTCTCACTTCCCAAACACCAATTTCCCAGATTTTAAAAACCATCTTCATCACTTAAACACACCCAACTTCTTCTTCATCATCCATGAATCACCCCAACTTCATCTCTCAAACATCTCTTCTTTAACTTCATCATCTAATTATTCCTTCAAAGCTTTATCTTTGAATAAACAAATCCATCAATCCACAATCAATCTTTATCAACTCAATAATCTATCCAAAAAAATAAAACTTTTTTTTTTTCAAACAAAAAACAAGTCCATCATTGATGGGGCCACTCCGGCTACAGAGGATTTGCTCCTCTTGCTCCTCACACGGATGAGTGTCGGTTCTTCGCGGAGGATCGTATTTGGCTCTCTAATAGAGAAAATTGGATCTTCATTATTGGAGGAAACCCAGATCTCTTTCCTTCAATGAAGATTATGTTTCTGTCTTTGGAAGGGAGACATGGTTCTTCATTTGTTGGAGGAGAACCAGATCTCTTTCCTTTAATGGAGTTTTGAAATCTTTATTATACATACATATATATATATATATATATATGTATATATAGTTTTTAATTAACAAATAAATAGATAATTTATTATTGAGTAATTCTATATACAACCGTGAAGTGCGCAATTGCCGCGTCACCGCTTTGGAAAAGAGTGAATAAAACACATGAGACCCGCTTAAAAAAATATAGGTCTCATGTGTTTATTCACTCTTTTCCAGAGCGGTTACGCGGCGGTTGTGCACTTCACGGTTGTATGTGGAATTACTCTTTATTATTATATCAGCCCAAAAATAATTGATTGCGTAAATGACGATTTTACCCCTTGATATCTAGTCAACCGTTATCTTTAACATTTTTTGACTAATGGTAAGGGGGCTGTAGCAATTAAAGCCATTTGTTGTATATTAAGCCTTTTTGAAAAATCTCAAGGGCTGTTATTGCAATTAACCCCACAAAAATACAAAATATAAAATACCAAAAAATATTGATTGTTATGGAGGTGAAAAGTTTTTTGGTCATAATAAGGGGCTCCGGAAAATTCAGAGTAGTTTTAAAAGGTGTTTCTAGGTGACCATATCTAACAAAAAAAAAAAGAGTGAGTAATGCTAGGTTTTACACCTAAAATCATACATTTTCAATCACAATACATGTGGCAGTTGATGTATCAATTGATAAGTGGATACATGGATAAGTGAGATAAAACATTATTAATATGTATCCACTCACCAATTGACATTTCAACTACCACATGTATTGTTATTGAAAATATGTGATTGTAAGTGTAATATCTAGCATTACTGTTTCTTCATATATTTATCTTATCTTATCTTCCAAGCATGAAAATAATATAACAAAGGATGAGGAATTAATATCATAAAATTAACTACCTATACAAATTATTTAAGATTTATCATAAAATATGAATGATTTCATTCAACTTGAATTAATATACAACAATTTCATAAACCCACTTGACAAATTTATTTTTCATCATTGATACAATGATATGAATATAAACATGTCTAAAAATGATAGTTTAAAGAAGATGAGCTTCCTTGCTCACTATGAAGACCTTAAATTAATGATGAAACAATTTCATACACATCAATATATTGATCATTCCAAAATTATAAATTCGTTTTCTTTACGATGATTATATGAAGTTTGATCTCTCTCCATATATATACCGAATAGGTCAAAGATATGTCAAAACTTGAATATTTAGTTCGAACCCACCACCACTATCGTGTAAAAGGAAATGTATACCATTGATTTATTTTATTTTATTTTAAATATGCTTGAAAAAAAGTATCTGATCTAGCAAACATTATATACTTTAATAATATTATTATTAATAATTTCCTTGATTTGGCGTTCCGTTCGCGAGGCAGACTCTCTCCAGTCTGGCACTATGAGGAATTCAGTGGATGAGCTTCAGACTCTTCAACGGCTTCATGTCTCTGGTCGTCCTTCCAAGACTCCTCGCATTTTAGAGATTAATTGACGCCCTCCCCCGCTGGGCTGTCTAAAGGTTAACACGGATGTGGCTGCTTTTGGTAGTTCTAGTCTTGCTGGTTGTGCAGAGGTTTTTCGCACATGTAGAGGTTTCATTAAAGGTTGTTTTGCTATTCCTCTTGGTGTCTGTTTTGCTTTTGAGGCTAAATTGGCTGTTGCCGTACATGCTATTGATTATACTTGGACTTTTGGTTGGTGTTGGTTATGGTTGGAGAGCGATTCGACTTTTGTAGTGAATATCCTTCGTTCTAGGTCTCGTAAGGTTCCTTGGCGTTGGCGCTCTGCTTGGGATAGGTGTTTGAGCTTAATATCTCAAATGGATTTTGTTGTCACTCATATTTATCGGGAATGTAACCAAGTTGCAGATAGTTTAGCATCTAGAAACCCTAGTATCGTCTCTTCTACATGGTGGTGAACTGCTCCGAATTATTGCATCCCTTTTATTTTCAAAGATTTTTGTAGCAGACCTTCTTTTAGGTTCTGTTGACCTGTTTTCTTCTTTTGTTTTATATTCTCTTTTGTTCTTTTTCGTTCTCTTTCTTTTTTTCTTAATAAAATGTTGGGATGGGGTTTTCCGATCCCCAACAACCTTATAAAAAAAAATTATTATTAATAATAATAGGGGTGGTGATTAGTAAATCATAAGATGAAAAACATGATACATGGACATGGATCATGGATGATAGATCGACGGTGAGTATCATTAAGGGAGATGCATAGAAGGCATGTACATGAGAGTAGTTATCATGTTTATCTTGGGATTCAAATCAACCGTTGAAAAATGGTGTCATTATTAAAAAAACAAAACATGCATATATAGTCTAATTTAATTTATTAGATATAAATTGAGACACCATTTTTTAATGAACGATTTGAATCCCTTATTTTGAAAAGTCACAATAGTCATACTATAATACGTTGACTTGTGTTGCACTATAAAATTTGTAAATACACATAGTGACAGTACAACTGTACAAATACAATAACTAAATATATATAAAAAAAATATTTTTAATATATGGAAGGGAAGGTCACATTTAGATACATACAAATTACACAGAGACAGAGAGAGAGAGAGAGAGAGAGAGAGAGAGTGTGTGTATTGGAGGGAATGGGTGAGCGGTTAATTTAAGTCTCTCAAGGGGTGGGGTGTGGTAGCTTGACGAAGAAGAGTGCGCAGGTTAAGAGAATCTGTCTTTCTTTTTTTCCTTACTAGTGGGCGTAGGTTAAGCCAGAAGCGATAAAACAAGAAAAAAAAAAAAAATATAAGAGAGAGACAGTGAGATCATCTTCTGAGTTGATGATCGTCGTTCATCGATGTCGAAAATGAAGCATCTACTGAGAAAACTCCACATCGGTGGTGGTTTGAACGAACATCAGAGACTGGATGAGGCCCGACCCGGCGTAAATACAACAAGCCCAACTCAGAACCCCTCAACATCTTCTTCTTCATCTTCTGGTTCCTCTACAATGGGGAGAATCGCCACCGTTGAATCGCCGGTTAATGATCTGACCCCTTCTGATAATACTGGAGTCGATTTTAGTATGTTAGAGGAGGAGTTTCAGGTTCAATTGGCTCTAGCTATTAGCGCCTCCGATCCAGATGCCAGAGAGGAGGTCGAGTCCGCTCAGATCGATGCCGCCAAGAGGATGAGTCTCGGTTGCCGCTCCGCTTCTGTCACTGACGCTGATGCTCTGGTCGAGTTTCTCTCGCTTCGATATTGGGTATGATTTGTTATTCTTTTTAATAGTTTTTGCTTTTGTTCTTCAATGCACTAGTGTTGATTAGCTAGGTATTCGACTGTCAATTTTTATGCTTCAAGTTTATTATTGGATAGATACTTAATTTTCTATTTTAGGGTTACATGGTATGAATGCTTTTTCTACATTTTTCCAATTTTGGGGTTGGATTTGTGTGGGTCTTTCTTGAGATTATGCCTCGTGTCAGCTTTTTTAGGGTTTTCTTAATTGCATTTTGGAAACCATTTTTCTAGTCATACTAGGCTATTGATTTCTTTCCCTTTTGGGTTGCGATGTTGGTGCAGCCTGTTTGCAATTGTGGTGACATGCTTGGTTTTGTGTTCTTGTAATTGTTTGTTAGTGTTTCTTGCTTGAATTATTTTGCTAAATTAAGTTAATCGGGAATGTTTATTCCTTGATATGTATCAACTAATTAATGTGAATTATGACATAATTCCAAGTTGAAGTGTTGTTATAATGGGTAATATTTGAATTTATTGATCTCATTTTACGTATGAATTTAATTTGCAATGTCATGGTTTGCTGAATTTGCAAATGATCATAGCTGGGATTATGTATTGCATAGTAAAGCTTGTTGCCAAGAAAGCATTAGCATTAACCCATCTTTCCCCTGGACAGAGGATATGACCCTCAATCCTGTCTGCGATTCTTTGGCCTTGGTATTGCATATAACTTCATTGATTGTTTTTCCACCTGGAATAGTAAAACTTTGTTTTATTGTGTTTGAATGTGTTATTATTGGTTGTGTTAATTTTTTTTCCAGCATTGCATTACATTGATGTGGCTGGGCAATTTATATCGATTGATGGAATTATGGATACTTGTTTATGTTATAGATGTGTGCGTATCTTTCTGTGGCATAGCTAGATAAATTTGTGTCCTAAGTCATTGCATCTGAAGTTGGAGAACATTTTGGTTGGGATGGTCTTATTGTGGGTCTGTCTCTTGAAAGACGACGCATGCCACGTGTTGCCTTATGCCATGTGTTGTCTTTTAACTGGACATCCCATTTGAGATCGTCTCGATCAATTTTTTATCCTGAAGTTATATATCTCGTTTATGTCAGGTTTACTTATGTAGGACTAATTTATATGTTACTTTTGGGAGTATATTTATTTTATTATTACAGAGTTGTCATGTTTGTCTTCTAATTAATTGAGTATAATATTTATCTTTGAAAGCCCTAGTTTGGTTGCTGAAGCGCCCATATAGGGTTGAATCCATTTGTCAAGGTTTCCTGGTCAAGTCTTCTGTCTGAAATGCATCTTTTCAAACTTTTGGTTGCTGAGAAATCAATGAAGAAAAATTGATTTTTAATATTTATGCCAGTAATTGTTTTATTTCTTCTGTTTGCTTTACCTCACATTATTGAATGTTTTATTTATGGTTATATAATGGCCAGTTAAGAGAAGATTTGTTTTTCTAGGAACTGGATTATTGAAACATATATTTAGTGGAAATTATATTATTATAATGTCAATATGTCATTTCTTGTTTTGTCTTTCCGAAGGTCATAGCATATTTTTTGACCCCTTTGGATGATCTTTAAATAAATGCCTTTTTTCATGCGTAAATGTATGATTTGATTAGCTATGATAAGAAGGCTTTTTACTAATTTCTATATTCGTTTTGTGCAGAGCTATAATACAGTAATATTGTAAATTATGATGAAAAAATTATGGATGGATTATATGATGTGTATGGAAATACCTCACATTATTGAATTTTTTGTAGTTATATCATGGCTGGTTAAGAGAAGATTTGTTTTTCTAGGAACTGGATTACTGAAACATATATTTAGTATACAGTTATGCTAGATTGCTAGTCAACCCAAAAATTTAGCCCAAAATCCAACCCCAATGATGTGGCAAGTGATTTTTCCTTGCCATATCATTCACCACATCACCCCATGATTTGTGTGGTGATGACAACTCATTTGCCACATCATTTGGATTGAATTTTGGGTTAATTTTTTGGGTTGTATAGTATTACTCTTTGGTAAATTATTATATCATTTCTTGTTTTGTTTTTCTGAAAGTCAGCATATTTTTTTGACCCCTTTGGATGATCTTTAAATAAATTTGTCTTTTTCATGCGTAAATGTATGATTTGTTGATTCGATTAGCTATGATAAGAAGGCATTTTACTAATTTCTTTATCCGTCCTGTGCAGATCTATAATACAGTAATATTGTAAATTATGATGAAAAAATTATGGATGGATTATATGGTGTGTATGGAATTACCTCACATTATTGAATGTTTTATAGTTATATCATGGCCAGTTAAGAGAAGATTTGTTTTTCTAGGAACTAGATTACCGAAACATATATTTACTATGGGAAAAGTTCATTTCTAACCATTTGAAATATTAAGTATTCGTTTATAACCTACTTTCAAATTTTAATTGTTTATAACCTAATTTTTACGCTATTACCGTAATGCCTCTATATAAAAGCAGTCATCTAAACCAAAAAAAAAAACCCTTTCCCTTTACTCTTCTTCTCTTCCGCGACATCTCTCCTTCTTCTTTTTCCTTCTTTCTCTTCTTCTTCCATTTTCAACTTTAACAAACCTTTGATTCCGACATTTACAAAATATTTTGTTCCCAAAAAAATTTCTTTGTTTATTTTAATTTTTTTTTCTTTAATTGATGATGATGAGTGAGAAAAAAAAAAGATGAAGATCCGGAAGTTGAAACCCATATCTCCTAAAACGAGAGTGAGAAGAACTAGTTCCAGATCTGGGGATCAAGATCTGGGGTGGTTGATCTTTGGAAGAAGAATTGTTGGTCATGATTATTGAAGAGAAATGATTATTCAACTTTTTGCTTTTAATTTTTTCTCTTGAGAAAGAAGAATTCGAACCCCAGATCTTCTAAAAATAATAATAATTTTTTTCATTTTCTTCATTAATCTTCTATTGGGAGTTTGTGGGAACCTTATTTCTTCAAATGTTGAAAATCCATGTAATATAAACTATAATAATATAAAAAATAATGCAAAGATGTGGTGATGTTGTGGAAGAGAAGAAGAGAAAGCAGGAAAGAAGGAAAGAAGATAAGAAGAGATGTCGTGGAAGAGAAGAATAGTAAAGGAAATTTTTTTTAAAAATTAAAAAATTAATTGGCTGGGGTATTTTTGTAATTTTGGCTAGGGATTGAAAGAATTTATTACAAAATGGTTATAAACAATTAAAATATGAAACAAGGCTAAATTTTTTTTTCCCATAATCTATTTGGCTACATTCGTCAATGCTAGTCAAAATGATTATAAACAATTTTCCCACAATTTTCCCATTTACTATTTAGTAAACACAAATGCTAGTCAACCTAAAAATTTAGCCCAAAATCTTAACACAAATGATGTGGCAAGTGATTTGTCCTTGTCATATCATTCACCACATCACCCCATGATTTGTACGGTGATGACAACTCATTTGCCACATCATTTGGGTTGAATTTTGGGTTAATTTTTTGGGCTGTATGGTATTACTCCTTAGTAAATTATAATGTCATTTCTTGTTTTGTTTTTTGAAAGTCGGCATATTTTTTGACCTCTTTGGATGATCTTTAAATAAATGTCTTTTTCATGCGTACATGTATGATTCATTGATTTGATTAGCTATGATAAGAAGGCTTTTTACTAATTTCTATATCCGTCTTGTGCAGAGCTATAATACTGTAAATTATGATGAAAAAATTATGGATGGATTCTATGATGTGTACGGAATTACCTCAAATTCTGTTTCGCAAGGGAAGATGCCATTGTTGGTGGATCTTCAAACAATATCTCTTTCAGATAACTTAGATTATGAAGTGATTTTGGTAAACCGCCTGATAGATCCTAAACTTCAAGAGCTTGAGAAAATAGCATATAACTTATCAGTGGAGTGCCAATTTTATGAGCTTGGTCCAGTTTTAAGTGGCTTGATTCAGAAAGTTGCTGACATTGTTGTTGAGAGAATGGGTGGTCCAGTTGGCGGTGCTGATGAAATTTATGGAAGGTGGATCACAAGACGGACGGAGTTACGGAATTCTCTTAATACAAACATTTTTCCTCTTGGGTGTCTTGATGTTGGACTTTCACGTCATAGAGCCCTACTTTTTAAGGTTGTGAATCATTTAGCTTTTCTTATCTTCTTAGTGAAACTGAATGAAGAACATTATTATTCACCTTTTAACTTAGCTTGGTAGCGCCTCACCCACGCCGCCCCCCCCCCCCCCCCCCCTACACACACACACACACACATATTTTATGGCGTATTTATTTGATGAGATTATTTTGGGATATCCTGGCTGAAGTCAATCAATGAATGCTTCTTATGCTAGGTACTTGCTGACAAAATTAATCTTCCATGTATGCTGGTCAAGGGTAGCTACTACACTGGCACTGATGATGGGGCTGTGAATTTGATCAAAATTGATAATGGAAGGTAATGACTGCAATTTCCAATTTATTAATGCTGGCAGTGTATGTTGATTCTCTTGATGGTTGCATTTCTCAACGAGGTATTATTCTAGATACTGTTGGACCGGAAGTTTATTTTTCCTAATGTATGATGCTAGCATGTGAATTTTGGATGGTAATTTTGATATTTATTGTCATTTGTGGACACTTTTATTTAATTTCTTTAAAATTAGTGTTACCAGGTAATGGACCTTGATCTGGGGACAATCTGCGGTTTCTCTTATATCATAAAGCATGACTTATTATCTGTTTTGTACATTGACAGATAATATTAATGGACCTTATTCTGCGGACAATTTGTAGTCTCTCTTATATTATAAAGCAGGAATTATTATCTGTTTTGTAATTGTACGTTGACAAACAATTTGCATTGTTTGTGCTGCCTGCTTTTAGTGCTTAAATTTTTGTATTCCCATTATGTTTATTTAATGCATTTAATTCTGATTAGGTGCGTGCTCTATGTTAATTGTTTTGCTCCTTCCACCTTTCCTCCTCATCTAATCCAAGTTTTGGTGGCATAATTGTTTTGTTCTGTTGCAGTGAATTTATTATTGATCTAATGGGTGCTCCTGGCACGTTAATTCCTGCTGAGGTACCCAGCAGTCATCTCCAGACTGCTGGAGTAGATTTAAGGGGGTTTCCTTCTGAAATTTCCCCGAGTTCTTGTTTGGTGTTCAACAAAGGAATTGAAGCTCTAGCTGTTTCACCAGTCCTGGATAGCATCCCTGAAGTTGACAGCTCAAGGTTGGAGGAGGTGTCATTTGTAGGTAAGCAGACAAACCAGGATGCCTTGAACCTTGCTGATAAAAATCAATCTGAGAGATTTGAGCATGATTTTGGGAAACTTTTCCCTTCATTACGCAAGCAAAG
Organism: Acer negundo; assembly: GCA_035582765.1. Taxonomy (NCBI): domain Eukaryota; kingdom Viridiplantae; phylum Streptophyta; class Magnoliopsida; order Sapindales; family Sapindaceae; genus Acer; species Acer negundo. The sequence goes on from CM069234.1 coordinate 14,892,556, forward strand.
TGAAAGCTCATCTGGCACTCCCGGGAAATCGTCATCTGCACAAAAGAAGAAAGTTAAAAATGTGTCCAAATATGTCATTAGTGCTGCAAAAAACCCTGAATTTGCTCAGAAGTTACATGCTGTTTTGTTAGAGAGTGGTGCGTCACCTCCCCCAGATTTGTTTCTGGACATTAACACACAGGATATGGGGGAAGAGCAAGTCTCTATAGCAGATGGGAAAAATGTAGGTGATGGTGTTCACTTTCAATCAGATAAGTTGTTGCCAAGCTGTAAACAGTCCCTTGTAACCTCCATTGGGGTGGCATCAAACAATTTTAATTATGAGAATAACTGGAAACAGCCAGCTCAAGAAGTGGAACCAGACGTCATTAAATCTGATCTTTTTTTGTCCTCTGATAGTACAAGAGATGGTTTTGTTATTGTTGGTAACAGAGCTGATGAACCAATACCAACATATGCTACAGGATTAAATATTGTTCCTGTTAACCTGCCTGGAATTGTTGCTAGATCTTCATATGAGAAACAAATTCATGGGTCTTCCTTGCCTTCTTCAGCTGAGTTTTGCAATGGACAACCTGAAAGTGCATCTGTCAATGATAACAGACTGATTGGGAGGACTTCAAATTACAATGAGTTGGGTAATGAATCTGCCGGGGAATTGAAGCAAATGATCGATGATGGTCTGTCTGTCCCTTGTAATGGTCTCACTGACGGGATTAACCCTATGTTAGGGGATGTTGCAGAATGGGAAATTCTGTGGGAAGATCTTCAGATTGGTGAACGAATTGGTATTGGTAAGGTTTCATTCTTGCATTTATTCAGTTTTCTAGTTTTGGTGATTTAGGCAACATATTGTCTTGTTTGATAGTGAGAAGTGAGAACAGTCTTATATCTTCTCACTTCTCAAATAACTTGAGATAATTCATGTTATGATTACTTCTGTTAATTATTAAAGAAATCTGAGGGGTTCTATTGGGCCAAAGGATTTAATTGGATTCAGTAAAACTATGTGTAAACCTAAGTTCAGCATTATGGTAGTATTAAGCTGCTACTGATATGTTGGCTTCACCTTGGAGGATCTATGTGTCCATTCAGTATTGTTGACTATCCCCGTCTAAAGAGGTTTGGACCTTTCTTCAAGACTATGTCTTCAAATGACTTGGGCAAGAGTGGTTAAATCTGTTTTGTCTGTCCCAGGCTTTCAGACCTGTGTTGGATTGCCCAAAGTACTTAGCAGAGTGCTGAGCTAGTATAGTTTTGGCTTCTCTTTATTCATGGTTAGGAGTTGGAATTCCATTTGCATAGTACAATATTAGGGACTTATCCCACATTATAATTTTTTTTATTTGAAATGAAATTTTATTTTCAAAAAGATACTTCCGTGTAGCAACATATATGGTGGGATCAGTGGTCTACAATTATAAAAGTGTTTGCTTAAACGTGAAATGGTTGTACTTGTACTATAATTGTCTCAAATGAAAGTTTATATTGCAGGGTCGTACGGCGAGGTCTATCATGCAGATTGGAATGGCACTGTAAGTTATGTTTTAAATACTTTGAAGATTGTTCATTATCATCATAGTTATTATTATTATTTTATTATTTCTTCAGATACTTTTAAGTTATTGAAGCTGCTATGAAAAACATACTGTACAATATTACATTTAATTTCTTGATAATTGTAGAGTGCTGATTGCCTGATTCACAACACTTTGGACATGTTATTAAACTTGTGATGTAGTACAATTGATTTTTTTTCTTTCCAGTCATTTTATCCTGGGAAAAAATTTATGAAAATCTTTCTACTGCTTGAGTGGCTCTTTTATACTTTTATGCAAATTAAAATTTTCTACTGATAGGAGACATTGATATAATTTATTAGTCATTTAAAAGTTTCTGAATGTTGGTTTATTAAGTGTAGCTGATGTTGGTCTATGCTGGATTGTTGGTTTTAAAAGAAAAGTACTTTTGCATGACAGGAAGTTGCTGTGAAGAAGTTTTTGGACCAAGATGTTACGGGTGATGCGTTGTTGCAGTTTAAATGTGAAGTAAGCACTAGAAATTAACTTATTGTATGGTGTTTTTTGTTCTTTTGTAAGCCAAACAATTGACAGTCATTATCTTTTAATCATCTCTGCCTTCTGCTTTCTGTAGGTTGAGATCATGTTGAGGTTGAGACATCCTAATGTTGTTCTTTTCATGGGAGCAGTTACTCGGCGGCCACATTTCTCGATACTGACAGAGTTCCTCCCTAGGTTAGTTTTCATTGAATCTTTATGTTTTAAGAACTAATGAATTAAAGCTTCATTTGTTTAACTCTCTCTCTCTCTCTAGTTGTTGTTAATGGCGGTGCTATAAATTTGAAATCAAATCTTATGAAGTAAAGTGAGCTTTTCCTTATCATTTACATATCGGTATTCTTCAGTATGATTGTCTTTCTTTCATTCCTCAAGGTATCAGTTTCTCAATAACTCAATGAGCACTATCATTTTTACTTGCATTCATGTGTGCGGGGCGGAAGTTTTCTTTTGTTGAGTGTAGAAATCAACATCTAAGCCCCACCATTGCTGTAGAGGAATTTTGCTGTTGTGTCGTTAATAATTGCCTATGCTTTATATTGAAAAACAGACAATTCATGTTCTCTACATGCTTTTTCTTGAGAGTTTTTTTCCTGTTGGTTTGAGAAAAATACTGTATCTGTAAGGTTATATAAATGTTGTGGTTTCTGCCAAAAACTTCTGAAAGCTATTATTTTTTCTTATTTAATAAATTGATAGTCTTTTCTTGTTCCTCTTTCAATTGGTACACAGGGGGAGTTTATATAGGCTACTGCACCGTCCCAATCCTCTACTAGATGAAAAGAGGAGAATGCGAATGGCTCTCGATGTGGTATAAGTTGGAAAATCTTCTTTCTTTTTAATTCTTTGATCTGGTTCAGATCTCTCTCTTTGTTTTTCCTTTCTAAATAAAGATTCTTTATGCTTTACAGGCCAAGGGAATGAATTACTTGCACACAAGCCATCCTACTATTGTGCATCGAGATCTGAAGTCTCCTAATCTTCTTGTGGACAAAAACTGGGTTGTTAAGGTTAAATAAAATAAAATTAGCATTCAAATTGTGTCCTGATTATGGTTATTGTTCGATTTAGATATTTTGACATATATTTGGATTATAAAAATCAATTGAAATTTTCCAACCATCTTGTTTCTTCATCTCTTTAGGTCTGTGATTTTGGGTTGTCACGCTTGAAGCACCACACTTTTTTATCTTCAAAGTCTACTGCTGGAACGGTAACACTTACAACTTCTTTTATGGTTGTACTGTCTTATTATTTCATCATAAAGCACCATATTTCTTATAAAATACTACTGAAAATTTACTGTTGGAGTGCAGCCCGAATGGATGGCACCAGAAGTTCTAAGGAATGAACCAGCCAACGAGAAGTGAGCAAATTCAATATTTGTGTATATTTTGCCCATCCCATGGGCTCTGGTAGTTATTGGAAATTTCAGTTTGGTTTGTTTCTTATACAAGAGTTGCTGGTTTTGCAGATGTGACGTGTACAGTTTTGGTGTGATATTATGGGAGTTGGCTACCTTACGTATCCCATGGAAAGGTTTGAACCCAATGCAGGTTGTTGGTGCTGTTGGATTCCAGAATAGACGTCTTGAAATTCCAGAGGACATTGATCCAGCAATTGCACAGATAATATGTGATTGTTGGCAAACGTAAGCTCTAGATTTTTGTAAATTTCTGTGTTTTATATTTGGCTTAGCTTGTCAGATTTACAATTATGTTTTGCATTGACCACACGGCTTGATGAATTCATACTAGACATCAATTCCAACCTGGTAACACATGACAAGAAAGGCTAAAATATTTAGTATGTTTTCCCCGATTTATCTTTTGAAAATACCACATTTGTGCATTGGATTGTCAAAAAATAGTGTCTTGATAATAAAAGATATTGCTTGTAGCATGTAAATTCATGGGATGATATTCTTAATGACAAGATAAGGACAAATCATTTGGGATGATTTGTGGGGTAAGAGTCTATACACACACAAACACACACAAGGTAAATACTGCATTGGCATGATAACAAAAGATATTGTTGTTGAAATTGTTTGTTGGTTTTTGTTAAAGAAGTTTGTAGTGAGTCCATACACCGATATATAATTAAACTTGGATTGTGCAGTTTCTGTAATCAAACTTGAATTCGTGCACATATTATTGAATTTGTTTTATTTTTCAGGGAGCCACATTTACGGCCTTCTTTTGCACAGCTAATGTCCCGCCTCCGATGTTTTCAACGTTTGTATGTAGATAGATCAAATTCTACAAATCAGTTCTCAGAGTGATAAAATATGTGGCGGTGTAATAATATGTTGAAGAGGTTGTTTCTTGTCTCGAAGAGCTAGAGCAACTAGTGAAGATTTTTTATTTGATATAAAGGAAGGAAATGTAGGAGGGAAGTGTTGGTTCATTCAAAGTGGGGGCCTGAACACAACCCATTCATATCAGAATCAGAGTGGCGATCCATCCTCCTATTAAACGACTGCATAATTGCAGGGGAGGATACACCATCAAAACATTGCATTTAGTAATAATATATAGGTAGTATTCTCAGCCTCTCTATAAATGTACAAGTTCTAAAAGGTTGAAAAAAAAAAAAAAAAAAAAAAAAAGTAGAAAAAGAAAATTAAAGAAAAGAATGAATTTTTTTTTTTTTTTTTTTAATAGTAAAACTACTGTATCTGTGGAGGTCTTGTTTGGGTAAGCAATCCCAACTCCAGAATTGTAAACATACTATTTCTGCATTCGTGGAAAAAAGAAAAGGGTAAAAAAGAGAGAAGAATCTGTCTTGTTTGATGTGTTTATTGCTGCATAGTATTTACCACAATTTCACTTTGGATCTAAGCCCACGTCTTTGCTTGTATCACCATATAAATATATAATTTCATGATTAATAGGAGGAGATCACATCAATTGGTATTTATTTATCTTTTTCAAAATAAAAGAAAAAAACGTGAAAATATATGAGTGGATATAAGGTATAAGGAAGAACAGGTTGTAGGGTATCCCATAATCCATGAGCATGGCAATGAGCCATTTCCGTTTTGAAGCAGCACTACCTATCATCTCATTACAAAATCATAGACTCCATCATCAGTCCCAATTTTTAATTCCGAAAAGGCCGTTATCATCAATTATTAGAAGCATAAATGGAAGCAGCAACATGGCACCACTACCAGAAACAGATTGCCCAGTTCCAGCTGATCAGCAGCCCATAAACGAGTACCAGAATCTATCAACATCCTTCCCTTTCTCATGGGCTTCAGGTGACATTGTGGAGTACTGCTCTCGCTTATTTGTCACCGGCGCTTCTTTTACTTTATTTATTGCGGTTCCGGTGGCCTGGTCTGGTGGTGTTGGAAGTGATTCAGATCCTTTGATAAAAATTGTTGGATCTGTTTCAAGTGGGATTCTGTTTGTGACTCTTGCTGTTGTCAGGATGTATCTGGGTTGGGCTTATGTTGGTAACCGATTGCTTAGCGCCACTGTTGAATATGAAGAGACTGGTTGGTACGACGGTCAGGTAATCTGAATTGCCTTATATTTTAATAAGTTTAACTTAGTCCTTGCCTTATATTTAACAAATTTGGTTTGGTTTTGACAGATATGGGTCAAGACTGCTCAAGTTTTGACTCGTGACCGCCTTCTTGGTTCTTTTCAAGTAAGTAGTTACTAGTTTACTTATATGCTTTGATTCTTTTCATGTCTTAAAAGCCCTTTTTGTTTGTTTCTCTCATCAATCAGGTGAAGCCAGTGCTAAGTAGATTAAAGTATAGTCTTGTAAGTCTTGGAGCATCGCTATTCTTTTGTGCTCTACTTCTCATTAATCTGGAGGGATCAAGCCAAAAGGAATACTACTCATCAACAATTCCAGGAGTTTACAACGATGATTCTGCAAGATGGTTTGAGCCAGATGCCTTCCATGGTGAACCATCTCTTCCCTGATCCCTTGTACAGTAGTCTACTTCCATATTTCTATACTTTTCAATTAAGTTTGTAATGCATACCGATGTGATTTGGTCACATTCATTCAAGTCCAGCTGCCAGCAGCCCATCAGCTGTTTTCGATTTCTCTTCTCACTCATTCCTTTAAGTTTGACTAACCTAATCCATTTAAATATTTGACATTTCACAACAAATAAATTCAAGTGGTCCAACTTAAATGGGTTTCATTTCTTTAATAGTCGGTACCTACCACACACTTGGGATATTCATAATACAAATGAAATGAGAAGGATGTGTGATTCATGAGAAATTGAGAGCATCTTTCGATGTAAATATCTATTCTATGTGGCACTCTATTTTCTTTAAATACATAATAACATTGAAGATGCTTTTATATCTAACTTGATGTGACAACTGACATGGCAGCTCCATATTAACTGTCACATCACCATATCATCACACTTTATTACTATTTATTTTATATATTAAAGTAATACATTTAAAGAATACAAATTATTATTTATTTTAATTCAACTCATTTGGTATGATGATATGGCAGCTAATAAGGAATTGTATATCAGCTACCACATCAAATTGGATATAAATAATGTACAAAAGTGTCATATGTTTACAATTATCTATTCTGTGAAATGCTAATAAATTATTAACCGTTAGATTTTTCATAATTTTCATTGCGACACTATAAATCAAGTAAGTTTTTTTTAACATTTTGTCACCGATAGCATTCAAACCTTATTCATCTACTGGACGAGGGGCATGCTTTCCTTATCTTATTATCTCTGTTACTTTCTTTGATTTTTTAATAGTTTTTAACGTTAAAACGTGGTCTTGTCAAATGGTGTATTTCAACGTGCATCCGCATGCAACGAAAATTTTCTTGTGATTCATTGAACATGAAACAATTATCCACACAATTTGAAGTTAACTTTTTTTTTTTTTTATTGTAGACGGCTGTCTGTAATGGAATTTTGGTATGTCTACTGTCCATAGTCCATTACTACATTTCTTTTGTGTTTCACCTATTAATACATTAATTAAAAATAAAAAATAAAAAGTCAATTAAGGTAACCCATGCCTCCAGGACCCAAGGGTGTAGTTCTATGTGAAAATTGTGGAAAATATTACTTTTTTTTATTTATGTGTGATAAAGTCACTCATTTAATAAGTTAAGTTTAAAAAACGAGATCTTCTTTTGACAATTTATTTATTTATTTATTTTTTTCTAAAAACACTTCATTATCAAATTTAAATTTTAAAATATTCTAAAGACACCAATTTTGTTACAAGATTATCATTTTTATCTTTTTTGAATTTAATTATTAAAAAAAAATTATCTTTCCTAAATCATTAGATTAATTATTACATATTAAATACTTTCTCCTAAATTTTTAATTACCATATTAAACTCTATCTCATCCAATACATATTTCTAATTTTCTATCTTCATTTTTTCTTAAGTAAGATTAACAATTGAGAAAAGAAAAAAAAAAAAAAAAAAACTTACTAATAAGCTTGATTTTTAAGAACCATATGTATATATATATTTAAAAATAAAAAAAAAAAACCTTTTTTTTTAATCGAAATATGAAAATGTTTTTTTATTACTCTTGTAGGTATGTGATTGCCAAGAGAACTTTATTTCTTTCATTAGTTTTAGAAATTATGAGTTTAATCGAATCTAGTTGAAACAATTTAAGCTTTAATATATCTTTTTTTTTTTTTTTATAAATTGACTTTTTAATATATATATATATATATTACTGTTAATAAAAAACTAAAATATTTATAAGTTTTTTTTTTTTTTCTTTAACTATTAATCAGAGATTGATTGAGAAAGTATGGAGATATGATTTTTTTTTTTTTTTTTTGAAAAATGGAGAGGGAGTAATCATGAGAGAGTGTTTAATATGGTAATAACAGATTTAGGAGAAAGAGTGTAATATGTAATATGTAATATTCAATATAATGATTTATGAGAGAGATTTTTTTTTTTTTTTAATAATTTAATTAGTTTGGAGTGTCTTAAATTTTTATTTTTATTTTTTTATTTTTTATCTTGCGTTTAGTAATTTTAATTTAGGTTAAAATTGTCATTAATAAAAAAAATTAAATTGGAGTGTAAATAGATAATTTATGGATTGTAAGGAGAAACTCTCTTAAAATACACTTATTACGGTGAACTACCAAAATTGCCCTTACTTTACATATTCTCTTTCTTACTTTAAAGTTTTCTAATATTTTATTTTTCCACATTCCTCTATAACAGACCTCCAATGGAGGTTGAACATCATAATATTATCAATGCAACTTCATTGGATAATTAGTTTTGTGGCACTACGCAAACGCATTCAGAGGTCGAGCTCCCCGCTGAGCTCGCGGTGGTCGAGTCTTTTCATTGGGTTCCCTTCAATTTAAAACCCTTCATTGTTTTTTTTTTTTTTTTTTTTTCAATTTAAAACCCTTCATTGGGTTCCTTTTCATTTGTTTTCCGAGTATTTTGTAAACCATAATTTGGTTGTGTGAATTTTGAATCTAATTGAAAAGTCTCGGATAACAAATGAAAAGGTTTGGAGAACAAATGAAAAGTCTCAGAGACTAATTGAAAAGGCTCGGGGAACAATTGAAAATGCTTGAGCAGTATATGAAAAGACTCGAACACTTTATTAAAAGGCTCGAGAGTGTATGAAAAGGCTCGGACAGTGTATAAAAAGATTCGAACACTTTATTAAAAGGCTCGGGTAGTGTATGAAAATGCTCGAACTGTGTATAAAAAGGCTCGAACATTTTTAAAAGTTTCGGGGAATCAAAATTCACTAATCTATTCATAAATTATTAAAAAGCTCAGAAAACTATTTAAAAGGCTCTAAATATGTATTATAAAGCTCAAACTGTGTTACTAAAAGGCTTGAACAGTGTAAAAGTCTCGGAGATTCAAAATTAAAAATATCAGATTACTGTTTAAAAGGCTCAGATCTAGTGTAAAAAGGCTCGAAAATGCATGAAAATGCTCGGATCTAGTGTAAAAAGGCTTGAACATTGTAAAAGTTTCGGAGATTCAAAATTAAAAAGCTCAGATTACTATTTAAAAGGCTCATATCTAATGTAAAAAGGCTTGAAAATGCTTGAAAAGGCACGAAAATGCTCGGATCTAGTGTAAAAAGGCTCAAACAATGTAAAAGTCTCGGAGATTCAAAATTAAAAAGCTTGGAATACTGTTAAAAAGACTTGGATCTAGTGTTAAAAGACTCGAAAATGCTCGAAAATGCTCGGATTTTATCTCTCAAAGGTTTTCTCTCAACGTTTGAAAAAGACATAAATCGACAAAAAAAGGTATTTTAGTCTGGTCACCTAAATAGGTGCAATTTAAAATTAAATTAGTAATGTGATGTCTGTCTTACAAAAAACGCCCCAAATAGTGACAAAATTTTTTTGAACCCGTAGTTCTACTGGTAGATAGATGAGTTTGAGGTTTTAGCAAATGACTTCTAAATCAGCGGCTCGAAACTTACCAATAACAAAAAAATTCAAAAAAATACAGTCGTAGATAAATAGATATTGTCAAAAAAATAAAAAAATAAAAAATAAAGTTACCCATTTTTTACTGTTTTGGTGTTAATTAATTATTCAGTAAACACATGAAGGTGAGGACTACCAACAGAAGTGTAGCTCAACCGATAGATGGACGAGCTTGAGACTTAGGTAAATAACTCTCAGGTCAGCGGCTCGAATCCTACCAATAACGAAAGTTTTCAAAAAAATACCTTATCCCGAATCAATGGATAATTGGATATTGTCCAAAAAAAAAAAAAAATGGAGGTGAGGACATAGGAGTTTCACAATCACGTAAGAATCTTTAATAAACTTAATTGTAATGTTACTTTGCCCAAAAAGTCTTATTCAATTTGTAGAAGCTATGTAGTGGTCGAGGTCAAATTGTGATATAATTTGTGGTGAGAAACAACATCCCACACCATCTTTGACCTAAGCGAGTTCAATCCCTTCATCTTCCTCTAGAACTATCACAAGAGTCTACAAGCCGGCAACACCAACATCCAATTTGTCATCAAGAACAGTTCCTTCTTCAATCGTTATAGGACACCGTCGGCCTCAAAATCAGTCGTGGAGGGGACATTGCCGTTTTTAGATGATACTTCTTTTTTATTTTCTTTTTTTACAATCCGACGATGCTTCTTTATGTTTTGATTAATATAAATTTAAAATAAAATGAAGAACCTTTATAAATTTAATTTAATGTTTTAAAATGAAGTGTCTTTAAAATAAGGGAGTGTCAAAAGAGAAAATAAGATAATTTTAGAACAGAATGATATACTTTTAGATTTTTGTAAAATTTAATTTTTATGATAGAGTTTCTTTATAAAAAGAGTGTTAAAAGAAAATTTTAGATTGCAAAAAAAAAATCTCTTTTAATATTTATTGTTTTATATAATTAAAATACAAGTGAAAAAACTTTTTCTTTTTTAATGGAAGGCATCATTGATGGCGGCCTCCATGGAGGAAGGTGTCTTCCTCTAGTTCGGAGGACTTCCTCCTATGATATGATATTTTGAAAGGAAAACCTCCTCCAGGTCTCGTCGAAACAAACTAGCTTACTCCAATATTGATATCTTCATATCCAGCCAAAGGAAGCCGTGACTTTCTCCGACCATTGGAGGAGACAACAGAGGCTACCTCAATTGGCGATGGAGATGGTGTTCACAACCTCCTCCATTTTCCTTTTTTTTTTTTTTTGTAATGTCAAAATATTGCACACAACAAGTCTAAAGCCACTGTTTATTTTGGCTAACAGAGACCTAACAGAAGGACTAAATTGATGAATTTCTATTAGGAGTAAAAATCGCAAACATTGTTAAAAAAAATTTGAAAAACTAATCACTTGGATACCAAAGTGAAGTATTCACTAACTCCCTAAGGTCTTATTTGTTTTGTTACATCGTATTGTATTAGGTAATTAAAATCTACTAAAATAATATAATGTATTAAATAGTACATTATATTATTTTAGTACATAGTATGTTATATTTTAATACATTTTAATTATCTAATGCAGTAAATACCATATTAACTAATATATTATGTTTTGTGATATTATGTTGTATTGTATTATAACAAAAATAATTTTTTTTTGTTTTTTTTTTCAACAAATATAGAAATTTGATAAAATATGTGTTATGTTATTATTATTTTTTTTATAATTTTAAAAATATATAGGAAATATTTATTTTAATTATAAAAATATTATTTAAATTTTTTTTGTATTAATTAAAATAAATACTTATTAATTTATTTATAATAAGGATATTTAAAATTAATTATTAATCATTTAAAAAAAAATTATATTTTTATGATATAATAAAATATAATAAAATTATTTAAAAATAATTTAATACTATATAATACAATACATTACTGAACACTTGTTTTTATCGATAATAATATAATCAAATACAGTTGAATATAATATAAAACGGTGTGTTAAATTAATCTTTAATATAAAGATTACTTGGGGCTTGTGGCCCGGTTTATTTGTGTATTAAATAATGAAAATAATTTTATTTATTTATGGAAGTAAAGAGAATGGTGGGAAGGGTCCCACCTCTGAAGTCTGAAACTGAAAATCAGGGTCTGGTTCATGAACCTCTCCACTTTTCTGTTTTTCCCTTCCAAATCCAAAATAAGAAATTTAAATAAATTAAAAAAAAAAAAAATTTTGATATTTGTCACGATATATCAGAGAAGTTTCTGCTTATCCACCATGAACAAACAACTAGTAGAAGGAAAGCAAAGTCATTTCTGGTTCTGTTTTTGCTGCACCAACCTTGATATATCTGCCTCAGCATCACTTCTTTTTACAGGTCGGTCACAAACCTTCATTGCTGAATTTTATTAGTACCCTTTAGGTTTTTTTTTTTTTTTTTTTTAGTTTCTTTTCTTATTCAAATTTTAGATCCTGTTACTGTTAAATGTGTAATTGAAGTGATTCCAAGAAAAGTCTTCTGGGTTGTGTTTGGTCGGTGAAAAAACGGTGTCAAACATATTACATATGGATAGTGAAATTTGAAGAGTTGTTCATTTCCTTTTTTTTTTTTTTGGTCTTATTAACAACAAATTGGGGTTTCAATGTTTTAATCTTAGCTTTTTAGCAATTGAACGGAGCTTCTGGTTTTTAATCTGATTATATTTATATGTTGTATTAAGGAAATTGTCTGATTAGTCATGACTTATTATGACTTATTAGGTAGCTGAAACATTGTTTGTTGAGTACATAAGTATTTACTGGATAATTTTCTATCAAGATATTAAGTAAATCTACGAGGAACGTGTATTGGTTAGGTCCTCAATGTTCTTATCTCCATGTTTTAATGTGTGTTGATAAAAGGGAGTCGAAGCATAAATGGAAAAGTTATCTAGAAACTGATGTCATATGAGCAAACATAGTTCAGTATTAGAATGTGGGGACTCTCTTTGGTTTTGTAAATAAGTAAGTTGCCCTTAGATTTTGCCTTCAGACTCTCAGTGGTTAAAGATCTAGTGGTTTTTTGTCTCTGGTGAATGTGGCAGAAGGAACATTTCATTGTACTCAGCACATTTTTTCTGCATGAAGCAAAGAGTGAATGATAGAAATGGTTGTTTCTTTTGATAAATGATTTTTCAGAACCTTGCACTATTCATGATCCAAGAAAACATGGGAATTCTTAAACTTAATGGATTCCCTCTTCTGTTTCTTTTGTTAAATGATTGTTTGGGACCCTTGCAGTCTTCATGATCTATAAATTCGCTGATTTTCTGTAGCGATATATATATATATATATATATATATACACTTTTTAAATTTTAATGTGCATTCCCTTGTTTTATTGTTGACAAATAGAAATGGCATGATGTTTCTTGCAGAATTACCGTTCTTACGAACAACATTTAATTTGTTTATATTGGAAACAAGTTCATTATGTCTGAGGGAGTAGTTTGATACTGTGACACTGGGTGGCTGGAAATTGTACAGAGTTATATGTCAAGGGCAAAATTTCCTAAAATGAATCTAAAAGCAGCTTATGATATCGAACATATGATTTCTTCTTCAAAAATTCAGCATGAGCTATGGCCACTGGAAGAAATTGATCCTAAGGCTGCAAAGTTTCCATGTTGTTTAGTGTGGACCCCATTGCCGGTTGTCTCTTGGTTGGCACCGTTCATTGGACATGTTGGCATTTGCAGGGAGGACGGAGTCATTTTGGATTTTTCAGGATCCAATCTTATAAATGTTGATGAGTTTGCTTTTGGTGCTGCAGCTAGATATCTCCATCTCGATAGGACAAAGGTACAGATTTATGAATTATAGTTGCTACTAAATTTACTCTGTCGTGCTGTCGATTAATATATTTTGCTCTCACTCTCTCTCTCTTGCACACACACACATCCACTCAATATATTATGTTCATATACATGCATGCTCTTTATCATCATCATCAATGGTGGAGAAAGTTTTTGGTTGGCCAATGGAAATTCTATTTCTCATGCTACTTATGATGAACTTGAAGAAACTAATATAAATACACCATAAATTATTATTTTTTCTCTTTGATGTAGTGTCAACTTGTTATTCAAAAGACAACTTGATAGATTATGAAAGCATCATAATTTTTTTTTCTCTCATCTTCTCAAGTATATTTATCATTACTTTATTGAAGAGATAGTCAATAACTTAATACTTACCTAAAAATCCAGTCATTCCATTGACTGTTTTGTTGTGGAATCTGAATGTTCAGTGTTGCTTTCCTCCAAATCTAGTCGAGCACACCTGCAACATTGGGTATAGACACTCAGAATATGGATCGGCAATCACATGGGATGATGCCCTACAGCTAAGTAGGCGTAACTATGAGCACAGAACTTACAACCTATTTACATGCAACAGCTACTCATTCACTGCTAACTGTCTGAACCGACTTTGTTATGACGGATCAATGGGTTGGAACATGATAAATGTGGCAGCTCTAATGCTGTTTAAGGGCTATTGGATTAATTTCATGTCCGTGATAAGATCATTTCTCCCATCTATGCTGGTGGTCTCCTTGGGTGTAATGCTAGTTGGGTGGCCGTTTTTGATTGGGCTGTTGTCATTCTCTCTGCTCCTTCTGGGTTGGTTTGTGCTGGGTACCTATTGTTTCAAAAGCTTGCTAGACTGTTAAATCCTTGTGTCTTTAATAAAGCTTGCTAGACTGCTAAATCATTGTGTCTTTAATATTTGAGTTTTGTTTTCTAGAAGCAGCATAAGTAGATACAGTTTTGTTTTTCTTCCAAAAATTATGTTCACAGTATATAATACAGAGTTGCACCAAGTTTTCTTGGGAGAACGTGATTGTTGTTTAAGGGATAAAAGTCTGCCCTGGTGTTAGGAACTGAAGTGACTGTAGAATTGTTTCTCTTGATGCTAACTACATTTCTAGTTGCCATTTTGATTTATACTAGTTACCCATTGAAGTTGTTGCTCAGGCATTATAAGGGCAAATCAATCCTATCTTTATAGTTCCACTTGGCCGCTTGATTGAAGTTCTTAAGGATCATACCCAACTATGAGATTTTCTATGTTGGTTTTTATTTTCGAAACCCGATTAAAAAGTAGTTGTCTTTTTTAGTCAACATGTAAATCTAGAGGTGACCGGTTCGAACCTTTTTTTTAGTTAAGAATGAATTATTAGAAAAATTAAAAGAAATGTTAAATCAGTTTGATGGGTAACCAGAAATTATAAAAGAAATATATATATATATATATGAAAAATCAAAACCAAAATTGAAATAAACTAAAAAATTTAAATTGGGCTTGCCTTGGATTTAAGTTTTACCACAATTAAGTTGCATACATATCTTATTGGGGTTTAGAGGAATCAAAGATTCCGTAGTTCTCTTACTTTTTATTCAAGGTTTGGTGTTGAAAATTGGAACCCTAACTAATCGAGCCAGTGACTTCTGTTCTCGTGCTTTGGTCATTGTTGAAGAAATTGTGAACTAATTCTTGATCGATTTCTTGTCTGTTTTGCGCCTTAGTCTAATTATCAACACAAACTTGGACTTGAATTGATTCTGGACTCATAACCGAACGTTTTCTGTCCAAAATATTTCTATCGACGTTAAACTCTTATTTCACAACCACGGTAAAAATCGGCATTGCAAGAATTTGTTTGGCTATAATAGTCAAAATTGGAAAATGCCTTTCATGCTCCTTCCACAATTGCTGGATATCAAAATCACTGTCTTCCATAAACTCAAAAGAGGTTTTTAGATTTTCAATCTCGAAATTCGAGCTTGATGAAGAATCAGTTCGTAATTTTTTTATTTTTCAAGATAACAGTCAAGACCCTAACCCCTTTAATGTGGAGGATGGATGAGCATGAAATGCAGTTTCGGTTTGTGGGACATCAATATTCGGTAATGGACCATAAATTCTAAGATATTCATCATATAACTGATAAAATAATAACATAATTGTAGTACAATAACTACCAATATCAATTTCTTCTCCTAATCCTAAACATTTATAATAACATTTTAAATAATCATTCAAACTTTCTACTTTACAACGTGGATCAAAACACAATGCAATCAAATAAATAGATGGAAATTCCCTATAATATTCTAACCATTTTGCTTTCATAGCATTAACGCAATGACGTAATTGTTCATCAGTTTCACACTCAGAAAATGCACCAACAATATTAATACTCTCAATAATAAATATATTAGTGGTAGGATAATAAATATTAGAAAAATTCTTAGTAGCCTCATTAAAGACAACAATTGACAATTTTTTGTACAAATATCTCAATGTTGTGCATAAAGAATAATGGTAGGAACATTATAATAAATAAAATTAACTAATAATTTCCTATATTCATAACCATTAGCAAGCTATTTATAAGTAGAATTCCAATGAATTGAAACATCACGAGAAAAGCTAATGGATGCCTACCATTTAATTTACAAAATTTTGACCATGCCTTCATATAGAAACATGTTTCCACAAATAATGAAGAGCTTCTCTAATAGGTATAATAAAATTTTGAAGAACCTTTAATCCACTTTTAACATATAAATTTAAAACATGGCAATCATATATTTGATGAAAAAATCTACCACAAAAATAAGGATTGCATAAATCACGTTAAAAAGGAATAGCTGCAGTATTGTTGGAAGTATTATAAAACCCAATTGTAAGAATTTTGTTCTCAAATTTATACTCTTCAAAATTAATTTTATACATTCTATAAATATTATCAGCAATATGTGTATCATCAAAAACTCTATATGTAAGAATTATTTTTTACATTGTCCATGCATTATCAATATAATGGCAAGTGACACTTAAATATGAATGCACAATCTAATGGTCACTCCATATGTCAACACATATATAAACATGACCTTTATAATTATTAAAAAAAATTTGCAAATTCTTTTTTTCTTTATTATAAATCTTATAAAGTGTATGTGTGAGAGTGGTTCTAGGAACATGACCATGTAGTAGGATTTAATGCTTGTTGATAATAATTAATAAAACTAATTTTTTCACCAAAACTAAATGGTAAGTGTTTTACAGTAACCATTCTAGCTAATTGCTCCCTATTATTTGCATCACTATATTTAAATAATTGATGGTTAGGGGTAGTGTACCCCCGAAATTTGGCTTTGTGAACGTCCTCTGGCCTCTTCGGTTGGATGTTTGCTCGTTATATGTTTCTGATATGTGTCATATCCTCCAGATTTAGACCATTTAAATTCTTTGTGGCAATAATTGCAAACCACTGCAAAGCTTCCATCATCTTTAGTAATTTTCTTCATATAGATTACGAAGAGATCGAATTTGCATTGCTTCTCTTCATCAGGTGCTTCAAAAGTTGGATGGGAATCGGGCATATTTTGTGATTGGGTTTCGTAGTAGGGGGTGGAATTAGGTTCGGAAATTGTTAGATGGGGATTAGAAGGGTTTGTGGATTCAAGATAGGCTTGTTGTTGTAAGAACTCATGATAAGCGATGTCATCATAACCGACATCGTCTCGTATAGGACCCTTAACTTTTCTGGAATGCCTTGAACCTTTTTCATTTGCCATTGAAAAAATTGTTGGAAATAAATTTGAAAAAATTATTGGAAATAAATATGAAAATTTTGTTGGAAATAAATTTTAAAAAAATTGTTGGAAATGAATTTGAATTGAGTAAAAAAAAATGTAATTGCGATTTAATTGCAATAAAAAAGTTATATTGAATAATTAAGAGAGAATCGAGTAATTGAGAGAGAATTGAAGTGAGGAGAAATGAAACGAGAGGTAGTTGTTTGTAGGAATTAGGAAAATGGTTATAACTTTATAAAAATAAATAAATAAATAAATAAAAAAACATTTTTTTTTTAAAAGTCACCCTTTTTGGCCAACGGTCACAAATGTGATTGTCAAGGCCCAATGGTCCAAATAAGAATTTTTTTTCTTAAAAAAAAAAAATGAACCCGTTGGAACCGTCGGCTCCAAATTGGTTCTACATTTTAAAGAACCAAAACCGGTTTCAATTTGAAATCCAGTTTCGATCTAGTTCTTTTTGCCACTGTTCCAGTTCAAACCAAACCGTGGTCATCTCTATGGCTCTATGTAAGTCACATGTTTTAATAACTGGCAAATGTGGCTGTCCATATAAAAAGGTGTTGGCCATAGATTTGAAGATTTTGTATTTGGGGAGTCTCTAATACCACCTATAAAGTATTCTTCACATGCATTTTTATATATATTTATATATTTTTCATTTTAATTACTAAGTACCCATATGTGAAATTACCAGTACTGGATATAATTATTTAATTAGGAAGATAAAATTACTTTTTTATTTTTATTTTATTTTATTTGTTCTGTTTTGTTTTTTGTTTTGAAATAGATACACTAAACAAAGACAAAACAGGGCAGAGCGAAGAGCCTTATCCAAGCCAATCCATCTGAATCGCACGCCTAACACTGGGAGGAAACTCCTCCATCTAATAAAGGTCTTCAACAGCCATTAAGGCTTCCTTCGCAAGGCCATGAGCAACACTATTAGCCACTCTAGGCAAATGACACACATACATAATATTCAGATTAGAAATAATACTCGAAATCTCAGCCAGTACATTACTGCTGTGGGAGTCTAGATGACTACCCTCATTAATCCATTTCACTACCATGGCTGCATCCAATTCAAGAAAACAAGGACGAAGGCCACAATCCCTGCTAAAGATTAAACTTTTGAGAATGGCTATAATCTCTGCCACTTTCGCTTCATAACAGACGATCAAAGGAAGAGCGTATGAAGCAAGGACGAAATCAGTGCTGTCTCTAAGAACAACACCAATCCCGATACGGCCACCCACCTCGTTCACTGCTGCATCACAGTTAATCTTATAGCATCCTAGGTTTGGCGGTCTCCAAGAGTTCTTGACATTACTCACATGCAAAGGGGGCAACGCCACACTAACCTCCTCGCTACTACTGATCTCAGCCAAAAACTCCCTACACAATTGCACCACATCAAGATTCTTTTGTAGAGAGGAATCATGCACAACTAGATTCCGAAGTGACCAAACCTTCCACATAATAGTACACAGCAAGCCTAAGTCCTTCAAATTCAGCACCGAGTGACACTCCAACATAAGATCAATGAAATTAACATGCTCACTCAAAATCTGCTCCCCTTTTGGGAACCAATCTTTACGAACCATCTTTAGCTTACGACAACCCCACATGGCATAAACCGTTGATTCACCACAGCTATTACAGAAGGGACACTTATCTTTCACCCTCATACCACGACGAGCAAGGTTGGACATCGACGGAATCCAATCAAAGCATGCCTTCCACACAAAAATTCTTATCTTAAGAGGAATATCTAACTTCCACAAAGAAGCCCACCAATCACCCAACCGATTGCAATTCGAGGCACCGGGATTAGATTCTAGAGCTTTCCTAACCCAAAAACCACTTTTTACCGTAAAGCAGCCTCTATCTTCGTAATGCAAAATAAGCTTATCATCGCACCTGACCACCCCCAAAGGAATCTGCTTAATGGCCTTAGCATCCTCCACCAAAAACACCCTATCAATGAGAGTGGAATCCCACCCACCCGAAGGAGCCAAAAGCAAATCAGTTGAAGCATCTATTCCAAGAATTGGGGTGGGGGTGGGGGTGGGGGGTACACGATTTTGAAAATAGAAGGTCTCGGAACCCATATGTCCTTATAAATACTGATCCCACTACCAGACCCCACTCTCCACCTTAAGCCCTTCAACAACAACTCTTTACCCCAACATAAGCTTTTCCAAACAAATGAAGCTGAAGAATTATTATGAGCATCAAACAGGTTACCATCAAGGAAATAACAGCTCTGTAAAACTATAGCAGCAAGGGAATTTGGATGCTTGAACAACCTTCAGCACTGGTTTGCCAACAATGCTCTATTCGAAGACTCCACATCGCGAAAACCAAGCCCTCCTTAACGTTTAGACTTACATAAACGAGCCCACGTACACCAATGAACTTTCCTATTATCTCCCGAACTCCCCCACCAAAACCTAGCAAAAAGACGATGGATCTCGATAATCAAGCCTTTAGGGAGACGGAAAAGGCACATGACATACGTTGGAATCGATTAAAAAACCGCCTTTATCAAAATTTCTTTCCCTCCCACCGACAATAACTTCTCCCCCCAACCTCTGATTTTGCACCAAATTCTGTCAACTATCTCCACAAAAGGTTTCCGCTTACTTCTCCCTATAAAACATAGCAAACCCAGATATTTATCCAGACAAGTCACCACTCTCACACCAATAATACTATCCAATCTCTCACACTCCATAGCCAGCATCGAAGAACTCAAGCATAATTCAGATTTACTATAATTTACAACATGCCCTAACGCCTTCGCATAACAATCCAGAATTCTCCTAATCGCAGTACAATTCTCACCAGTAGCCTTTGAAAAAAGGAGACAATCATCAACAAAAAATAGATGAGAGATAACCGGACCATTCGGACTACACTTAAAACCGTTTAACTCACCCTTAACCAAAGCTTTCTCAATCAAACTCAAAAAACCTTTGGCACAAATCAAAAAGAAGTAAGGAGACATGGGGTCATCTTGCCTTAGGCCTCTAGAAGACTTAAAATTCCCACACACTTCACCATTCAACACAAAGGAGTAAGAAAACGACAAGATACACCTAACCAACAGTTGCACCCATTTATCTGGAAATCCCATCCTGCGCATCATCTCCCTGATAAACTTCCATTCAACCCGATCGTATGCCTTTGACATATCTAACTTAATTGCCATCAACCCTTTCTTCCTTTTCCCACGCTTCAATAATCTGATGTAGCTCTAGGATACTTGCATTTCAGAATTAAGTGATAATGGTGCTATTTATACTCTCCACTGATTCACCATCATTCAAAATACCCAAGCAAGCTGAAGTAATACTAGCCCCAATAGTACTCCAATATTTCTGGAAAAAAGGGCAGGCAACCTATCTCTACTAGGCACTTTCGTTGGACCAATCCCAAAGACAGCTTGCCTAATATCTTCACCTATGAAAACAGCATTTAGTATACTAACACAATGATCATCAAGCTTTGATTGGACCCCATATGTAATTTCTTCAATCTATGTTTGAGACGGCCCACTGCTTGTGAAAATATGTTCAAAATACCGAGTGATCACATTTTCCATCTCCACTTTCGTCTCCACCCACACCCCACTGTCATTGAAAAGCCCTTTAATCCTATTACGAGCTAGTCTAGCGGACGCCTTCGAATGAAAAAAACGAGAATTGCGATCCCCATTACGAAGCCAATCAACATGTGCTCATTAGCGCCAGTACCTCTCATCATTACACATCTCCCTATCCAGCTGATGTTCAAGATTTCTAATGACCTTCCACGACGATGGCTTATCCACATTACAAGCTTCCTTCAACGATTCACGCTTAACCCATATATTGTTCCTTAACTCCCTTCGTTTCCTCACATTCCAAGACTGTAATAACGAACTGCAAGCACTAATATTACTCACCACAACTGACATTTTGGCCTCACACTACACCGGATTCCAAATCGAGGACACAATATCATTACACTCCTCCTCTTTGACCCAACATTCTTCAAAATAAAACCTCTTACCTCTCCTCTGGTTTCTTCCACTACCACTTCTCACCTCCTCCTTAGCCTAAAGATACAACGGCTGATGATTTGACCCCCAAAAATTGAGATGATTAACAGTAGAGATAGAGAAAAGATTTCTCCATCATTTGTTACACAATCCCCTATCTAACCTCTCCAAAATCATAGAATCCTCTTCCCGTTTGTTACTCCACGTGAAACTAAGGCCCAAAAAACCCATATCTTCCAAACTGCTTCCCTTCATGGCTTCCCTGAAATCAGATATCTGTCTCCAAGATTTTCTCACACCCTCCACCTTTTCCCAGTCAGACTGAATTTTCACACCTATGGGAGGTCCGACTGACCCATAAGACGACAAAGAAGCGTCCACGAGTGACATCTCTGAGAAGCTTCATAGTGCCTATAAAAACCAGTGAATCTCCATTTAGGTGTACCCACGTGACTAACCGAAACGTCAATGTGAGCTTGTGAGTAGTTTATAAGATCAACTATCACTTTGTTCGACCAAAACAAGCACAATCCACCTAATTTACCAACACTGTCCACCACTATCTTTCCTCAAAACCCAAATTGACCCGCTAGACTTCCAATTTCTTGTGTTCACATTTCGTCTCTATTAAAAACATCAACTCTGGTTGAAGCTCCTGCTTGTAAGAACACAAGATACCAAATGCCCGTGAGCTTCCAAGCCCACGAGCGTTCCAAACGAAGATACTCGTTGGGCTTGGTGGGCCGATGGAGATCGACCGACCGATATATACTGAGTATCCACCGTGGTTGAAACCCTATCCTGGGTAACCAAGCCATCAACATTCTTCTCTTTCCCTACCAGTTCTTCTCAACTCCTAATCAAATTATCTTCAATTTCTATCCATGATAACTACCAAATCCATTCTTTCCATCCAAGTTGCCTTCTAACCCTATCCTATCTTCAGAAACACCACTTGAATCCACCCTACACTTCTTCTAAGTCGAATCGTCCACTCCTACCACACCTCTACAGCTACGCTTTCTTGTAGCTGAACTACAATTAATCCCAAAATTTCCAAATTCAATTGCCCTAGCTTTTCTGACCCAAACCTTCTTATCCAATCTATTTCTATTAATCTAGGTAATAGGGCCAGTTATAGCAACTGGTTGAGTATTATAGCCTATATTATCCTTATCTATTGGACCGGGATTTAAAGGCCTTCTCACCTGATCCGTATGGTCCTCAATACCTCTAAACTGCTTATATTGAGGGCTCATTCCAATAGGCCTCTCCTCCTTCGATAAACAATTCTCCATGGTTCCCATTTGATGACTCACCTCCGTAGCCAGCTTCTGTATCTCATTAATGGCATTAAATGCATTAATGGCACCAGAACTAACATTAATGCTAGCGTCCTTCATTGAACCCTCAGATACCATTGCTTTTGGCTCATCAGTCATCGCAATGTCTACTATCAAAACTTTCTCTGTCTTTGATTTTTCTCCATCACCCACATCTCCCGGAGCTGAGATCATCCCACTAGTACCAACATTCTTGATACCTCTACTCGAGTGTATTGTTTGGGGAGGCGTACCTTCCTTATGCCGAAAATATCTTCTTCGATGAATTCCCTTAGCTTTCAACTAAGCTTCGAACAAAGGTTTTTCCACCCCATTAACTACCGGAATACGATCTACCGATATGCATGCATTAGTAACATGTCCTATTCTACCACACTGAAAACAAATATTAGGGAGTCGTTTATACCTGAGAAGCATAATGGTTTCCACACCATCTCCCATAATGTCCACTCTCAAACATCTTTTAAGGGGTTTGCTGATGTCGATTCTAACTTTGGCTCTCATGAATTTTCCAACACAATCGCCAGCCATCCCTCTTTCCACCTCCACCACACTGCCAATCATCTCCCTTAGGAACCATCCTATTTCTCTTGACGCCCATATCAGAGGAGCTTTGTATATCTGAACCCAGAGCTCATAATAATTGAAAGTCATCGTTTCCATTGATCCCTTCCCTTATGACACTTCCAAAACTAGAAGGGCATTATCAAATATCCATAGGGCTCCGGACAAAACCTTCCGTCGATCTTCCTGGTTTGAGAAGCGGAAAGAAAAAATGTTCCCTGTCAATGACTCAATCTCCATCCCCTTGTCAACATGCCATATCTTACCAATTACTCTTTTGAAAGCTTCTCTATTCACACTCTTATGTGTTAGGATTTTCCTTACTAAGCTAACCGATAGCCTCTGCACTGCCGCCATCTTTAACTTATCCTCTAATTTCCGAACTGGACCTTCGCTCTCAAGAAGAGACAATGATGCACACAATCGTTCAATATCCTCAGACTCCATCACTAAGGACTACCTCAACTCCAATAAGACCCCTGTAAAATAAGAAGACTGGACTAAACCAAAGCCCATTCCTACTCACACAATCAAACCCAACTAACAATCATTAACTGACGAATAGAACCAGTAGAACTCAAACAACTTTTACTCGTGTTTACAGAGGAAACAGAGAAAAGACTATCAGACTAAAAATTATTAATTTCTCAGTATAGCTCAAATTAAATTGAACTGAGAAACCTTAAATATTTTCTTTTTCAAAATCAAAATTAGTTTTACAAAACCGGATAGTGCCTATGACTATGCACAAATTGCACAATATATTCAGGCTTCAATAAGTTGAATGTTGCATATGGGTGCTGATGAATAAATTATTATATCAATCTTTATTTTCCAAGAGATGTTATTTTAGAGAAATTATAGTGACAAATTACAGTTTGATCCTTATATTTTAAGAAACAATACTTTTTTACTTTGACTTACGTGTATTAGGATCTTTGATCCTCATGTTTTTTGAAATACATCAAAACGATCCATTGACCACAAAAGTAACGGTCAAACATAACAAATGCCATGAAAATACTATTTTACCCTCACAAATTATATATAACAGCCCCAACTTTGGAGTAAGTCAAAATTCTGGTCTATTTGGAACTGAAACAAAAACAAATGTGATCACATATACCCCAATTCATGACCATTTATCATTGTATTATACTATTTATGTACTTACAAATGTAACATTGTTATATGTCTGATTAGTTAATGAAATGACATTCACTCTGGAGTAGAAACAAAATGAAGAAAAGCACAACTTAAGAGACACCATAACATTCGTTGATGGACCTTTGAAAGTCCCTGGAATGAATGAGAGAGCTTATTTAATTATTCTAAATATTATGAAATCAAAGGAGTTGAAAAAGATCACAAGCATCAGTTGATCCCAGACCCAGACATGTCCTATAATTAAGGTCAAAGACACAACAGAATAGTGTGTTTATCTGCCAATACTGATTTGAGAATACAAAATCAACAACAACATTGCAAAGAGGCTGCATGACTCTGCTTTAATCTTCCATTCTCTTGTATCAAAAGCTTTAACATGATCCCAAAACAACTTGGTTCTCTCATGCTCCATATTTTGGGGCCTTCCAAAGCTTAAATGCTACCTCATGCAGAAATCTGTCGGCTGGTATTACGAGATTTCCACCCCACTGCATTGAAAAGCAAAACACTATATAATGATGCACTGCAACAAATGGCTTTACTAGTAAAACCAACAAATTAGAATCCTACACGAATTTATGTCAACGAAATGTTTTTGACACTCAAGATAATTATCATGTTCATGAGAATCAGCATCGCATACTTGCACAGTTCCACGTACATATACGAGAAGAATAAATCATATTCACTTTAGATGTCTCATCAATAGGGTGTGCTATATAGAATTGCAACAAAATAAGTATTAAATCAAACATGATTTCATAACAGAATCAAAAATAATTTCGTAAGCAAGCTCAATCTGTACCTTTTCAAAATCTTTAAACGAAAATGTCTCTGCCATATCTTTGCGGGTCACAGCGTATTGCCATTGAGAGATTAACATTGGGCAATAGTGCCTGTTGATAAAAAAAATTAGCTAGTCACATATGGAAATTTAAATGTGAATCAAGAAATAGTATAGTTTTCTCCTACCTAACATCATTCCGAGGATTTTCTCCTTTCATAGTGTAACTTTGACGAGGAAAGAGCTTTGAAAGATTAGAGTTTTTATCATCCTTAGGAATCAAAATTGACAGATTTGATTGATCAGCCTCCATGACATACCCATAGCTCAAGACAACAGACAAGTGCAAACGCAAACCCACTTCGCTTCCAGGTTGAACTATTTGCAGTATACCACCAAGCAAAGCATTGATATATTCTGTATCATTGGCGAAAGCATTGTCTTTCTCACCATTCATCTTTTCACCAGCCCCGATGTGCACAAGTACTAAATCAAACTGGCTTGCCTCCATTATCTTACCTCCTTCAAATCCAAGCAACTTCAGCAACCCAGAAGCTACAACGTCAAGTGATAATCCAGAAAGGGTATCATCACTGGTTTCAATTAACTCATTCAATTGCAATGTATTGAAGCCAAGTTTGCCACCAAACAATTTCAAACTTGAATTATTTGTGATTAAAGTGACCCTCATCCCCATAAACCTAAAATGTTGAAGAAGTTATCAATATGTATATCGACATATAGTTCCAACTTCTGATAAACCATTATAAAGACTTACAAAAACTAAATATAATGATACCTATCTGATATAGTCTGTGATTTCTTCTGGCATTCTAGTTCTTCAATCTGATAAAAGGCCAAGAATGACAAGTATCAAATTTTGCAATGTTATAGAATTAGAGTGTTGGTTCTCTATAAGTAAGATAATGAAATCATACTTTATTGAGATAAGCTTGATGGGAATCAAGCAATACCGCAAACTCTCTTACGATTCGATCATCCTCGATTTCTGCAATCTAAATCCAAGTAAATCCCAAAAATTATACATGTAACAACTTTAATATAAGGGATTCCCTAAACAGTGATGAATTGATTCAACCTAAAGAAAGTTTTTGAGATTCATGGTTTTTAAAATTGATTGAAGTCTGTTAATTGTGACTGGCAACTCTGATTACAATGAACAAAATAACATTTTTCATATCTCCTAAACAGTATAAATGATCAATACAAGAGAAAAACATGAAGAAAATAAAAATAAAAAGAGAAGCAAACCAGAGGGAGGGGCATTGGGGAGGCTTAGGAATCCAGAACAACCATGAGATGCAAGAGAGTGGAGATGGGTGTGTGATGGGTCGATGAAACGGGCCAACCCATCTCCATACAACACCACTGCTTTGCTTGCTTTGTCCGCCATTTGCTGATTCTCGAAGCACACTCTTGATTTTGTGATCCAAACCCTGCACTTGTTAATTTTCTGTAAGTCTCTTAGATCTATACACGTGTCCATCTATAAACATATTTGGATGGTCCAGATTCATTCATGTTTTAAAACATAAATGACACTGTCGTAGGTAACAATTGCAGCCTCTTGAGCATCTCCAACGGAAAGCACCAATCTCTAAAATAGAGCAACTTTTCCTCTCCAGCCCAGCTGCATTTCTTGCGCCAGATCAAGCGCACCTCTCTCCTCTGCGCTACTTTGCTGCTTCTTTTTTTTATTTTTTATTTTTTTTTCTTTTTACCATCTTCAACCCAACTGCAAATCTCCATTTTGCAGCAAGTTTGCTCTCCAACCGAGCGCCATTGTGATCGCCAAAGTAGAGGTGAAGAATTTGCGTCGCCAGATATGGCGATCTTCCAAGAGCGGCGCTACTTTGCTGATGAGCTTGGTTTTTTAATTTTCAGTTCCTTCATTTTCGTGTAATCACAGTTTTGTTTGCTGATTTGCTGATTTCTCACTTGTATCCCTTTTTAAAAGTTTTGTTTAATCACAGTTTTACCCCTATTAAATCAAATGTATTCCAATTATATCCTTTCAATTATCTAATGCTTTGGGTTAAATTATATTTGTTTTAATTTAATTATTATTTATATTAATATTTATAATAAACTAAAATTAAGTATATAATGCAAAAATTACTAAATGATAATTATAAACACTAAATTGGATTGAAAAAAAAAAAATTTGGAGCAACACATTACATTAATAAAAACATTAAAACAAGAAGGAAACATACAATAGAAATTACAATAACAATTTGGTAATCCGGGAGATCATTTGCAGATCCTCCAAGGTCAATTAATAAAAAATAAAATATTTTAGTTAATTTCATTTAATTTATTAATTTATTAATTTCTTAACTTATCGTAATATTATGTTAATTTCTTAACTTATCGTAATATTATTTTAATTAAGGGGTGAAATGTTAATTATTGTGAAATATTAAAAAAAAAAAATATATTTAGGAAATATCTGTTGTAAAAGAAATGAAGAGCATATTAAGAACAATCGAAGAACATATGAAATGATTTGAGAGACACCTGTATTGATATATCTTAAGCTTCAGCTAAACAACCTTTACAAATAAAAATCATAAGTTTTATTTATAGACTTTTACAAAAGATCAAGCAAAGATATTATGAGATATTATATGAGATATTATGGGAGATATTTAGAGAGATATTTATGTGATATTTATATGTATAACACATGTGGTAAAAGCCACATATATTATAACACTCTCCTTTGGATTTATATCACATGTATTAACTTTCTAGAGAAAAACCCAATAGGATAAAACCTAAGTAAAATATAGACAATGATCTCCTAGATCTTGTGATGCTGGATATTCTCAAAACTATCTCGTTAAAAACCTTGTCAGGAAAACCCAGTGGGACAAAATCTGATCGAAGGGAAAAAGAGTATAGTGTACATATGTTCGTTCAGAACTTTGCTTGCCTTAATTGTTTCGTTAAAAACTTTGTCAGGAAAACCTAATTGGAAAAAACCCGATCAAAGGGAAAAAAAGTACAATGTAAATATGTTCATAGTTAATGTTTTCTTCAAAATATTTATCACATTTATACTTTGTTAGGAAAAACCCAGT
The DNA here is from genome assembly GCA_035582765.1 of Acer negundo. Classification (NCBI taxonomy): domain Eukaryota; kingdom Viridiplantae; phylum Streptophyta; class Magnoliopsida; order Sapindales; family Sapindaceae; genus Acer; species Acer negundo. Next base: position 14,920,757 of record CM069234.1, read on the forward strand.
GGGATAAAAACCTGAGCAAAGATATCCATTGATCTGTCGGATCAAAGAAATATTTATAATGATATTTTGGATTAAGGTAATATATATACGATGATTAGCAAGATCAAAGTATTATTTACAATGATATTTTTGATCAAGATAACATATATACGATGATATATTGAATCAATATAATATTTATGATGATTTTGTGGATCAAATGATTTTAGGTGTGCTTAGAGAATTGTCTCATTAAAAACCTTATCTGGAAAACCCAATGAGACGAAAAACCTGATTGAAAGAGAAAAGAGTAGAATGCACATATTTCCTAAATATGATTAATATACTTCATTTGATATGCTTCCCCTGATGGGACGCTCCCCGTGATAAAAATTCTATTTAAGCAATCTCCTAGATTTCTAAACCGGGGTATACAGATGTTTATTTCATGAAATAAAATAACATCATAAATGATTGGAGGGAGTATAAACAAATATTTGCTTTATGGAGTAATATCCATATAGAATCTTTTCAGAATCTTTTCAACATATTCTGATTGATGGAAAAATATTCCATTTGATCTATATTCGACCTTTAGGTCGAGACAATATTTCCTTTCCTATGTCTTTCATTTTTAAAACTCATTTACCAAAATTCAAAAGTTTTCAAGAACTCTCCAGGAGCTCCAATTAAATTCATATCATCAATATATGTTGTGAATATAGTAAATTCGGATTCTAATTTCTTTGCGAAGACACTTGGGTATATAATATAATTATTATACCCTTATTTTATCAGATATTCATTGAGACGGTTACCACATCCCCTCCAGATTATTTTTAATCCATGTAAGGATTTTTGTATGTTCATCAAATATAGATTACGAAATCTCGATTTACATGCTTCTAACATTTTAAATCCTTCTGGGATTGTAAATATCTGCATTGAGTGAATCATATAGATAAATGATTACTACATCTAGAGGATGTATTTCAAGCCTTGTAAAGACAGCCAAATTTATCAAAAATTCGAAACGTAATTATATTCGTCAATATTGAATACCAAGTTTCTGTGAAAAACCTTGTACTACGAGTCGTGCCTAATATCTCACGATCTCGTTTTTCTCATTACGTTTTTCGTATAAAAATCCATTAGTATCCAACTAGTTTGACTTCTCTAGGTACTATTGGTCTAAATACTTTATGTTTGGCATACAAAGTCAATTCTTCTTGAATTGCCTTTTTTTTTTTTTTTCACTTAGGCCAATCTTGCCTTTTGTATATAATAATTGATATTATGAAAATCATAATTATCATTTATAATTTCAGTAGTGCTACTGTGTATAAAAATACATCATCAATGATTGTTTCTTTATGATTCCACATTTCTCTTATATGATTTATAGAAATTTTTCTTAATTTCAATATACTTGAATCTCTGTTGAGATTTCATCTATTTCAATAGATTTAGTCACTATATGGATTTTATAGAAATTTTCTTAATTTCAATATAATTGAATCTCTATTGAGATTTCTTTCCATTTCAATGGATTTAGTCATTTCAAAGACTCGTATAGAAATTTTCTCAATTTCAATATACTTATATCTCTGTTGAGATTTCTTCCATTTCAATGGATTTAATCATTTTATAGACTTGTGTCTCATTAGATATATCAGACTCTTACAGAGTTGATTCAGAGAAAGTGGATTTATTTATAACTCAAGTTTTGCTTACATTAGGATCTTGATAACAATATCTTTCAAAAAGATTCATAAGCTTATGAATTATAATATGTATCAGATGATTTATTTGTTGGTTTTACTCTGATCATTCTTTAAGAATAATCATCCGGCCAGGGTTTATAAGATTACAACTTATAAAATCTTGTTACCTTTAGTATATTAAGTAACAAATTAATAATTATCTGATGATAAATTATCTTTCGTATTTGAATGATTCAAATATTGAAATTAGACACATTTATATATAGAGAACCGAACTGGTATCTCTATTTTGTATAAGAGTAACTTTTCATTTACTCTTTATGGAGAAACTTTCCATTTAGAAATTAATAAATATAATAATATACAGATTGTGTGTAAAAATATAAACTATCAGAAGTTTAAATGATCTAATTAGAAGATTAATTAAAATCAATATTAATCTTATAATGATATAGAATTCTTATCTTAGATCATACTAGAGATGAAATAAGGAGATATACTACACAATAAAATATCTTTAAAATGTGAGCAATTTAATGACCAATTACAAGTTGTAATGGTAAATACTGATGATAGCTAGTGAGTCATAGATGAATGCATCAACATGTAATATAGAATGTCCCATATAGAAATCGGTAATCGTATTAAAATAATAAAGTTCTCGTAATTACCTGGAGACGTTTGATAAACGATTATGCTGATCCATTCTGATTATGAGTACATGCGAAAACCAGATGTTGAACATCGATCTTAACTGGAGACATTTGATAATACACAAACATGTGACCATCATATATATGCATCAATAAGTACCATAAAATAATGGAAGGGTTCATTTGGTGAATGAATATATCCACATATATCCCTTTGAATGATAGGAATTCAAAACCAACTTTAAAATGAGATGGTTTGTTTGGTGAATGAATATATCCACATACATCCCCTTTTCTTATCTGCAATATAACCCGGATGATAAAGAACGCAGCTTTTCTATAATCAGCTTCTGGCCTGAATCACAGATATTCAACATTCTTATTATTCATGATCTCAATATGACATTAATAAAGTTATATGTATTTGATCTAAACAGATTTCTTTATGTTCTGCTTGAATGATATAAAGTATCATTGATACACAATTTAATATTATTTGACAACAATATCGTGGCTCTTCCAGAGCTTTCTATCAGATTCGTTGAACCTGATACATAATTTAGTATTGTTTGATAACAATATCATGGCTTTTCTAGAACTTTCTATCAAATCTGTTGGATACATTAATAACATTTGCTCTCAACAAAGTCAAATTCATAAAATATTTCTGACTCCGTAGAATTTATATGAGTCGCTGCACTCTCGGCAAAACATATATTTTTCTTTCTAGAAATTTTATAGACATTATGTGTAATGTCATTTTATATCTCATATGAAATGATAATAATCTTCCTCCCGCTTTTTTTTTAATAATTTTTTTATAAATATATTTTTTAAAGAGAAATTACAAAACTGCCCCTAATTTTGTAAAATTACAGAAAGGTCCTTCAATTTTTTATTAATACTAAATCGGCCCCTAAACTTTTAAAAATTGCAAATCGGACCAATAAGTTTTGGTAATATCCAAAATTTTGTCAAAATTATAAAACGACCCAAAATAATTGCAAAACGGTCCATTAAGAATCTCGAATTCTCCAAAAGTGGCCTAGAGCAAAAATGAGCTTTGTAACCGATCTAGACCAGATCGTGGGCCATGATCGATCTGCTCGTTGCCGTAAAACGCACTAGGTTGGTGAGAAAAACTGGCGAAGCCCACTAATGAGGTGGCGTTGACTCGATGGGCGATAGGTTTGGGTTAAAAACCCACCAAACCAGAAGCAAACCCAGATCGAGGTTTGGTGATACCAAAACAGATGATCTGATGATCCAACAACCATTACATTCACATGTTCATCAAGTTCATCCACTATCAAGTAGACTACTGATCTCAAAATTTTTTTTTTGTTTTTCAACAACTCTAAATTTTACTCTCCAGGAGTATCAAACACGAATGAAATAGATAAAATATTACATCCACTTTCATTAGACGTTAGGATTTAAATGAAATGAATAAAATATTAATTTGATTATATGTTAGGATTTTAAATCCTTTTTATGATACTCATGTATATCCTTTTGGATGTGTATATCCTTTTTCTCAAATGATTGATACGTTAGTGTTATATGTATATTTTTAACCAAGAGACACGTTAACAATTTGTGCAGGAAACACAGAAGAATAAGTCCAGGTCATTCATTTGAAATGGTCAACGGAGGAATTATTGATCAACATGCCACGTCACCAGAAGCCAACACACTGAATGTACTCGCTAGATAATTCAACTTATAGTCAAGGACTATGCTCGCCATAAACTCTTACTCAGCTGTGATTTATTCACCTTGAAACAAACATACTCGTCATAAGCTTTGCTCGCCAAAGCTTTACTCGGTCAACATAAGCGAGTTAATTTGTTACCAAAGCAGAGTTTAGTCAAATAAAGACTCCCGGATTCAGGATTCCAAGGCTCAGATCTCAATAGGGAAATATCCCTATTTCCTCTCAAGGAAGCCCAAAAAGGAAAGAACTTGAGACTTCCGAAAAACTAGACATCAAGCTAGAAACAAATCCTAATCGGCCTACAATACCGAAGTCCTAACGCGATTCTATTTAGGAAGTCCGCCGCCCACACGATAGTAATAAGGGGAAACCCTAATCCGCCTGATATAAATAGGACCATGTAGTCTACGAAAAGGGGGTCCGAATTCTAGTGAGTTAAGAGTTATTGTACGAGAGAAAAAACTAATACCAAAGTGTAACCTAAAGAAGATCATAGTATTATTTTTCCTGTCCTCAAGGGGCGCCGTGGTTTTTTCCCGTTTTTAGGGTTTTTCACATAAAACCTGTGTTTTGCATGTTTTCATTTATGTTGTTGTTTACATTATTATAACATTATTGTTAGACGCATGGCAATCCAAAAATCACCATCAACAATTGGAGCTAGAATGAGAGGGGGACGGAAAACTTCGAGGAACCCTCGGACAGGTACAACAGACATGAGCAACACCAGCAGCAAAGATGGAAATTCCAGTGGCAAAAACCATCACCAAGATCTCGAAGATATTGAACTTGCATGGGATGAAACCGAACATGCAGGGAGTGAAACGTTGATAATGGGGGAGCATTCAATGACACCAGAAAACAGAATAGTAGTTGATCCAAGAACTTTGCAGCACTTTCAAACTGCTTTAGCGAATCTGGTAAGCGAAGCCAATAAGATAGGACTCATGCTCCCCATCGGTTTGGGAATTCCCTCTCCCTACGATCTGATAACGAGCACATAAAGGAACTACCCACCAGGAAGGTTGTAGTGGAAGGTTCACATTGCCACCCCGGATACCCAAACAAAGGTATCCACAGAGGAAACCCCCAAAGATCATCTCGAAGATCTTGGAGAAAAAAGATAGACTCAAAGGAGAGGCTTGCTGGGTGAAAGTGAATCGCCGGAAAGACGAGTCCATGGTCTGGCGCATGAGCAATCCCTAACGGTATGCACCAAAGGACCCGCTGGAGGCATCGATCTATTTTGTCTGAGGATAAAAGCCTTGGCCCAAGAAAGAGCCTACGGTTCGAAAGGGGATGACAGAAAAGATTCCGAAAGCATACACGATTAGAAGTCCGGCGGGATCGGAGACAGCCATGAGAATGGTTACCAAAAGATGACTATTAAAAACCAGTTCGGCCTAGGAGGAGAACCCATAGGTCGCCGAACTATCACACTTCAAGAGTTGTTAAAAAAGGTCTCAACAATGACTCGGAGATATGGGCACAATGCTTCATCTAACGACGAGTCAGACAACCCTTTTGTTGAACAGATCGCTCGCACCCAATTTTTGGAAAGATTCAGGATGCCAACCATCGAGCAATATAAAGAGACCAGAGATCCAAAGGAGCATGTCAGACGATTCTGTAACGTCATGGCACAATATGCATCCAACGAGGGACTCATGTGCCTAACCTTTCCACAAACCTTCAGAGACCTCACATCTAAATGGTTTGGAAGGCTCCTACCCAGGAGCATCAACAGCTTTTCAAGCTTCAGCAAAGCATTCATAAGGCAATTCATGGGCAACGTACAGATAAAGAAGTCACTCATCCACCTTTCAAACTTAAAACAGAAGAAGAGCGAGTCCCTAAAAAAATACTTGACGAGATTCGGCAAGGAAGTCGCTCAAATTGAAGATGCAAGCGATGTAGTTGTCATAGCCGCTTTCACCAATGGGTTGCAGAATGGATGATTATCCTATGATTTGTGCAGAGACCGACCAAAAACCTATGAAGAAATGATGGCCATAGCCGGCGATTACGCCCTATTTGAGGAAGAAGAAGTAGCACAAGAGGTAGCTATGTACATGGCCATAAACTGAACTTCAAATCTGAATCTAAAAGTGAAAAACAAAGACGTAATCGCGTGACCGTCGAAGGTATGAGAGAAGTCAAAAAGATCAGTTGAGGGAAAACCGAGGAAGTAATCCAATCAGTGGGTTTCGAAGTAAGTACAACAGCTACACTCCTCTAACAAATGACCAGGAGGACATACTTTCAGTGGTAGAAGATAAGGGACTCACCAAGTATCCCAGACAACAGTCTGCCAATGTCATGAGGGACACAATAAAGTACTGCCGTTTTCACAAAAATCATGGGCATGACACTTCCAAATGTTTCCAATTAAAGGACCATAAAGAAAGCCTAATCAGAGACGAACATGTTAAAGATTTCACCTTAAGAGGAGACAAGCACAAGGGTCGCCAAGACAACCGGGGAGGCGGACAAGAGCGAAAGAGTCTGAGAAAGAGTAGCCCGGGCGCCACTAAAAACACTATATTCGGCAAACCTCACACTGGTTGCAACAACAGGGAAAAAATGTCCAAAGTTCAAGAAGTGATGAATGAAAACAAAAGTATGGGAGTAAACTCCGTGCAGCGAGGACCTAAAAGAGGCAAGGAAGGATGGGATCCAATAGTCTTCACCACCGAAGATTCAGAAGAAATTGAAGCAAAACCGAATGATGCAATTATAGTGGGAGTCCAAATAGCTCACATGGACGTACTGCGAGTGATGATTGACAATGGTTGCTCGGCTGACATCCTGAGCGCCAGGGTATATGATGAGTTGCAACTTGACAGGAAATAGTTAGAACCATTTCACATACCACTAAAGGGATTTGGGGGCGTAGAGGTAAGATCGTTGGGAACTGTGAAACTGCCAGTAAGATTCGGCATCGCACCTTGTCGAAGAACAATTCTGTTAGATTTTGTAGTTGTCGATGTTTATAACTGGCCATACAATGTATTACTCGGTTGACCATTCCTGAACAAGGTTCGAGTAGTCACATCAATATACGCACTAAAAGTAAAATTTCCAACGGAATTTGAGATCGGGGAGCTAAGGGGACCACAAGAAATGGCTCGCCAAGCAAACTTATCAGTCTTTAAGGACAAAGTGGGGGCGAAAGCTCTGAGCATGTTTGAACTTGACCAGGCCGAAAAAGAAGTGCCCGAGAGTTTCGAGCTCGACCCAAGAGATAAGATGAACAGGGAAAAAGAGGAACCAACTGAAGCCGTCATTTTAGACGAAAGGAAGCCTAACAGAACCATTAAAATTAGGGCAAAATTAGCTGAGCCAGTCAAGACGAACACAACAAACTTACTGAAGGAATATAAGGAAATCTTCGTCTAGAGTCATGAAGATATGTCTGGGATCAACACGAATGTGATTTCGCACTATTTGGCGATAGATGACAAAGTCAAACCGGTAATACAGAGGAGGCGAAGCTTCAACCCAGAGAGGAGTACAACCATAAAGGAAGAAGTGGCCAAATTGCTCGCAGTAGGATCGATCAGAGAAGCTAAATACCTAGAATGGTTAGCAAATGTTGTGCTAGTGAAAAAGAAGAATAACCAATGGAGAATGTGCTTGGATTTTACCGACCTAAATAAAGCTTGCCCCAAAGACAGCTCCCCGCTACCAAGTATTGACTAATTGGTCGACGCAACTGCTGGACATGAACTCTTAAGCTTCATGGACGTATATTCAGGGTACAATCAGATCAAGATGCATTAAACAGATGAAGACAAAGCAGAATTCACAACCGATCAAAGATTATATTGTTACAGAGTCATGTCATTCAGCTTGATGAATGCAGGGGCAACATATCAACGGTTGGTCAATAAAATGTTCGCCAGACAGACATGGAGAAACATGGAAGTATACATCGATGATATGCTAACAAAAGTGTAACAATCGATAAGCATGTGAGCGATTTACGGGAAACCTGCGACGTATTAACCAAATACGGCATGAAGCTGAACCCTGCTAAGTGCGTATTCGGCTTACAATCTAGCAAATTCCTCAGCTATCAAGTAAATCATATAGGAATATAAGTGAACCCTGATAAGATTCGGGCACTAGCCGGCATGGTTTCACCAAAAAAACTAGAAAAATGTTCAGAAACTCACGGGGTGCTTGGCATCACTAAATAGATTCATATCCAAGTTGACTGACAAATGCTTACCGTTGTTCAGGGCTCTCAAAAAGGGAAAAGGAATCGAATGGAATGAAGATTGCGAACAAGCCTTCCAGGCTTTGAAAGATTACTTTGATCAGGCACCACTACTCTTAAATCCGCTTCATGGAGAAACACTTTACATATACCTGTATGTCACGGAGGTAGCTACAAGTTCTATATTAGTTAGACAAGAAGATGGAGTCTAAAAACCGGTGTACTACACAAGCAAATCATTATTACCCACCGAAACAAGGTACTTGCCAGCTGAGAAGATGGCACTAGCCCTAATAATGGTAGCAAGGAATCCGAGACCTTACTTCTAAGCCCATCAGATCGATGTATACACAAACTGTCTACTCAAACTGATCTTACAGAAACCGAAGGTATCCGGAAGACTGACCAAATGGGCCATTCAACTGAGTGAGTTCGACATCAAATACCTCCCCAAAACATCAATCAAAGGTCAGGCGGTCGCAGAATTTACAGAGCCAGACATGGAAGTGGCAAGGATAATGGCAGAGCAATCGAAGAAAAATTTCCAATGGCAACTTCATGTCGATGGTTCATCAAATACGCACGGCAGCGGGGCAGGGATAGTGGTTTCAACCCTGGAAGGAGATTTAGTGGAATGTGCCATGTGTTTTGATTTCAAAGCTACCAATAATCAAGCAGAATATAAAGCACTAATAGCAGGTTTGAAAGTATGAACTGCTTTGGGAGCTGACGAGATAGAAATTTTCAGTGATTCCTAGGTAATTGTTAACCAAGTGCTAGATGAGTACCAAGCAAGAGATGAAAACATGATCGCCTATCTAGAGTTAACAAAAGAATTATTAGGGCGATTTAAAGAATTCAGGATCGTTTAAATCCCAAGAGAAAGGAATGAACAGGACGACGCAGTGGCCAAATTAGCCTCAGCAATGGTTAACATTTGGCTACAAACAGTCCCTATGGCCCATCGGCCCCAATCGAGCATAACTGAACAAACAGAAGTTGGGGTAATCAAGAACAGGCCAGATGATTGGACAACGCCAATTAAAGAACACCTCATCAATGACGTGTTGCCAAGTGAACCGCTAGAAACAAAACGACTGAAGTACAAAGCTACAAGGTACTCAGTCCTCAGCGGTGAACTATACAGAAGAGGTTTCTCTAGAGTACTACAAAGGTGTGTCGGACCGGAAGAAGCTGAAGGAATACTAAATGACATACACAATGGAAATTACGGAAACCATACAGGGGGTGTCAGCCTAGCCCATAAAGCATTAAGACAAAGGTTTTACTGGCCAACACTGTTCCCCGAAACAAAGAGAATAGCAGCTAGGTGCGAAGCTTGTCAAAAAGTCACGAACAACATCCGGCAGCCGCCTGAACACCTGCGGAGTATCACTTCCCCTTAGCCATTTGCCATGTGGGCAATTGACCTTATTGGCCCAATGCCCGTGGTAGCCGAAGGAGCAAAGCACGCCATTGTGGCTGTGGATTATTTCACAAAGTGAGTGGAAGCCGAACCATTGGTGCACATAACAGAGGCGAACACCACTAGTTTTATGAAAAAGAATATCTTATACAGGTTCGGAATACCAAATACCATCATCACCGACAATGGGACGTAATTTGACAATAGAAAGTTCAGAGAACTGTGCAAGAAATACAGAATTAACAATTATTATACGTCCCCAGCTCACCCACAGACAAATGGACAGACAGAAGCAGTGAACAAGATAATCAAGCACAATCTAAAAGCCAAGCTTGCCGTCAAGAAAGGAAATTGGGCAGAAAAATTACCATAGGTGCTATGGGCTTATCGAACCACAGAAAGGAATTCAACAAGTGAGACACCTTATTCCATGGCTTTTGGAGCCGAAACTGTCATTCTAGTAGAGACAACATTCTCTTCACCAAGAATGCAACTCTTTCAACCTCAACTCAATATTGACATGCTAAAATATGGTTTAGACGAGCTAGAGGAAATGAGAGAATACGCCAAAATCAGGAACACGACTTACCAACAGAGAGCAGCCAGGTATTAGAATTGACATGTACGTCTAATGAAATTTGCACTCGGCGACTTGGTGCTAAGAAGGGTCTCACCTGGAACCAAAGATAAAGTTGCAGGATCACTTGTAGACAAATGGGAAGGATCATATCATGTTACCGGTATAGCAGGACATAGAGCATATCGCATCGCATCGCTCAAGTGGGAGCCGGAGAGCTTCCTCAACCATGCAACACGCAATATTTGAAGATATACTATCCCTGAGACGCCTTTTAAAGTTCATTTTATGCTTTTAGAATTTCTTTCAGTATTTTCCCTTTTAAGTATTTTTTAGAGTTGCAGGATTTATTCAATAAAGAGTAATTTATTACTAAAATGCTCGAGATACTCATTGAAGTAATTCATTACCAAAGTACTCAAGACATTCAATAAAGAGTAATTTATTACTAAAATACGCGTAACGCTCAATAGAGTAGGTTATTTTGTTACCCATTAAAGGTAAATATTACTCACCACCACACATGGTTAAAGAACCCAACAAAAGGAAAGCGAATAGGGTAGTCACCCGACATAGCAGGCTAAAACAAATACGTCAACACCTTGAGCTAGAAAGATGCTATACAACCAATTGGTGCTCGCCACCATTGGCGAAGCATGACCCACAAAGATGCGATCAAAGCACTCAAAAGCAACGCTTAGGAAACATATTCCTAAAGAAGCGCTGGGGGCCGAATAGACTAGCAACAATAACAATATAAGCAAAAGCAGGAGACATCCCAATAGTATGCTTAAAGACTAGTTGTATGGTCGGATAAGTCTTGACAAACACTAAGTAAGCCAAAAAAATTCAGCAATGGCAGCTGAATAACACAAAGGCATTAAGCCTTAGCCAAAAACTCAACAATGGTGGCTGAATAACGCAAAGGCATTAAGCCTTCGCCAAAAACTCAGCAATAGCAGCTGAATAACATAAAGGCGTTAAGCCTTGGCCAAAGCCATAGCAGCCGAATAATAAAACATCAATGTTTGACCAAAACTCCATCGTAGTAGCAGAAACAACAAAGGCAATGTAGGACAAACAATGGTCATTCAATATATTAGATAGAAAGATGAACTGGTAACATAAATAAGCAACAAAGTATGCATTTACAAGGTGAGAAAATCAATCATAGATGAGTCAAGCATCTGCTAGACGAGTATCAACACTATCCTCTTCATTTTCAATCTCATCCCCCGAAGGCCAAACCAGTTCTTCGTCTTCTGCCGGCATGAAGGATGCATAATCTTGACTAGAAACCAGTCCCAAATCCGGCTCGTCACCGGTGTTGGTAAGACTTCCCTTAGCACTAGAATAGTACTTGTTGAAAACACGTTTTGTGGGGATTTCCAGATGCATCGGATGAGGTTCGATTCTCGTATAGCAACAGTGGGCTTTCCACATTTTCATCTGATCCTTGATTGAACCCACAACACTTTCCATATACAGCTTAAGGGATTTGTCAAAACGCTGCAAGGCCTTCTCATTGGAATGATCCTTCATTGTAAAGAACTTCTTAGATCGTCTCATTCCACGCTCGAACTCTCGCAATAAAAGTGTGTCATAAGCGGGGGATCGCTTAAATCGATCAATAGCCTGGACCTCCAGCTCACCCTTCAGGTTTCTAAAGATGGTTTCCCTTGATACCCGCTGATTACGCAGATCCTCAGACTCCCGCTCGGCTTTCTCCCTAGCTTCTTTAGCTAGCCTTTTAGCTTCCATACGAGCCGCGAGAGAATCTTGACTCGAGGATAGCTGTTCCTTCAAGAGCTTGATCTCTACTTTAGTAGCAGACAATTTTTCCTCAATCGCCAATTGGGCAGCTAGGAACCCATCAGCAGATTCCCTCAGCTTGGCGAGCTGCTGCGAGTAAAATTCCTCAAAAGTAAATTTTTCTCTCAGCGTGCAAGAGATTTGATCGCGCAGTTGCTTATTTTCATGAGAAACCGAGTTCCCACACCTGTAATTATCGGCCATCTCAGACATCATCCTGGAAAAAAAAAAAAAAGGAAAAATTAAAAGTGAGAAATAAAGGATGAATAAAACGATTATTATAAGCTTACCAGAGAATGGCAGTTGAAAAAGAATTCCATTTTCTTGTTACAAGATTTGCTCTTCACATGTTCTCAGCCTTGCCCAATATAAACATCGTTCTGGATCAAGTGTGAGAATATCTCAGTGGCAGAGAAATCTGAAAGGGAGACGAAACCGGAGCCTTCGCCTGCTTCAGTAGAGGCGTCGTTAGGCCCTTCATGTACACCATCCGAATCCACCGTTGGTGCTGATAAGCTAGGTAAATCTATGGGAGCAACAAAGTCTGGTCCAACAGCATTCATAAGTTGAACAAGCGGACTTGCTGGAGTGGTAACAGAGATGTTTGGATTTGTTGGAGCATAAGTAGAGATATCTGGAACTATTGGAGTAGGCGCAACAACCTTTGGATTTTGAGAAAATGAAGAAGAAACAGGTGGGCCACTAGCACTCTCTAAGAGAGGAGTAGGATCAGTAACCCCGACCCTAGAAAAGGGAACCTCTAGAGTGACTCCAGGTGAGGTCGACTCAGCTAAAACAGGCTCGCTGTCCCCTTTCTCATCTGAGGAGATCATATATTGCACCACCCTTGATGCCTTTTTTGTAGGACGAGCGACGTGCTCAGGAGTACTCTCAGCTACCCGTTTCCCTCGACTAACTCTAGGATTCAAGTCACTCGTAGGATCCTCAAGAGTTTCTGGAATGTTAGCATCAAAAAAAGGGACGTCCTCGCTCGCCCCTAAAGTACCAACCTGGTCTTTGGTTTTTTGGCTAGGTATACGCCTCATGGCAATCTCTTGACTCACTTGTTGCGGATCGTCTTTAACAATTTGTTCATGGCTATTGCCCACATCCTCGCTGTCCGCGGAGTCATCACCATCTGGGGCTGCGACTCCTTCTTTAACCAATCCGGTAGCGTGCCTTAGGATAGCAGCCTCAGAGTTCCTTACCGCCCAAGCCGTTGAGTCGCATACCACATCAAATTCATTTACTGCAAGAAAGAACAAAATGTCAATGATGAACTAGTAATAATAGAAAACGAAACATCAAACATGAAGAAGGAAACTTACAGCGCTTGAGCCGGGCATGCAGACGAGGAAAAAACCTCTCTTTAATCATTTTTTCTTCATTCAAAAGGAACGATTCACCTCTTTCAACCAAAGGAAGCACGACTACAGCCGCGAGATGAGAAATCTCATCATCCAGCAAAACTGGTAAAGTCTTGGACCAAGTATCTAGAGACATGAAATGTCTTGGAACCCTCCTCACTAGGAGATTTCGGCGAAGACTGGTCGATGCATCTCTTCCCCATGCAACGTTGACGAAAAACCAGCTATTTTCCCAATATTTATTTGAAGTGGGCAAATCCCAAATTAAACCCTTCTTCTTCTTGTCATCTGAGATCTCCACTTGACCTGGATTCACCACGCTCTCGAGAATCCAATTCAACACAGTAGAAGAGAGGAGAAAATAAGTACCACCACGGCCCGATGGCCTTAGTGTGTAGAGATGGCGAGTCTCATGAAGAGAATGAGGCCCATAACCCTTCAATTTCCATATCTGATACAAACACATGAGAATTTTATAACTATTGGGAGCTAACTGAGTAGGTGCAAGCTTAGCATCGATAAGGAATCTAGCGATGAATGGCTGAAGAGGAAAAGTAATCCCATAGCTAATTATTATGCCGTAAATGGCAACGGCGTTTTGAGGGGGATTCCATATAGCCCAATCGCTAGGAAGTATTAGATTCGTGGTGTCAGAAATATCAAATCGGCGCCTGTGCTTTTGGAGTTGTTGCTTGCCAACAACATTCACCTCGCTATCGAAAGTACTCGGGCGATCAAAAGAAAAATGCAGCCTATCACTCTGATGATCCTCAACATCAGAGTCCATTACCGTTTGAGCACCAATTAAAGATTGTCTAGAAACTCTAGATGCCCCTCGCCTACTACCATTGGCTTTTGAAGATTTCGTCATCTCTAAGGAATCACTATCAAAAGATGAAGCAGGAGAAAGATTACAGGCGCTGATTTCATGAATAGTGGGGATATAAAAGGAAATAAGAAAAGGGAAATTTGGGTCAAAATTGCGTATTAACAATTCAATCTTATATGCGATGCTCCTATCACCAAGCTCCAAGGCCTGTATCATTTGATTAAAAATTAAAGAACGCTGAAAATAGTCTATGAGAACTCACCAAAAAAATCAACTGAAATGGAGGATGCACAAATGGTTTGGTGAAACGAGCGAAAGAGTGCAATCAAAAATCTCAAGTCGTCTAGCAATCAAAGCAGAAAGACAGGGAGTAAGAGTGCCGAAAACTTTGGTTTTGAGAACAGAGGAAAACAAAAAAAAAATGAAGCTCTAGGGTTTTTGAAGTATTAACAGAAAGAAGAAGAGAGAGAGTCAGGAATGCCAAAGAGTGGAAATGAGCAAGTGAAGCGATACGGTGCCTTAAAAAGGAGTGAGATTTTTGAAATTCAAAAATTAAAATTTTAGATATAATAGTGGAGTCCGCCAAAGCACAGGACAGTGATCCAGTTACCTACCAAGAAACGGACTTGTGGCATCCTAGGGAGTATGCTGTAGTCAGAACATCACTTTGATGTCAAGTCATGCGTTTTTAAAACTTCTGGCTAAAAAACGAAGCGTACCGTGGAAGCTTCTAATCACTTGAGGTCAATAGTCAAAGACCACATGGATGAAAAAGAAGGTAATAAATGAAAAAGGTGGGAAGGGATTTTTCCCAAAGCAAAAAGACAAGTAGGTTATAAATACTGCTCGCAGAAGCAAAGAAAACGAAGAGATCCGCTTTCTTATTCGGCTCAAAGTATTTATGTGGATATTTTTGTATGTATATTTTTAACCAAGAGACACGTCAGCAATTTGTGCAGGAAACACGGAAGAATAAGTCCAAATCATTTATTCGAAATAGTCAACGGAGGAATTATTGACCAACATGCCACATCACTAGAAACTAACAAACTGAATGTACTCACCGGATAATTCAACTTGTAGTCAAGGACTGTGCTCGCCATAAACTCCTACTCAACTACGATTTATTCAGCTCGAAAAAAACATACTGGCCATAAGCTTTGCTCGCCAAAGCTTTACTCGGCCAATATAAGCGAGTTAATTTGTTACCAAAGCAGAGTTTAGTCAAATAAAGACTCCTGGATTCAGGATTCCAAGGCTCAGATCTCAGTAGGGAAATATCCCTATTTCTTCTCAAAAAGGAAGCCCAATAAGGAAAGAACTTGAGACTTTCGGAAAAATAGACATCAAGCTAGAAACAAATCCCAATCGGCCTACAATACTGAAGTCCTAAAGCGATTCTATTTGGGAAGTCCGCCGCCCACACGATGGTAACAAGGGGAAACCCTAATCCGCCTGATATAAATAGGACCATGTAGTCTACGAAAAGGGGGTCCAAATTCTAGTGAGTTGAGAGTTATTGTACAAGAGAAGAAACTAATATCAAAGTGTAACCTAAAGAAGATCATAGTATTATTTTTCCTACCCTCAAGAGGCGCCGTGGTTTTTTCCCGTTTTTAAGGTTTTCCACGCCTGTGTTTTGCATGCTTTCATTTACGTTGTTGTTTACATTATTATAACATTATTGTTAGACGTGTGGCAATCCAAAAATCACAGTCAACAGTTAGGATCTTAAATCCCTTTTATGATACGTTAGTATCTTAAATCCCTTTTATAATACTCACGTCATCCTGTTGGATGTGTAAATCTTTTTTCTCAAATGAATGATATGTAAACATATCTTTTCATATATATGAGATAAAATAAAATCATGGATCATAATGTTTTTTTGAACTTTCGGTTCGACCATGAACTGTAAGTTCATATATAAAATCCAAAAAACTTTAGATTATGATTAGATTTGAAACCCCAGGTTCCAAATAATGAAGTTTGTCATTCATGAATATAACAATGGATTCAAAACTCTAGGTTCTCATCGGTTTTCAATACCATGTCGTATGACATTCATGAATATAACACTGGATCAATAACTCCAGGTTAGTATCGGTTTTCAAAACCGTGTCGACTTAAATATCATAATTCCATAAATTTTAAGTTCTGGTTCGTCAGTCTAGCCAATCTCATATATTGCAAAAAATAAACAATTTCATAATGGTATATATGTTCTGTAGAGTAACAGTCCCATGACGGTATATATGTCCTGTAATTTAACAGTTTTAGAACGGTATATATGTCCTGTAATTACAATTCCAGGAGGCTGAGCTCACCTGTTATTTTCCGTAAATAAACAGTTCCAGAACGGTATATATGTCCTGTAATTTAACAGTTCCAGGACGGTATATATGTCCTGTAATACAATTCCAGGAGGCTGAGCTCACCTGTTATGTTCTGTAAATAGACAGTTCCAGAATGATATATATGTTCTGTAAATAGAAAATTCCAGAAGGCTAAGATCACATGCCATGTGCATACAAATAAATCCAGAACTATAAATAGATGATCCGTTGACGGCATAAGCCATCTTGTATATGGAACTATAAATAGATCCAAAATATTGAGATTTAGAGAGAATAAATTCAGAACTATATATATATATGTTCCGAAATATATATAGATCCCGAATATTGGGATTTAAAGAGAATAAATTCAGAACTATATATATATATATATATCTGTTCCGTTGACGGCAAAGTCATCGTAGATATAAAATATATATAGATCCAGAATATTGAGATTTAGAAAGAATAAATTCAGAACTATATATATATATATATTCCGTTGACGGCAAAGCCATCTTATGTACGAAATATATATAGATTCAGAATATTGAGATGTAATTAAATCACCCATCAGGGATCCTTTTTACTTACATACAATCGCACTGATAACGTGTTGTAAAAGAAATGAAGAGCAAATGACGAACAATCGAAGAACATATGAAATGATTTGAGAAACACTTGTATTGATATATCTGGAGCATCAGTTGAACAACCTTTACAAATGAGAATCATAAGTCTTATTTATAGACTTTTACAAAAGATCAAGCAAAGACATTATGAGATATTATAGGAGATATTATATGAGATATTATAGGAGATATTTAGGGAGATATTATGGAGAGATATTTATGTGATATTTGTATGTATAACACATGTGGTAAAAGCCACATATATTATAACAATATTCTTTTTAAAGTTGGACTTGGAATTGCTGCATTTTAGAGTTTTGCATTTTAAAGTTACTCCCTCAATTTTACTTATTCACAAAAAAATGGGTTATCGACTTATCACTACTTTGCTGCTTCTGCTTCTTCTTGTTCCCGCTCTCCTCTGATGATTCTTCTCCTCCGTCGTTCTGATCGTCACCGCCTCCCTACCGAAATTCTCACCGCCGCATCCGTTACCGCCACCAAAATTGATCTGGATTTCATACTTCCCGGAGTCACTAGTGTTGGCAATTATAGTCGAGGACTAGGAATCGGATGAGACAACTGCAACGAAAGTCGTGATCCGTTTGGGAGAAATCGAAAGACTTTGATAGTTGATGGTTTTGCGAGATTGAATAGCAGTGTCAGCTTGGGAGTCCAAGCTTGGATCGCAGAAGGACAAGAGAGGACTGTGAGAAACCTAACAATTCTATTCTGCCATTTATTTATTGATATTTTGTCTTTTTTTAACCCTGATCTATTTAGCACGGATATGGATATGGATACAGCACGATACGAGGATACAGTAAATGTTAAAAAACTAGGATACGAATACGGTATGATACGTCAATTAAAATAATATATATTTATATTTAAAAAATAATAATAATATATGAAAACATATTTAATAATTCATTCAAAATAAAAGCATATTCAGAATCCAAATAAAACATGTTACATAACTACATAAGTCATAGCAATGTAACATATTACAACATCCAAATAAAACATGTCACATAAGTCGAATATATTATAAAATCCAAATAAAACATATGTCACATAAGTCATAACATATTACAAAATCCAAATAATATATAAAAATAAATAAATAAATAAATAAAAATAAAAAAACTCATAAAACATATTTTAAATTCCTAATTAACTTCATTATTATCATTCATATTGTTAAAAGATATAAATAATTTGGCATCTAACTCTGGTTTATCAAGAGAAAGGTTTGCAATTTCGAGTATCCCGGTGTTCTCCATGTCAATGAAATTAAAACCAAAATTTCCTTAAAATTTCATTTTGACTCCTGAAATTTATTAACTATAATTTGACCCTGTTTTATACTAAAATAATTATTATATTGCCCAAAACGTATCCTCAAAGTATCCTCTAAGTATTCTCTAGTCCAACTTGTGAAAAAAATCAATGGATACACCATTTGACGTATAGGATACGTATCTTGGAGTATCCGGGGAATATCTTAACCGGATATGAGTTACCTCCACCAAATGGAGTATCCACGCTTCCTAGACCCTGATATTTTGTCTTTTGATTTATTAATTTTTTTTTTGTTAATCATGTTCAATGACAATAATAACTCTGAACCCATTAAATTAAAAGAAAAAATACAACACAAAATTACGACAACAATTTAGTAGTCCAGGAGATCATTTACGGATCCTCCAAGATTATTGAAATATTGGCCAAAATAATACCCCAAAAAAAATGTTAATTTATTCATTTTTCGTAATATTATGTTAATTTCGATATGAAATGTTAATTGTTTCGAAATGATAAAAAGTGAATATTTAAGGAATATTCTTTTTAGAGTAAGTTACTATATTTTACTGTAAAGTTGTAACAAATTGGTGCAATGGATTGTAGATGGTCTTAGTGCACCGGGTGCATTTGATCACTGAAAGGACAAGGATCTTCTCATCATCTCACCTCATCCTCACCTTACTTAATCTTATGACACATAAGCATTGCAATGAATGGTTATTATATGATTGACACTTTATTAACAACCAATCATATGCTTTAAAAAGGTGAGGATAAATTGAAGTGAGGAGAAGAATAAAAAGTCTATGCGGCAGCCACATACCCTTTTTTCTGTGGTTGACCACTCAGCATGCAGCAGTGCACCTGGCGCACCTGAGATTTTCTCTTCGAATGGAATGCTTCGGTCACTTCTTTCACCAAATATGTTTTGAGAGATATTGATATTCCAATCTAGTATGTATTCTCTTTAGATCTTCTTGTTTGCATTCATCTAAAAGGCCAAAACTAAAGTATTTATTTATAATATTTAGGCGTAATTTAGTTTTAGGTCAAACTATATCAATTTAAAATTTTGATTTAAAATGTGCGATTTCAATATTCATCCCTTTTTTTGGGTTTAAATCGTCATCTACTCTTCTTCCCCATACATTTTAAGTCAAATTTTTATGTAGATTTTGCTTGATCCTATATGAAATAGAAATTGGGCGTCTTAATTCATAAATGAGTGACTTTTGACGACCAAATGATGGTCAATTAAGAAATGAACCTTGACAAACCAATTTGTTAATTTAATGTTCTTCAAATGATCGGAAAATGTTGTGTTTTAATTTCTTCAAAACCTGCTAAGATCGAACTGCATTAGTTTGTCATTCAACTTTGCTGATTAAATAACATGGTTAATACTTATACTAAAATTGGGTTGTTTTTTACATTAAATAAGAATAGAACTTTCTAGTCGGGTAAATATTTGTTTAGTGTTTACATACCCAAATTGTATTGTTTCCATGAAATAGCAAATTAAAATGGATTTGGATCCCTTCATCACATTGTTCTCACCTTTATATTTTATTGTCACGTGTAAAAACATAAAAATCAATGAGCTTGATTAATTATATCTTTTAGCAAAGTAAAAACATAAAAATTAAGAGAATTAATCTATAACATTGATTTGCTATATTATATATGTGATAATAAATTACGAAGGTGATGACAAAGTGTGGACACTTAGAACTCATTTGGTACACTGTATTGTATTCTATTGTATTATATTATTGGACTACATTATTATTAATATAAAAATGTGATTGATGATACATTGTATTATATTGTATTAAATTATTTTAAAATGACTATATTGTAATCTATTTTATTATAAAAATATAATATGAAAAAAAAATTAATAATTCATTTTAAATATTTATACCATAAACAAATCAATAAATATTTATTTTCATTGATAAAAAATTTAAATAAATAATATTTTTATAAATAAAATAAATATTTCCAATATAATTTTGAAATTATATATAAAAAAAAAATTAAGAGCATAACAAATAGTTTCATCAATATTTCATATTTGTTGAGAAGAAAGAGAAAAGAAAAGTGTTTTTTTCTAATACAATATAACCTCATACCATAAAATATTATGTATTAGATAATACAGTGTTTGCTGTATTAGACAATTAAAATGTATTAAAATAAGGGGGTTCAAAAATTAAATAGCACTTATTGGGAGAGGGTTTGTACAAATAGCACCACTTTAATAAGTCATGTTTTAATAGCACCAAAATAGGTGGCGAGACCAAAATACCCCTACTTACTCTTTTCCTTTTTTTTTTCTTGAAAATTTGAGACTTATTTGCAGTTTCGAGACTTATTAATGATTTTCGAGACTTATTCATACGTTTTTCGAGACTTATTCATGCGATTCGAGACTTAATTCAAGTTTGTTCGGGACTTATTCTGTTCGACCTCCATCAATGGTGACAGTGACGATCCGACGACTGCGACGACGCCGGTTGACTCCGAAAATAGTTGGATTTAGAAGATCGAATGATGCCGAATTCGTTGGCACCATCAATTTCATCAGATTCGCGACAGATCGTCATAGTCGGACGATGAAGATTCTCAACAGTTTGGGTTTGGCTTTCTTTCTCTATCTACACAACTCAAAAATGAAAACGAACACTTCGATTACAATGATTAGCACTCAACGAACGTTTTCCCGGTGGTTTTGCCGGTCAACTCGCCGGTCAGCGATGGCACCTCTATTAAAGCTCCATTAATGAAGGTTTTGGAAAAAGGAAGAAAAGGTGAAAGACACACAAGAGAAAATAAAAGAAGCTGGTGGTATTTTTATCTAAATTTCATTTTTGGTGCTATTAAAACTAGAGTTATTAAAGTGTTATAGTTGTACAAGTCAATATTTAAAAAATGTTATATACCCCTATTTCCTCTTAAAATAATACAATACAATACAATACAGTGTTTGCACCAAACACTGTATTGTATTATGTTAGTATATTTAATGGTTAATAGTTAATACAACATAATGCAAACTGTCAAACATGGCCTTAAGGTGATGAGAGGATCTGTACCAAATTAAAATATAACATGATAAATCAATTATTGTGTTTTACTAAAATTATGGTGTATTTAATGAAAGTCCAAGTGCATGTTAGTTTATTTGATTGCTTAAAAACAAATAAAAAAGTATAAAATAAAAAACATATAAGAGCATCTCCAATGTAAGAGTGGTTTGTGGAAAAAAAAAAAAAAAAACCACATAAGATAGATGGACAGTCTATTAAAATTGACATTAATTTTTCATCTATTTTTGGCAAATAAATAAAATTAAAAAAAGGAAAAAGAAAAGAGGAAAAAAAATTGGACACATCATTAAAAAATAAATGTGTTTTAAACAGAAGCATTTGAGACCAAATTTTGAATTGATTGTCTATCAAGTCTATTTTTATACCACATATGAAGCAAATTCCTCGATATTATTGTTATATCAATGATTTTTGGTATATAAACCACTTTTACATCAAAGATGTTCTAATATCGGAAAGAATGACTCATTGATCACACAATTATATCATTTTCATCAATTGCATGACCTTTTTGCTCAGTCTCACACTATGACATGATAACTTTGTGTAGAGTATTAATTAATTATGACATTTAAAATGCAAATATCATTATCTTACACGAATCCCAATTTTTCTCTCATTGACACGTATTATAGGTGTATCTATAGTATAATAATATATATTATCATATTTTTACCATGTAAACAGTATGACTTCAATCATAATAATACATATAACAAAAATGTGGTGATGTATAGTATAATATATATATATATCAATAATGTGTGTCTATGAGAGAAAAATAGACCCGAATCCACTCTAATTATCTTTATTGACATTTATGTATTATATCTCTTCCTCAGGTACTCAACAACAACCTTTATACATTAGAATCTCAGTAAATTAATCTTCTATAAATTAATATCCCCTATAAATTAATAAAAAATCTCGGCCCCAACTTGGACCAGTGTAAAAAATTAATAAACCCTTATATCGTAATAATTAACAATTTCCTTTTGAAATCCAATGTAAAATTCCGGTCCTAACTATCGCATAAATTAATAATTCCACAAAATTGTAAAATATATTACATAATAATCAAGAACTAGAAAAATACATCAAGATGCTAGTTTGCACAAAGCTACCATGCTTGATATTTTTGACTTCATCTTTCATCTTTTGAATTGTCCTCTTATTTTAACAAAGAAGATAGATAAGAGATAATTTTTAAGAGCTGTTAGGAATATAATTTTTAAGTATATCATGAGATCTCTCTTGTTATATACAATCAAAAACTAAGCCTCACTATTTATAGGGTGAGTATCTTTGGTCACTAAGTAATCACATTCCCAAAAGGAATTGAAAATTTTCTTAATAAATCTTTCTTAAACAATGAATCCTGAAAAGAAAAAAAAAAAAAAAACTTTATTTGAAGATGAAAACCGACTATATAAGGAATCTCAAAAAGGAACCTTCCTTAAACAAGAAAATCGACTTCCAAACAAAATATAAGACAAAATGACACTTTACAATGTAAAACCCTTCAAATTAATAACCCCTCTAAATTAATACTCAAGGATGGGTCCTAAGAATATTAGTTTAGAAGGGTTCTACTGTATTTTCTCTATATTTCTCTTTTTGGAAACCTAGCATTACTCTTTATATATATTCTCCGTATCTCTTTGTTCAAAATAAAGTTGCTAGCTTTTGTCTTAAAATATATTTCTTGGTACAATGCATTGATTTTTTTTTTTTTTTTTTGACATACAATGCATTGATTTTCTATCTCTATATTGAAGTAAACCACCAAGAAATGCATTTATGTGTGATATTGGAGCAATCTGAGATATTGGAGTAAACCACCCAGAAATGCATTTATGTGAAATATTGGAGCAATAGGAGATATTGAAGTAAACCATCAAGAAATGCATTTATGTGAGATATTAAAGCAATGTGAGATATTGGAGTAGACCACTAAGAAGTTACAACACCAAATTATTAGGTGTGTAATAAGTATAAAAAAGGAGATGACGACAAGTCATTTCTATAAATACACAATTACACCAAATCATTTCTATAAATATTGTTTAAGGATGTATGAGTCAATTTTATTATATTTGATTATTGTTAAATTTTAAGTCAATATGGATTGAGAATTAAAGGAAACATGGAGAAAAGGAGAAATTGATGGAGGGTGGGGATACCTCCCCAAACTCCCCGACGGAAAACCCATATCCATCTCCATTTCCCAAATTGGCATTCCTAAGTCCTAACCGCATGACTTTGTCGCTCAACTTAAACTTCCTAGTAATTGGGTTATTTCTGGCATTAAATAACATTGTAAGATTCAAATTGGGGAAACATATTCCAAATAAAGGTATTTAAATGGGCAACATACTCAAATTGTGTTGGTTCCATGAAATAGCAAATCAACTCTGAATCTAATTTGGTATAAGAAATAGTGGACAGATTTGACAAGAGAGTGCTAAACAAACATCTCTGGTTAAAATTACTCATGATATACAACAATCCCCTACAATTTAGACAACTTTGATTTGATTACCAGGAAAAAACAACATATATATACAAGGCAACCAAAACATGCAATCTAAGGCAACAACACTACACATTGATTGCAAAAATCATATTTCTGCTCACTGTACAGCACAAATAGCTCATATATGCTAATAGCTGAAGCTGGTTAAGAAGAATCTAACTTGGCACCATTCTAACCTTGGCTTGCACCAAATGAGGATATTTTCAATACAAAACTTGGAAAGGGTTTCATATTTTCAATCTTCTACCTCGGTGTTGAAAACAAAACTTGGAAATATTGTGGTGATATATCCCTGGAGATGAGATTAATCCAAAATAAAAAATAAAAATAAAAAAAAGAGGCACAGTTATCATTTGCTTGGAGACTTTTGACCGTTTACCAAACTCCAAACAATAGGGTGCTTAGGAGAAAACAAGGGTGATGATGCAAGCTGGCATGACAGTTAAGGAAAAAACAAAAGCACATAGAAACACAGAAAAAGTCACATACATCAAATAAGGAAGAGTCATGTTCTTCAATAGCGATGGATGTCGAACAGCAAAGTCTTTCCAATCTTCTTTGTTGATTCTACCATCCTTGTCAGCATCAGCATCAGCAAATGTCTGCAGAATTAGATAAAGGTTGTTAAGAGTATCAAAATGATTTAGAAAGCGACCCAAGTAAATGCAAGGAGACTACAAATGAATTACTTTGTCAATAATAGCTTCGAGAAGGTCATCCGGTAATTTTATGTCAGATTCCATCAAAATGGCAATTACCATTTGCTTAACCTGAAACCATCCTGAGGAATTAGCTAAAAACTACAACAAATGTCTTGAGCCATCAATTATCAGTATTTTCACAATACTGTAGACAGTATACTCACTTCCTCTCGCTCAATAAACCCAGTTTGTGTCAGATCATACAATCTGAAGGCAACTGCAAGGAAATATTAAAAGGAAAAGATTAAACAATTCCATTGTGTGAATTTCATTGTATATGATTCAAAATTATTCTCTTGAACTCTTACAATCAATTTTCTCCTCGACCGGGGCAGATGGATGGAAGACACTGAGTGCATGAATAAATTCCTCAAATTCAATGACACCATTTTTCTTTTCATCAAAAAGATCAAAAACCTGCAAAAACAAAAGCAATGGTCAAATACATGCAATGTGTAAAGAGAAAAGTGAAATTTTAGTGAGCAACAATTAATTTTAGTACGTATATCAAGAGTATAAAAAATATTAGTATGTCAAAGTTGCCAAACTTCCATTTCTATTTTGGACACCAAACAAATTCAGCAGATGGAATTACATCAGCCACACCCTCGAAAAATCCTCAAAATGCAAGTATCATTTTTTCTTTTAATTTTCCACCGATGAATAATCGAGTTGAAGAAATGTAAAAATCATGATAAACTTGTTATTGATAAATCCAATGTGTTTACCCGTTCCAGAAAAAGATTCTCGCCATATGGAGTTTGGAACAGTGCTAATTGAAGTTCTTCCTACAAGATACAATAATCATGTCAATATGCAAGAACAATTACTATTGGCATAAATGATTAATCTAACACACCATTTCATCCTCAAAATCAAAGAGTGACTCTAAATAAAACAAATTAGACTGGTTTTGAGTTGCCAATTCAATTATGGATACTTTTTTATGCCTTTTAATTTTCAACAATTCTTATATATTATCGATTACTACTTAGGGATAAGTTCTAATGTAGGTAATATAATATTGCACCATTAGCCTTAGAATCAAGAGAGACATATGATCATGCATTTAGCATATTGTTCATTACCCAAAGTTGAAAAATTGCTTTCTCCATTTGATGAACACATGTGAATGAAGAGAGAACCTACTACAGGAATTTCACATTTGTGTAGAATATAACAGAGAGTAGGAAAGATATAACAAGAACACACACAAGAAAGAAAAATATAAATGATGGATCCACTAAGAAAGTACAACAAATATAATAATGATTAGATATTATGAATAAAGAAAAGTTGATTAATATGCTTCATTAAAAATTGGAGACCACAAAACGTAAACTTTCTTGAAACCAACCAAAACCGGAAACACAATCTGGAAATAATCAGTCAAGATAACTCACATGCCCACACAAAACCACCAGACTACACTAGAGTTGTGTCAAGAGTCAAAGTAGAAGCACAGGGAATAGGCTCTCAAGTTTTGAACAGATTTCAATTCCTTTAGTTAATTCTAATTGAATCCTATTACTTAATAGTTGTTTATCTTATAGTCCAAGAATTAATGTTTAGAACATATACTGATAACAAAAGGAATATATGAGTAAATACTTTAATATATTGAAATTCATTAATATCTTAATTTGAGCAAGTGTCCAAATTCTTTCTGTTCAGTTTTTGACAAGTAATGTTCATTGAAACATAAACAATCATTCAGATTTTATAGAAACAAAAGGTCCTATTGTGATGTACAGAATCAAGTAATTTCAATCCAAAGCTATACATTTTGTTGATTCAATTCCTGATTAATCATTAATCAATGTCCGGCACTCTCTGGGAAACTTATGTTAGAATTTCAAAGTTGTAAGATCCAAAAAAAAAAGAAGCTAATGCTTTCAATTTACCTTGTGAATCAACCCATCCTTGATAATTGAACAACTCAAATTCTTGTAAAGCTCATATAATGCCTCCACTTGGTTAACAGTAACTGCATTGTAAGTTTTAACCAACAAACAATCATTCAAAATAGCACAGTAAAAGAACTAACAGCTAGCACATACAAATTTCTACTAAAATGTCATTCTCTGCTTCATTTCATTCTTCTTTTTCTTGATAAAAGCTTCAAAAGAAAAAACAAGTTCAAAACTTACGATTCCTAAATTTTCATATATGCAGCACCAGAAACACGCAAGTGCCTCCAATTTTTCTTCTTAACACAAATATATATACTCGGCCGAAGATTATACAACCTATTTACATAATATTTATAGTTGCTTTCATTTTTTATCAAAAAATTGGTATTCAAATTTGTAATTTCAATCGTTTTTCTTTAGTTTTTTAAACTACCAAACACACGGCAAATCAATTCTATAATCAGAACCAAGGTTAGATATGTATATATATATATAGAGAGAGAGAGAGAGAAAGAGAGAGAGTTACATAGAGATTCATCAGATAGACGAGTCAGATCTCTAAAGTCACAGCTGCATTTGGTGGGTCGGCGAGAAATTTGAAAACAACGACCCACAGCGAATATCAGAGGCTCTATTACCGCTACCAACGGTATACACGCCACACAGATCCACTCTCCTATCGTTGAAGAGCTCGATCTCTGTTCAAACACAAACCCATCAAATAATTAACAAATTCAAAATAAAAATAACTTTATCAAATACAGTATCTATATCTAACTTATTAGAGAAAAGGCTTTACAAAAAAATTGTTGGAGGAATCCATGGAAGCTGGCAGCAAAAAATCATGAGAGTTTGTTGAGCTTTGATCAGTATACTTATCAACAAGAATGCGTGTACGTCACTACGTCTTATCGATTTGAGGGAGCTGTCAATGTCCATGCGAGAGAACGAAACTTCATGCGAGAGGCCGAAAACTTGTGTACTTATATACACTATACAGACGGACAGAATCATCATGTGAATTTTTATCCTCGTTATTGACCCTCTTTCTCTGCTGTTGCCTGTACACGTGGGTCGTGTAATCATATATTTCCACTATATTCATCATCTTCTTTTGAATCAAAGAGATTTTTTTATGTGAAGACCGAAGAATATATATTTATTCATACACACACTTGACATTATCACCGAAAAGTAGAGGGCATCAAACATGGGACACTCTTAGATTAGTGGAAAGATATCACCTGCTGACCGCCTTTCTTAAAACGAATAAACAGGGGATTTTAACTATGATTATTGCAAATAGGGTTTTTTACGAATGGGTCCTTATATAATTGAGAAACGTCAATGTGTAATAAAAAATAGCTCATTTAGGTCTTTTCAGACGGTCAATAGTTACAAAATTATCTAAAAGTCTATTTTAGAATTGGACTTTAGTTGACGAATAAAAGATTAAAAAAAATCGAATGTTTAAAAAAGAACCAAAAAAAATTAAAAAGGAAATTGAAAAAAAGAAAAGAAAGGAGATTTTAAAAAATCAGGTTTTATTTCAATAAAAAAAAAAGAAACTTTTTTTTTTAAATAAGAAAGTTTTTTTTTTTTAAGAAATAAATTAAAAATTAAAAAGAAAGATTTTTTTAAATAAGAAAAGAAGAAAAAATAAATAAATAAATGGTGGAGATCCAGTCTAGATCTCCACGTCCAGATCTTGAGATCTCCATCGATGGAGACGAACTCCATTGATGACATTGTATCCATCGATGTAGAGATAAGCTGACGTAGACATAGTGATAAACTGTCAAATCCACAATAAAAAATTTTGTTCTAACGAATGATTTTATTAGTAACTCCGAAATTTAATATAATCTTAATGACTCTTGCTTAAATAGAAAAATAAACTAGTTTCCACTAGGATTCAGGAACCCTAATTTGACTAGATCCCCCAAATGGGTAATTCCCAAAAGCTAAAAAAATACTTTTCCTAAACAAAAAGGAAATTACTAATAAAAACGGCTAAACACAGAAAAATTACAAAATGGAGGTCAAAACAGCCCCTTCTAGCAAAACAGTGATTAGGTATAGGGGTAAACCTCAAATAATAAATTTAGGTCCCGTCGTTACGGTTCCAATGATATATCATATATTATAGATCCAAATCGGACATTTTTTGCCCCTTCAAAAGGCTCTCGCAATGTGTCATACATCACGAACTACATTCGATGGAGTTCGTCTTTTCCATCGATGGAGATCCAAACCATCAATCTCCATAGATGGATGGCTCCACCATTTTTTTTAAAGCTATTTTGACTTCTTTTTAACTTATTTTTTATTTAATGGATCTCCGGTTTTAAGATGGATAAGATATATATATATATATATATATAAATTTTTAATGGGTTAATATTATAAACCTCCCTTCATCTTTGAACTATTATTGGATGTATAGTTATAAATGTTTTTATTTTAGAAACCTCACATATGGACTAACACCGTTAGTATTCCGTTTGTGCTGACTGAGTTTGACCATTAAAAAATCCAATAATATCTCTATTTAAGCATCAATTGTATAAATTGACCATTATACTCTCATACTTTTACTAAATAAATTAATAAACTGATACAAAATGTGAGAATGTTAACTTGTAAAGGAAAAGTTATTTTGTGGACAATTTTATCCTTAAAAATAACAAAATAACGAAATGAGGGTATTATTAATTTAAGTTTCAATTGTATTATTTTATTAATTTATTTAGTAAAAGTATGAGGGCATAATAGTCAATTCATACAATTGAAGATTAAATATGGACATTTTAGACTTTTTAATAGTCAAATTCAATCAACACAAACGGAATGCTAACGGTGTTAGTTTATAGGGTAGATTTCTAAAATAAAAGTATTTATAACTATACATCCAATAATAATTCAAAAGTGCGGAGAGATTTTTAATATTAACTATTTTTTAATCTTCACCAATCATCTCTAAATGGACGATGTAGATTAATCTAGTTTTTTAATTATTATTTTCTTTAAAATTTTAATCTTTAAATTTTTTTTTATTATTTTATCTCTGCCATTCATCTCTAAGATGGACAATAGAGATCAATCTATCTATATTTAAAAAATAATAATAATAATAATAATAATAAAAATAATCAATAATTAATATGATAGTACCAAAATACCTCCTCTTACCGTTGGTTTTGACTAATATTGATTGACAATATGACCAAATTAAGCTATTTTTAATTATATAAAGACCGATTTGATGAAAATCAAATAACAAGTAAAAAACTGAAGTTTCTCAATTCGATGGGAATCCAATTGTAAAACCCCTTGCAATTATAAAATTAGAGATGACGAAGTGAAGATGCTTTTCCAATAAATTAAGAATACGGTGGACACTATCTTTTTTGCACACATTGTTTGTATATTAATATGTGTGGTTCATAACTACGGATTGCGTGTAAAACTTTATAGTTTATATTGAATATATATATATATATATATTAGTTATCAAGTGATATATATATTAAGTAAGAACTTTGATAAAATTAAATCTATTTTTAAATATTTTTATCTGAATTTTTTTATTGATGATACGTTTAATGAAATCTACTTATGAACAAAATTTGAGAATTTTTAAAACACTGGAACTGTTTATCTCAATTTTGTTGAATATAAAAGCATTAGAAAAATGAGATAAATATAGGAAAATTTAAAACAATAGTTCTAATAATTATAAATTTCTCAAATTTTATTCATTTCATAGGTAGATTTCAATAAACTTATCATCCACACAAAAATCCAGATCAAAATTCATAAAAATAGATATAATTTTATCAAGATCCTTATCGAAATTAAATAAAGTATATATCACTACTAATCTACTATATATATATATATATATATATATATATATAAAGGACTGCTAGGTGCACTCGGTTGAAACATGAGTGAACCAATCACCACTTCTCAATTGGACATGTATCCACATGAGTGGCATTTTAAAGTTAAAACTAAAAGAGGGAAATCCATTTTTGCTCACACCCTTCAAATAGTTTTTAGACAAAAATACATTTCCCTAGATACATGTCAATTGTTTGGGAGGAGGGTAATGCTCACCCCCCTTGAAAAAAGGTAAGTGGGTACTCATTAATGACAGTTTTGTAATAAAGTTAAAATAAAAGAACATGTGTCATCCTTATGGAAAGCGAGTGTACACTCGTGAGTGACTCTAGCATTTTCCATATATATATATACACTTTTTAAGGATATGATTTATTTTATAAATTTACCGATCGTAACGGGGCCAATCTTAAGATTTTGGGGGCCCAAGGCGAAATGTAAAAATAAGGTCATCGACCATCAACATATGTTTACTTGATTTTTTTTTCTCTAATAAATACTTATAAAAATCAATGTAATAATCAAAATCAAGACGGTAACACAACAAAATAGTAAATAAAAAGTCACCAAAATAAAAAATTTATTTCAACTCTTTTGATCTTTCCATTCAATTTGAAAGGGAAAAAAAAAACATATATGCTATAAATCCAAACACAAAATTCCAACTCTGTGTCAAAATTCAAATTCTAACAAGCAAAATTCTAACAAACTAGAAAAGAAAAAAAACAAAAAGAGATTTTTCAAAAAAAAAAAAAAAAAGGAAAAGAAGTGTTAGATTCAATTATCTTTGAACGATAACGAATTCAACTGTTCTACAAGTGAATTACACAATTTTTTAGATATCGTGTCTGAATTTTCTTATGAAGAGAGTTCTTAAGAACCCTAAATTTGATTTCAATTTGTTTTTCGAATGTGTGATAAGGGAATTTGATGTGTTTCTGTCTGTTGTAATAATTATAATTATGTTTTTGGTAGCACTAACAGAAAATCGATTATCCACAACGGGCAATGTCCGTTATAGAGGCCTTTTTTTACTGGTAAGTTTTTTGTATTGACTGGTATGCTTTAAAAAAAAAAAAAAAAAAAAAAAAACATATATACACGGTGGACCTTTAATTATAATTGTCTGCTATTTTTGTTTAAAAAAAAGTATGTGGGCCTCTGAACTTATATTCATAAAATCACAATGGTTTTTTTTTTTTTTTTTTTTTTAATAAAAATTTTGAAATTTAGAGCATTTACAATTATGGACCCTATTCGGTTGCCTTGTGAGCCTACCCCTAGGGTTAGCCCTACATCATACCCTTTTTTTTTTTGAAATACGAGGGTTAATTGCACTAAAGTACTTTGAATTTATCTCTTTAGCCTCGTTTGGTGCGCGAGATTGGATTAGACTATTTCATGAGATTAGATTGTATTGAGATAAGACTGAGATTAGATGAGACTGAGATTAAATGGACTGTAATTGGATTGGACTAGACTAAATTAATACTATATTGTGTTTAGAGAAACACGAGGCTGAACTTAACTAAAACCATGTTTTGTTTGATGAAACATAGGATTGAACTAAATATAATAATTTTTTTAATTTGATAATATTTTGAAATTGATAATAATTTTTTTTTCGGATATTAAAAATACAAATATCTTATTGTTCTCTCTTTCCTCACCACGATCTCTCAGTCATTCAATGATTCGATCTTTTTTTTTTTATTGGACAAAGATAACATGTGGTTTTAACCACCAATAGCAAGACGTCAACACCAAAGAAAATCTGGGAAAAAAACAAACAGGGGATTTTAACCATGATTATTGCAAATAGGGTTTTTTACGATTGGCCCTATATAATTGTGAAACGTCAATGTTTTACTCGTTAATTTATTTTTCATCAAATCAGTCCTTATATAATAAAAAATAGCTCATTTAGGTTCTTTTTGGGCGGTCAATGGTTACAAATTTAGTTTAAAGTTTATTTTAGAATTGGACTTTAGTTGACGAATAAAAGAATTATAAAAAAAATCGAATGTTTAAAAAGGAAATTGAAAAAAAGAAAAGAAAGGAGATTTTTTTTTAAAAAAAATCAGATTTTTCAACAAAAAAAAAACTGCTTTTTTTTTTAAATGAGATTTTTTTTAAAAAAAGAAATAAATTAAAAATTAAAAAGAAATATTTTTTAAATGAAAAAAGAAAAAAAAACGAAAAAATAAATATATAAATGGTGGAGATCCAGTCTAGATCTCCACGTCCAGATCTTGAGATCTCCATTGATGGAGACGAACTCCATTGATGGCGTTGTCTCCATCGATGGAGAGATGAACTAACATAGACGAAGCGATAAACTGTCAAATCCATGATAAAAAAATTTGTTCTAACAAACGATTTTATTAATAACTCAACATTTTAATATAATTTTAATTACTCTTGCTTAAATAGAAAAATAAACTTGTTTCCACTAGGATACAGGAGCCCTAATTTGACCAAGTCCCCCAAATGGGTAATTTTCAAAAGCTAAGAAAAATACTTTTCCTAAACAAAAAGGAAATTACTAATAAAAACGGCTAAAAACAGAAAAATTACAAAAAGGAGGTCAAAACGGCCTCTTCTAGTAAAACGGTGATTGGGAACAGGAGCAAACCTCTAATAATAAATTTAGGTCTCGTTGATATGGTTTCAACGATATATTATGGACCCAAATCGGACATCGTTTGCCCCTTCAAAAGGCTCTCGCAATGTGTCCTACATCACGAACTTTATTCAATGGAGTTTGTCTTCTCCATCGGTGGAGATCCAATTTGGATCTCCATCGTCAATCTCCATAGATGGTCAGCTCCACCACTTTTTCTTTTTTTTTTGTTGCTATTTTGACTTCTTTTTAACTTACTTTTTTTTTTTAATGGATCTCCAGCATCCATCTTTTAAGATGGATAAGATATATATATATATATATATATTTAATACTTCTCACACTTCTCCAATCAGAACCATCATGACTTTATAATTTCAGGACGTCAAACCACAGCCACATATTCACAGTAGGCTCATAACCCCACATTAACAAATACTCACACCCAATATGAATGTGTGCCTGTAGTTGGATGTCCTTAACTTATAAATTCAATCCTTAATTTATAAATTCAAGACATCCTTATTAGAGAACCACTATATATATATATATATATATATATATATATAAATTTTCAATAAGGATGCCCTGATAGAATTATATAAGGACATTGAATGTGAGTCACTCGTTTTACATACTTTGACTTAGTATGTATGCACTTGTCAAATCACTTTTATAAATGAGTGGCTCACATTCAATATCCTGATAAAGTTATATAAGGATGCTCTGATAAAAACGGGACCGTATATATATATATATATATATATTTACACACACACACTTTTTTAATCTTCACCAGCCATCTCTAAATGGATGGTGTAGGTTAATCTAGTTTTTTTAATTATTTTTTTCTTTCAAATTTTCAAATTTTGTTTTTAATTTTTTTTATTCATCTCTGCCATCCATCTCTAAGATGGACAGCGGTGATCAATCTAATTATATTTTTTATTAAAAAAATTCAATTATTAATATGATAATATCAAAATACCCCCTCTTACCGTTAGTTTTGAATAACATTGATTGACAATATGACCTAATTAAGCTATTTTTAATTATAAAAAGACTGATTTGATGAAAATCAAATAATAAGTAAAAAACTGAAGTTTCTCATTTAGATAGGGATCCAACCGTAAAAACCCCTTGCAAATATAATATTAGAGATGACGAAGTGAAGATGCTTTTCGAATAAATTAAGAATACGGTGGACACAAACTTTTTTGCACACATTGTTTGGATATATTAATATATATATATAATAGATGATATAATAGAAACAATACGAAGAAAAACGAGAATAACAGTAACATGAGATCGAGTTAAAAAGGGAGAACAATTATAAGGAAATTGTCAAAAATGACCACTATAAATATGAGAAATTCGTTTTTAATCACATACAAAACTTTAATTATTAATAACCATGTTTTGAAAAAAAAATTCACTGGGTGTCCATAAATTACCAAGATGCTCCTAAATTAATATTTCTATTTTGTTCATTGTTCACCGTCTCTCTTCCTCTTCTTCACTATTAATTCTTCATCAAATTTTTTACCTTTTTTCTTATTTTCTTCCTTCTTCTTTGTTCATTCTTCATTCCTCTTCCTGCAAATCGAACACCAATATGGCTGAACTATTGTTATTCCTGCAAATCGACTAACTAGAGAAGATTTAAAGAAGTGAAAACTTGAAATAAAAATTTCGATTTGCTCTAAATCGGTATTTGGTGTGTAAAAATCTTTCATTTGTTTATTAATTGAGTTGCAAACAGTGACCTTAACATGAGTTTAGCGTTATTGCATCACCTTTGTGTGTTTTTGTGAAGAATCGAATTAAATAAAGTTTCAAATTTTTTCTAGAAGATTTCAAGTTCACTGGTTCGAAAAACTTGAAATCATATGTAAAAACTTGAAATGTTGACAAGTTTCTAGGTAAAACTTCAATCAAGTTTTTTTCAGAAGATTTCAAGTTTCACTTCAAGTTTTACATAAGATTTCAAGTTTTATGTTAGAGATTTAAAGCATGATTTCAAGTTTTCACAAAAGATTTCAACTTTTCACAAAACATTTCAAGTTTGTCGAAGATTTCACGATTTTAAGTTTTTTTTTTTTCAAATCAAACTCCAACATCCAATCTCAAATCATTTAAAATACCAGACCTCAACCCAATCAACCCTTAAAATTGATACATTTCAACATTTATTATTCCATAAACATGTTCTTAACAATAAGAGAGAGAGAGAGAGAGGAGCGGTGAGAGGGAAAAGAGGAGAGAGAGTGTGTTTGAGGATACTTTTATATGAGGACATTCAAGTAATTTCTCAAAAAAGTGGTTATTAACAATTAAAATTTTAAAAGTGGTTATAAACAAATGTTTAATGTTTTGGATGGCTAGTTTTGGTTTTCTCTCAAGAATTATTGTTTGCTTTTATTGATGATTTCAGATTACCATTCACTAAACAACAAAGCAAAGCCTATTTGTAGGCAAGGATTGCATCACTAAAAGTGAAAGCACACGTAATTTCAACTTTCAAGGCTTCATTTTATTGCCACATGTTGATGAGCATCATGCTAGAAGAGTCGATATTGTTCCACCTTAATGACCTCGAAAAGTGTGAAAAGCAAGCAGTGGGTGGTTGTAAATCCACTATTTTCTACAATCTTTTACAATACTCCATCTTAGATTTTCACCATTTATATCTTAGTTTGCTAGGAAAAACCCAATGAGGCAAAAACCTTAGTAAAAATATATACAATGATCTTCTGGATAAAGTGGTATGGATGTGTTCAAAACTGCCTCATTAAAACCTTTCCAGTAAAACCCAGTGGGACAAAATCTGGTAGAAGGAAAAAGAGTACAGTATACATATGTCTATTCAAAATGTTGCTCCCTTTGAACAAAGTTTCAATATCAATCCTGTAATTTACAGAGTTAATGCATGCCAATTCCATATACCAGTTTCTA
Organism: Acer negundo; assembly: GCA_035582765.1. NCBI lineage: Eukaryota > Viridiplantae > Streptophyta > Magnoliopsida > Sapindales > Sapindaceae > Acer > Acer negundo. The sequence goes on from CM069234.1 coordinate 14,957,089, forward strand.
AAAGGTTGATGTAGGCAATGTTTTTGTAAACAGATCTATAAGATTATCTATAGACTGTATTTGTTTAACATCAATCTGTCGGCTTTGTTGAAGTTCATGAGTATAGAAGAATTTAGGAGAAATATGTTTGGTTATATCTCCTTTGATATATCCCCCTCTAACTTGAGTAATACAAGCTGCGGTATCTTCAAATATCGGTTTTGACATTTCTGTAGATAATGAGAATCCACATGTCTTTTGAATATGATAAATAACTGATCTTAGCCAAACACATTCTTGACTTGTTTCATGAAGTGCAAGGATCTCTAAATGATTAGAGGATATAGCAACAAGAGTTTGCTTCATGGAGCGTTAGGAGATTGTTGTGCCATTATAGGTAAAAATATATCCTATTTGTGAATGAGCTTAATGGGGATCAGATAGATATATGGCATCAGCATAACTAAGTAAACTTGAAAAGTTGTTAGGTTTTGAATAATATAATCCTAAATCTTTCGTTCCACGAAGATAACAAAAAAGATGCTTAATTTCATTCCAATGTTTTCGAGTTGGTGCTGAACTGAATCTAGAAAGCAAATTTACTGAAAATGCAATATCTAATTTAATACATTGAGTCAGATATAATAAAACACCAATTGCATTAAGATATGGTACTTCAGGACCAAGTATCTTTTCACCATCTTCAATTGGCCAGAATGGATCTTTCTTAGGATCAAGAGTTCTAACAATCATAGAAATACTTAATGGATGAGCATTGTCCATATGAAATCTTTTCAGGATTTTTTCAACATATGCTGATTGATGAATAAGTATTTCGTCTGATTTATGCTCAATCTCCAGACCGAGACAATATTTTGACTTTCCCAAGTCTTTCATTTCAAATTCCTTTTTTAGATATTCAGCAATTTTCAGGAGCTCTCCAAGAGTTCCAATCAAATTAATATCATCAACATAAACTGCTATAATAGCAAATGCAGATTCTGATTTCTTTATGAAGACACATGGGTATATAAGATTATTAATATATCATTCTTTAATCAAATATTCACTGAGGCGGTTATACCACATTCGTCTAGATTGCTTTAATCCATACAAGGACCTTTGTAATTTAATCGAGTATAAATTACGAGGTCTCGAGTTGTATGCTTCTGGCATTCTAAATCTTTCAGGGATTTTCATATAAATATCTTAATCGAGTGAGCCATATAGATAGGCAGTTACTACGTCCATAAGATGCATTTCAAGTCTTTTCAGGACAGCCAAACTTATCAGAAATTGAAACGTAATTGTATCCATCACTAGTGGGTACGTCTCATCAAAATCAATATCAGGTCTTTATGAAAAACCTTGTGCTACGAGTCGTGCCTTATATCGCACCACCTCGTTTTTCTCATTATGTTTCCATACAAAAACCCATTTTTATCCAACATGTTTGACGTCTTCAGGCATTTGGACTACTGATCTAAATACTATACGTTTGGTTAATGAAGCCAATTCTGCTTGAATTGCTTCTTTCCATTTAAGCCAATCGGACATTTGCCTATAATTATCGAGGTTATGAGGCTCATGGTCATCATTTAAAATTTTAATAGCCACTGTGTACGAAAATATATCATCAATGATTGTTTCTCCATGATTCCATATTCCTCCTGTATAATTTATAAAAATTTCCTCATTTCTATGTTCTTGTATCTCTTCAGAGATTCCTTCCCCCGCATGGGTTTCTTGTGTCCTTTCAAGGACATCTAACTCTTGTGGAGTTAATTTAGAGAAAGTGGATTTATTTATAATTTCAGGAATATGATCTTCATATTTTGTTTTCTTCCTCCTGAGAACAGCATCTTTCACACCAAGTGGCCTTCCACGCTTCTGGCGTACAATAGATGATTCTTTTACTATTATTTGTTTATATTGTTCTCCTGGAACAATCATCTATGTTGGTTCATTAATAGCTAGGATGTATGATTTTGTTACTCCAGTAGCATCTGTAAATGCATCTGGTAACTGATTTGCTATTGTTTGAAGGTGAACTATCTTGCGTACTTCATTCTCACATTGAGATATGTATGAGTCAAGATGAATTAGACTATGAACTTTCCAAGAAAATTCACGCTTCTCTTCAGGAGAAGTTTTTCCTTTCCCTAATGATGAGAAATTTCTCTCATCAAAATAACAATCAGCAAATTGTACAGTAAAAAGGTCACCAGTCAAAGGTTCTAGATATCTAATAATTGATGGTGAATTTAGACCAACATATATTCCTAAACGCCATTGGGGTCCCATTTTAGTTCTATGTGTATGTGAAATTGAGACATATAATGCACAACCAAAAGTACGCAGATGAGAAATATCTAGTTGATGGCCAAATACCGGAGAATATTGTTGATAAGCAGTGGGATGAAGACGAATTAATGCAGCAACATATAAAATAGCATGTCCCCAAACAAAAATTGGTAATTGTGTTCGCAATAATAAAGTTCTTGCAATTACCTGGAGACGCTTCATAAGTGACTCTACTAATCCATTCTGAGTATGATCATGTGGAACTAGATGTTTAACATCAATCCCGACTGATCTGCAATATTCATCAAATATCTTGGAAGTAAATTCACCAGAATTATCAAGGCGTATTGACTTAAACGAATGATCGGGAAAATGTGTTCGAAGCCTGATAATTTGTGCAAGTAATCTTGCAAATGCAACATTACATGTTAATAATAAGCAAACGTGTGACCATCTGATGGATGCATCAACTAAGACTATAAAATAGCGGAACGGTCCACTTGGTGGATAAATAGGTCCACATATGTCCCCTTGAGTCCTTTATAGGAATGACGAGGATTCAAAGCCAACCTTAGAATGAAATGGTTTTATTACTAATTTCTCTTATGAGCATGCAGTGCATACATTTTCATAGGATAAAAGAATCTTCTGGTTCTTTAATGGATGTCCATGAGAATTTTCAATGATTCTACGCATAATTGTGGATCCCAGGTGACCAAGACGGTCAGGCCAGAGCATAAATATTTTTGTGTTTGAGAACTTCTGGTTCATAACTGCATAACTTCTACACCTCTTATAAGAGTGTAATATAATCCAGATGATAAAGCATGCAACTTTTCTATAATGAGTTTCTGACTTGAATAATCAAAAGTAATGCACAGATACTCAATATTCTTATTATTTATAGTTTCTATACGATATCCATTACACTGTATATCTTTGAAACTAAGTAGATTTCTTTTTGATCTGTTTGAATATAAAGCATAATTGATACATATTTTAGTATTGTTTGGTAACAATATCATGGCTCTACCAGAGCCTTCTATTATATCTGCTGGACCTGATATTTTATTAACATTTGCTTCAAATGAAGTTAAATTCAAAAAGTATTTCAAATCTAAATCCTCCATGAAGTTGGTTTCATGATTCTTCCCCTTTTCCTTTTCTTTGATTGATGTTTGATAAATCTCAACCAAATGTTTAGATGTGCGGCATGTACGTAACCAATGATTATGACAACCACACCTGAAACGAATGTCATCATCTTTCTTAGGCCCCTTTTGGATACTCTTCCCTTTACCTGGTCTGGTCTTATTAACATTCCATTTCTGGTGAGTGTTTTCATTATTTTGATTATAACAAATGTACGTGACCAAAATAACCATATGCTCTTCCGTGACCCCGACAACGACCATAGTAAGGACCGCAACCACGACCATGACCGCGACTATGTCCTCCAACAGTATTAGCATTCACTTCTGGAAATGTTGTAAAGTCGATCGGACGTGATTCATGATTTTTTATTAAGAGCTTATTTTTTTCTCTGCAACCAAGAGACATGAGATTAGCTTTGAATATTTTGAGAATCGACGTTCTCGATATTGTTGTTGTAATATCATGTTCGAGGCATGAAAAATTATAAACGTTTTTTTCCAACATATCGTTTTCTGTTACATCATGACCACACAATTTTAGCTGTGTAGTGATTTTGAATAAAGCAAAATTATACTCTGAGACTGATCTATAGTCTTGAAAGCATAAATGTTGCCACTGATACCTGGCATTTGGTAATGCAACATCGGGTTGGTTATCAAATCGGTCTTTCAGCTCTTGCCATAGAACTTCTGGTTCTGTGACAGTTAGGTATTGGGCATTTAGATCTTCATACAGTGGCGACGGATAATAACCATGGCAGTGGATTTGTCTTGTTCATTTGCTTCGGCCTCATCTTCAATGATGTAATATATGCCTTCTGATTTCAAAAGTAATGTGACGTCTGTTAGGATTATGCTCAATAACAAGAGTGTAATAATGTTATTGACAATCTTTTCATATTAATAAAGTGATTTCTGGTTTAACAAATCTTATAACATTTATAGTTTAAATATTATAATTGTTAAAAGTAAATAATCATAAGGTTAAAAGACTATGATAAATAAAGAATTGTTCATACATCTGGATATGTATGAGGTAGACACAATTCTTTAGTTAGTTTTGAATAATGTTCACGACTTAAGATAAAGGTTGGGCACCTTTACCTTGTTAAAGTTGTAGTTTCTTTTGCTAATATTTGAGTGGGATCAAATATGATATGATGAGTCTAAAATCATCAAAGTGTCTTTGAGTAAAAAAAATCTAGTGCACTAGGTACATTGAATATGATCACAATGAAATGTTTTATCTAGAACCGTCAATGGATAAAGTTTTCATTATGAGGGCAATTGGAAAGTCTATCTTAATCCTGAGATAAATAATAGACTTATAGTTACAAGTGTTATCATTTGAGCTATCAATGAGTACGATTATATAGCATAGTCTATCCTTGATAGTTTGGTGATATTCATTTGCTAATCGATAAAGGACTTAATTTCCATATATGGACATTGTGGCTCCATTTATTAAAATGAGAGTATAATATTATCATATGAATATTTTGAGATATTGGATATTAAATTTTAACGTTGAGTTTTCGATAGCGTCTATTGAAACATGGCTTCTGGACAAATCAGAATATCCAAGTTCAAAATGTGGTCATATGAGTAAATATGGTAACTAGGAGAGTTATAGACGGTCTATGAGTTCTTGGTGATTACTGATATTATTCACGAGGATACACTATTTCCAATAAGATTATCTAGGGTATGAATGAGAAACATTTACTTATTCTATCTTTATTTAAGAGTACAATTTTAGCTCTTTAGTGGTATGAGCTAAAATTTATAGATCGAACCCAAGTGAATCATTTGTTGATTATGATTGGGTTATGCCTATTGAAGCTTGAATTTAGATAAGCTGCTAAGATCTTCAATCCACATGGACTTGCATGAATCACTTGATATATTCTACCGGATTAATTTATGGGTTCATCTAGAATTGTAATCAATACATTAAGAATATAATTTGCTCATTATTTATTTAATATGTTGTTAATTTATATTAATATATTAATGAAAGACATGTGGACTTGTTTTTTTTAGTAAGAATGGATCTAGTTTACATGTGAGCTTTTTATTAAAGTCCAATAATCAAATTAGAAAGTCTTTGATGTAGTCACAAATACACTAAAAAGTTGGATTAGGGTTTGAAATTCCAAAGAAATCTACCCAGGGTTAGGATTTAGGTTAAAAGACATAAATTCTATTTGGTAGAAGATTTCAGCCACCCTAATTTTCTCTTAGAGAGAGTTATATCTTTTGCTTGAAAAAGTAATCCAACTCTAAGAATAGTGTGAGATTTTGGCCAAAGGGAAAAAGAGAGAATAAATGTTTTATTTTTGATAGTGCACTATTAGCTTTTACATCAAAAGGTTTTATGGACAACTTCGATTAAAGTTCACGCGAGTTTCGATCAAAAAATTGAGAATTCAAAAGTGACCGAACGTTCTTCATTTTCTCTTAAAAGTTTATTGTAACTAACAAAGAGAAAGTTTTTTGTTATCCATCCTCAAGTACACAATTCAAATAGAGGGAGTCCACACTCCTAGGCAATTCACGTTCATAATTGGATTGGAAGGTCTTGCGGATTACTATCAACACAACATCAATCGTCACGTAGAAAAAGGTACGATACCCTTTTGTTATATATTAATTAATTAAGGGTTAAAGTTCATCTTTAAAAAGGAAAACTTTCGTAATATACAATCAAACTTTCCGCTTCTGTCGTGTGTTTTTCCCTACAACGTCAATAGCCTAGGACATGTAGTTGTCCCTAGAAACTTCTAGTGCAACAGATTTCAAACTTGCAAGCTTTTGCATTATTACAGCTTTTAGTTATTTGAAAATCACAATCGAAGTCAGAATTTCTAGTCTGATAAAAATTCAAGGAATTTAAATCTTCAGATATATAAAGGAATATTTGTAAGTAAATAAATCCAGAAGTTTCAGGTTCTGGTAATGATAAATAAATCTATAAATTTCAGGCTCTGGATGGGTGATCAAATTGTTTAAATAAACATTGCGTAAAAGTAAATAAAATGCGAGAAAGTAAATTCAGAACTGCAGATTCTGGTATTAATAAATAAAAATCTAGAAGCTTCAGATTCTAGTAATAATAAATTCATAAGCTTCGGGTTCTGGTAATAAATCTAGGAACTTCAAGTTCTAGTGATAATAAATTTAGAAATTTCATGTTCTGGAAATAACAGCATCTTGCTGAAAATGTGTGATAATAAAATTAAAACAATAGATGATATAATAGAAACAAGATGAAGAAAAAAGAGAATAACAGTAACATGAGATAAAGTGTAAAAGGGAGAAGAATTACTGTTTACTTTTATTGATGATTTTAGATTACCATTCACTAAACAGCAAAGCAAAGCCTATTATAGAAAGGATGACATCACTAAAAATGTAAGCACATGTGATTTCAACTTTCAAGGCTTCATTTTAATGTATATATATACGTTTTTCTATTGTCAGTTCGTCCTGATATAAAATATATCAGGACGAAGGATGTAGACAATTAGATTACATACTTTGACTGAAAGTGTATACACTTGTCAAAAATTTTCTATATATATAGTAATTATTAAGTGAGGAATACTTCATTTTAATTTTGTTAAGGATTTTGATGAAATTATATATATATTTATGAGTTTTGATCTAAATTTTTTTTGTGGATGATAAGTTTAATGAAATCTACTTATGAACAAAATTTGAGAATTTTTCAAGCACATGAACTATTTATCCCGATTTTTTTGAATATAAAGACATCGGAAAAATGAGATAAATATAGGAAAATTAAAAAAAATAGTTCGAGTAATTGAAAAATTCTCAAATTTTATTCTTAGGTAGATTTCAATGAACTTATCATCCATACAAAAATTCAGATCAAAATTTATAAAAATAAATATAATTTCATCAAGGTTCTTACCGAAATTAAATAAAGTATACATCACTTGATATATATATATATATATATATATATATATAAAGGACCACTAGGTGCACTTACTTAGAATAACGAGTGAACCAATCGCCACTTCTCAAGTGAACATGTGTCCACTTGAATGACACTTTTGAAGTTAAAACAAAAGCAACGGGTATTCATTAATGGCAGTTTTGTAATAAAGTTAAAGTAAAAGAACATGTGTCATCCTTACAGAAAGTGAGTGTACACTCGCAAGTGACTCTAGCATTTTCCACATATATATATATATATACAGTTTTTCTACTGTTAATTCGAATTGCTATAAAATATATCAGTTCCTTTCATATGGATCATTGGATTTAAATGTTTTGACTTGACTGCATGCATTTGTCAAAGCATTTTTTAAATCTAATGGCTCACATACAAGGAACTGATATATTTTATATTAGCTCGAACTGACAATAGAAATACTATATATATATAATTGTTAAGAATATGATTTATTTTATAAAAATTACTGATCATAATAGCATCTCCAAAGGAGCTCCTTAAACCCCCTCATTAGCTAAAATAGCTAGTGGGGATGGTTTTAGAGCACTTAAAGGGGCTCCCTAAATGACTCCCTATTTTAGAGAACCACTAAGAAGCTCTCCAAATGTAAGGAGCCATTTCAAGCTCCCTATCGTCTCTCTCTTATTTTTTTTATAATATTTTTAAGTTGATTGATCTTCTCTCTTATTTTTACAAAAAAAAATTTAAAAAATTTATTTATATTTTAAATTAAAAAAATATTAAAATAATAGAGATGATGGTTAGAGTGAGTTGTTAGCTAAAATAGTTAAAATTTAGTTAAAATTTAGAGAGCATAGTTAGAGATGCTCTAACAGGGTAGATCTTGAGTTTTCGGGGCCCAAAGCGAAATGTAAAAATGAGGCCATCGACCATCCACATACGTTTACTTGATTTTTTTCTCTAATAAATACTTATAAAAATTAATATAATAATTTAAAATCAAGATGGTAACATAACAAAATAGTAAATAAAAAGTCACGGAAATAAAAATTTTATTTCAACTCTTTTGATCTTTCCATTCAATTTGAAAGGAAAAAAAACATATATGCTATAATTCCAAACACAAAATGCCAACTCTGTGTCAAAATTCAAACTCTAACAAGCCAAATTCTAATAAACTACAAAAGAAAAACAAAAGGATGTTTTTCGAAAAAAAAAACAGAAAAGGAAAAGAAGTGTTAGATTCAATTACCTTCGAAACGATAACAAATTCAACTATTCTACAAGCGAATTATACAATTTTTTAGATTTTGTGTCTAAATTTTCTTATCAAGAGAGTTCTTAAGAACTCTAAATTTAATTTTAATTTGTTTTTCAAATGTATGATAAAGGAATTTGATGTGTTGTTGTAATAATTATAAATGTGTTTTTGGTAGCACTACGAGAAAATCTGTCATCCACAATTGGCAATATCCATCATAGAGGCCTTTTTTTAGTGGTAAGTTTCTTTGTATTAACTAGCGTTTAAAAAAAAAAAACATATGTACACGGTGGGTCTTTAATTATAATTGTTTGCTATTTTTGTTTTAAAAATGTATGTGGACCTCTGACCTTATATTCATAAAATCAAAATGTTTTTTATTTATTTATTTTTTTTTTTCAAATAGAATTTTTGAAATTTGGAGGATTTACAATTAGAGGCCTTAGGCGGTTGCCTTGTGAGCCCTTGGGCTGGCCCTAGATCATACCTATTGTTTTTTTTTTATCTTTTTTTTTTCTCTATTAATACAAGGGTTAATTGCACTAAAATACTTTGAATTTATCTCTTTAGGCTAAATGTTGCTATGTTTCACAAATTCAACACAAACATACCTTGTAGTTAAAGTCAAACCATTAACTTTAACAACAAGATGGTAGTTTGGTCATTTTATTTTTCTAAGTTAAAACTAATTATTTAATAAAAAATAATTAAAATAAATAAAATGTATGGATAAAATAGTATCCCCTACATCAAATAGATGGAGGAGATTTGATATCCTCATAAAAGAAGAAAAAAACCTTGATCTCGTAGATCGAGATCCATCCGAGATAATGAAGTTCCATTTTTTTAAGGGTTTTTTTTTTTATTTCATACAAAAATTATATATTTTTTAGTTGATTTGTATTTTGTGTTGGTTGGTTGTGATGAATAGGAAGTGAAATGGATGATGTTGAAAATAAAGATGGGGATGATAATGGTTTTGGAGATGTTGATGGAGTTTGCTAATGGATGTTGAAGATGAAGATGAAGATGGAGTTGATGATGGTGTTAAAAAGGAGATGGAGTTTCATTATGTTTAATGATGGGTGTTGAAGATGGATATATCATTGATGAGGGTGTTGAAAAATAGAGATGGAGATGGAGTTTGATGATGGATGTTGAATCTGGAAATGTGGTTGATGATAATGTTGAAGATAGAGATGGTGTTGAAAATGGAGATGGAGTTTGAATATGAAAATGAGGTTGACGAGGATGTTAAATATACAGATGGAGTTGATGATTGTGTTGAAAATGGAGATAAAGATGGAAATGGAGTTTGATGATGGATTTTGAAGATGAAAATGTTAGCTATTTTAGAGAATTTGAATGATACCGGCCAAATGTGGAGAGCCAACAATCCTAGCCAAACTCTCTCTTATTATTTTAATATTAGATTTGAAACAAAATTTTTTCTTAAAGAAAAGCTTATAGTTATCTCAATTGATTCAAAAATTATTAAAATATTATTGTTTAGCCAAAAATAGGATGATTGAAGTGACCCACTAAAAAATTACTAATTAAAAAAGCTTAGCTAATATTTAGGGGGCTCCCTTAAAGATAGTTTTAAAGATAGAGATGGAGTTTAATGATGGAGTTATTATTATTATTATTTTTAACATTTTAATTAATTTAATTGTTTTAACAATAAATATGTATGATGTGATATGGATAACTTTATCCTTTTATGGATTTGATTAGCCAAAATTAAAGATATTATGCTTGTGTTGAATTTCTCAAACTTAATGCTATTTTACCTAAATGAGAAAGTTCAAAGTACTTTAGTGCAATTAACCCTTAATAGTTAATATGACAGTGACTAGTGAATATTTTATTATTTAGGAAAATATGATGTTTATTGCTCATCACCGGTGTCCATTTTCAATTATGTTATGATTTTTCTTTAATATAATAAATAGGGTAGTGATTGTCAAAAAATAAAAATAAATAAATAGGGTAGTGGCACGACCCTTTCTCTCACATCTTTTAAGGTTTTGTTTTTTTATAATGTTTTATAAACTCGTTTTCATTATATATATAATAATTAAGAAAAAAAATACAGAAACACAACAATATAAACTCAAATTGAAAAAAGAAAAAGAAAAAAAAGAGAGAGAGAGAATCAAAAGTAGAATAGGAGAGAATGTGATTATCTGATTTCTCAAGTGTATTCTTCAAGAATCAATACTAACGTATAACGGATCCTTTAAAAGTTTTACAAATGAATAATAAATAATTATAAGAAATTGGGTTAGGATATACCACTTATATTTGTAACTTAATTTTTTGATTGCTTGTACAAGTGATTACAACTACTGCCTTTGACGTTATTTGGCAAGAGAGAAGGTGGAGTTATCCGACTTCTGTCATATACTACCTCAAAAGCCAAAAGGTATTCCATTGATTCTAAAATGTAAATTAATTTTTTTAATTTTTAATTTTTTTTTAACACTTTTTATCTACCTATTTAGATAATATATTTTTTTAAAACTTTTTATTATTAGTAGAATTCGAGTCGCTGACTTGGAAATTATTTATCCAAGTCTTAAATTTATTCATTTACCAGCTGAGCTACGCCTATAAAGACATAAAATGCAAACTAGTGTTATAGCAATATGTTGTTAGATTGGTTACCCTTGCCCTCATTAACCCAGTTGCTTCATTTCTTGAGCTAAGACTATTTCTGATGCATGTATTAATGTAAAAAAAAAATAGTAAAATGCTATATTTACATCATTTTAGCATTATATTTCAATGCATAATTATATTTGAAATGCTATTTTTATTTTTATTTTATTATAATAAAAAAATCAATAAATATTTTTTATTATTTAAAATTATAAAAATAACAATCAATGCATTTAATATAATTATAAAATGGTATATTTGTAATTAAAAAAACAACATTTATTGCTGTACCAAATTTAATATATGCTATTCTTTATGCCAAATTTGGTACAAAGAATATCATATGCCAAATTTGGCACAATATTTGGCATTGCATTGAAACATTTATTTATTTTTTTACTTTGTGTAAAATTATACATTAACACACTAAAATAACATTGCATTGGAGATGCTTAAGAAGCATGTAAAATTTCTAAGATACATCTCTAACGAACCTTGCTTTGACCATCCATTTAAGGATAGTATGCAAAATTATAGTTAAAGCTTAAAGAGATTTCAAAAACAAAAACAAAAAGTTAAAGATTAAATTAATTTATTTTAAAAAATCAAAATTAATTTTAAAACATGATTCAAATAAAAAAAAAATATTTAAAAGAGTTTTTTAATAAAAATTTCATTCCAATCTTCCCACTTTCTATGAGGGTGGGAGGGGATTTTAGATTGTCAAAATCTCGCCCTAATAGGATTGAGTAATGCTAGACATTCTAAATTTTTTTTTCCAAATGATGTGGCACATGAGGTATCAGCATCACATCAGTCACCATATAATCTCATGATTTATATGATGATGACACATTACGTGCCATATCATTTGGACAGAATTTGAGAAAAAAAAATTTGGGATGTCTAGCATTGCTCAATAGGATTAGGCCCCATTTAATTTTTTGTATGAAGACTTAACAATGTTGAATGTTACTGAAGACTGAATAGTGACTGAAAACTGAAAACTGAAAATATGTTTGTTTTTTTTCACTGAAAACCAGATATAAGTGATAAGTTGTTTGCTTTTAAGTGGTGCTATTGACACCCTACTATTGAACTATTTATGCCCCACTTTTTTAAAGTTTGATTTTATTATATAAAATTAAATGGTTTTATTAATTTTTTGATTTATTTCCATTTTACTTATTTTTCAAACTTAATACGCCCCATATATTTTTCAAAAAAATAAAAATAAAAACATACTTCATCTCTAATCTTTATATATAACTTTCTCACATTCATTCACGAGACTTGTTTTTTTTTTCTTATTTCATGGTATAACCATCTTTATTAGATTTTTTTTTGTTTTTTGTTTTTTTTTTTGTTTGTAAATAACATTAAATTAATTTTGGAAGATCCGGAGTAAAATCTACAAAAGAATTATACAAATAGTATATCTAGAAGATCTGAAAGAAAATAAACCGAGAAAAAAAATAGTAAACATATATCTAGAATTTGAGAAGAAAAATAAAACAAACACGTGAAACAATAAAATCAATAAATACTAAATATGGTAAACATGAGATCGAGATCTGAAAGAAAATATAAACAAAAATAGTAATTAATTAATAAATACTAAGCATGAGAAACATGAGATTGAGATCTAAAAGAAAATATAAACAAAAATAGTAAACATTGAAATAATCTATGTCATTAAAGTTTTTGTCATTAAGGTTTTGAAATAAGGAAAGTGGGTTTTTATTAGTTATACATTGTTTAAGATTTTTTTTTAATAAAAATTGTATATTTCTTTAAGTAATTTGATAATGGAAAAAAAATACTAAATAATTTAAAAAGTGAGGTATAAATAGTTCAGTAGTTGGTATGCTAATATCACCACTCTTGTTTTTTTTTTTTTTTTTTTTTTTTTTTTTTTTTTTGTTGTAAATATCTGAAAATAAATATTTTTACATCTATGCCCTTCTAACTATTATTTGTTATATATTTACATTTTAATATATTAAGGAAAACACTAACATGTAAATTAATAATTCTAAACTAAATTTATTTAGTTATTATTAATATTTAAAATTTATATTATTGTAGATATGATGGTTTTTTTTTTAAAAAAAAAAATTGAATATCATTATCAATGAATTACAATATGATTAATTTTTCACATCGTTGTTGATTTACATCCACCAATATTACTTAATTGATAAATGCCCACCAGTACTACTTAATTGATAAATGCTCCAATACTACTGTACACTCAATGATGTCAATAATTATATATATATATATATATATATAACTTTTTTTTTTTGCTTACTAAAATTAACATCTCAAAACCCAAAAAAGAAAAAAAATATCATAACAAAATCATCATGAAAACCTTTCTCCAGTTATTAATTTGCTTGACTCTAAAATAAACGTAATTTTCAAAACAAGTGAAAGAGATATACTCAAACTCTAAATAAAATTAAGGGAGTCGATATTGACACTCATAAATATGATAAGCACACTCATATTTTAATAAAAAATTTAATTATAAAAATATCCCAATAGGAATTTACCAATAAGGACAAATTAGTTTAATTAAAAATAAACAAAATAATATTAACGCCCATTAATTACACTCATATCTTCAACTATATCACTTTATTAAAAAAAAAAAAACAAAAAACAAAACCCTATTTCAATCTTAATTCTATTTCTTTTCTTTAAAACTAAATAAATAAATAAATAAATAAATAAATAAAAATAAAAATAAATTAAAAAAAAAACTGAGAAGAACAAAAGCCAAATAGAGCCAAAATCTCTCATTATCATACAACAAATTATGTAATGGGACAAGAATTTTCAGAGAACTGCGATCATAGAGGTACATATTTCTTTATTTATTTATTTTTATTATGAACTCTATCAATGAAAAAAAAAAAGTGAGAAGTAATTTTTTTTCTTCTAAGATAGCAGTACATATCTCATTGTTGGAACAATTATCGAATTTTTAAGAATTTTCAATAGAGCATGAACAATGTTGGAGTCGAATGTACTATGGACTACAATAGTGAATTTACAAATTACGAAGTATAGTTATTCTTATACATTATATCAAAATTTTAGTTTTTGTAAAAGAGAAAATAGACTTAAATTTTTTTATTTGAAAACTGAATTTTAGGTGTTCTCTCTAGATTCTAAAGAATCAAAGTAAGGTTTCAAATTGTTGTTTTAGTGGGTGTTTGTTGTTTGGGTTCGTTGTGGCTTGTTGGTTTGTTATTCATTTGTTCCCTATTTTGGTTGTTAATAAAATCTTGCTATTTAAAAAAAAAAAAAAAAAGTTATTGTCAACGAAGAAAGTTTGTATTGGGTACAAATTTGATCACGTTTGCTTGTTACTCTATTTTTTTTTTTTTTTTTGAAGAGTGATCGTTATTTTCCGATCATTATTTTCCCTATTGTAATCGTTGTTAAAATTTGTCACGTGTCTCACATGAACAACTTGACATTGCACTAGGTGATAATGGAACCATTAGGGATGGCAAAATTCCCCGTGGGGACCCGCACTTTTAGGGTGGGGATGAGTTTCAATTTGGTGGGAATGGGGTAGGGATGAGGATAGATAGTCTAACCCGCAATGGGTATGAGGCAGGGATGACTTTTATACTTCCCACCCCGCCGCGCCGCACCCTGTTTAAAATAATACTTAGTTAAACTACATAGTTTCAAAGAAAATAAATATATCTAAATAAAAAAAGAAATATATATATATATATATATATACACATTAACTATAACCTTACATCTTTCCATATTTCCATCATTATTTAACATAAAATGACAAAACAAAATACTATTAAAAAAAACCCTAGCCGCTAACTTCAACTCTAAGCCTCTAATCCTCAAACAACTTGAAGTTCACCGTTCAAGCTTAAACCTCAAACACAAGAGGACATACAATAAGTTTCTTTTTTAAATAACTTTTAAAATTAAAAGTTTAATAACAACATGTTTTTTTTTTTTTTTTTTTTCAAGTTTATTACTTTAATAATTCTCAACTCTTGAATTAAATTTAATTCGTTTATCAATACTTCAAGTAGGCACAAATATGTCTACAGATGCACTAGAAAGTGAAGACCCAATACTTGTGTCATCAAGAGAAAATTGTGTAAACATAAAAGAACAACATGTGATGAAAACAAACCCAATTGAATGTGATGACGATGACATCAAAAGAAAAAGAAGGTGCACATCAGTTATGTGGGAGCATAACTGATAAAAAAAAAAAAATATATATATATATATATATATAACTATCATATTCAGTAGTTATACTTTTGATATATATATATATAAATGGGGTAAATATGTGGGGATGGGGAAAGCACTCCCCGCCCCACCCTAACCCGCTCCATCTATGGTGGGGTTTTATGAGGGGATGAGTTTTCAAAAAATAAATGAGATGAGATGAGATGAGATGGGGTGGGGTGGGGTGGGGTGCGGGAAAGGCCACCCCGCCCCGTACCCGCCCCATTGCCATCCCTAGGAACCATTGATGGTTAGGGATCGGTTTGGTGGCATTGGTTTAGCTCTAAATTCTTAAATTACAACCGTCCTCATCTAGTGGAACTTGTATCATTAGAACACATAGTTGTTTCAAACCTTACTTTCTTGAATTATCCTTCATATAATATCAATCCTAGTCTATTGCAGGTATGTTGGTTAAAGTCACTAAGACTTAATGTTACATTCTTTAAATTATTAGACCTTTTTTTAATTTTTTTTTAATTTTTTTTTAATTTTTTAATTTTTTTAATTTTTAATTTTTTTGTATTGGGTGTGTTAAAAACTTTTGTGAGTTTATAAATAAATTATATTAAAATGAAAATATTCATTTAAATAAAGGTACTATTGATATTAAGATGAATGTTTATAGTAATGTTTTAATTTTAAATTTTAGACATGAGTGTACTTATAAATATGGGTGTACTTATCATATTTATGGGTGTTAATATTCATACCCTAAAATTAATAAAACTAATTATCAAATTATGGAAAAAGAAAATAAGAGTTCTTACCGGAATATGCTAGGAAAACCTGTAACATCCGTGCTTTTGAATTTTGAATTTTGAATGAGATTATTGTAACGGAAATCTTCCTTAAAAGATCCAGTCAAATTAAAGTTCACACTGGAGAGAAAAAAAAAAACACCCTGATTAATCAGTTTCCTTAGAGCATCTCCAATGCAAAAGTGGTTTGCATACCAATAATTGTTGACGTAGAAATAATGTCAAGAGACTTGCTTCTTATGTGGCATAAAAATAGACTTAATAGACAATCAACTTAAAATTTGTTCTCCAATGCTTCCGTCTAAAACACAATTTTTTTTTAATGACATGTCCATCTTTTTTTGAAAGTGGACAGTCATGTTGGCAATGTCTAATTTTTTTTTTTTTACCACGTCAGCTTGAGGTTGAATATGCACTACTGCATTGGAGACACAATTATTAACATAACGTCTATTTATCCTACGTGACATCTTTTTTATTTTTTTTCTTCATAAACCACACTTGCATTGGAGATGCTCTTATATGAGTTGGTCTACTAGGGTTTGGTGTTTTTAACGTGATTTAAAACGTGTATTAAAAACATCTTATACATTAAGGAAAATAGAAATAAAAGTAATCATACATTAAAAAATAAAAGTATCAATTGCTCTCCTTCTCTTTCCAACAATCAACCTAAATTCTCTTGGTGGAGAATCAATAAATCAGCAGTAGCTTGAAAGATTCTTGGTGTTAAGCAAGTTTTTTTTTTTTTTTTTTTTTTTTTTTTTTCTCTATCGTATTCCTTTCATGTCATGGACTTCCTAGTTATATTAGACTCTTTTGTGATTTGTTTATAAGGATAAACTTGTTTAGGGCTGATTCATGTTCATTCCATTGTTCATGGTCACTTGTATGATTTTTGTTGGATTTTCAGACCGTTATAAAGACTACTAAAACACCCTGTTTTTGACTGACCAGCCTGAGTTCGAAAAATGTTTAGAGTGGGTTATTCATGTCAAAAAATTATGAAATTTTATATATATGGAGAATGATATGCCTAATGTTTCTACGTAAAATTTTGTGATTTGTAAATGAGTATAATTATAGTTATGAGTTTTGGAGTGTGCATAGGTCGGAATTAATTCTGCTGGACTGATTCGAATCAAGAAAAGAATGGATGTTTTTGTATTCAAACGATCATGGATTAAATTGATAATTTTACTGTAGAATTTTCTATATGTATAGATCATCCACGTCAAATTCTGTACGATTTGGAGCTGTAAAGAATTAATTAAAAATCGTGGAGTAGAGGGTGGTCAGATGTGATAATTAGCTGGAAGATAGGATTTTAAGTTTAATTCAATGCAAATCATTTATGTCAATTAAATTGATATTGTGTATGAGGTTATGACAGTAATTGAAATTGTAATTGTATAGGTTTGAGTGATTCTTGAGCTTCTAGAACTAGAGCAGATTCGTACGGGTACGATGTAAGTAAACTCATCCATGATGTGTTATGTTTTTCAAAAAAAAAAAAAAAACATATATATATATATACATATATATATATATATATGTATGTATGTAGTAAACTCATCTATATTTTCAAATGTTTATATATTAAGTGAGTAAATTTATTTATGGCATATTTATGTTTCAAATTATCAAACTACTGTTTTCATCATTCTTACCATTTTATACTCTATCGTATTTTGTTAAGGATTTTCACCATTTTTAAGTAAGATTGCTTTTATAAGTATTTTATATTAAGTGTCTTTGAACTAAATTCCTAACTTACCTATTTTGAATACAATTTGACTATTTTTATTTATGCTAAAATTGTTCTACTGAGATTGCTATTGTTATCTATACCGACATGCTATACCAAAAATACTACTGATTTATTATATGTGAATTTATAAAAACGTTTTGGTTCATTGTTCCACAGTTATTATTATTGTATTGGCCCAGTTGGGATATTGTGTACACACATATTGTTATTGACCGCGTAACACGAGTAATTGTGACACTATAGAACATGAGCTAACTGATATATTGATTATTGTTAATACTGTGAAACTAGATGTTTACCGTTTTATAAAAAGAATACCATTTATACTGTGAAGTTATATGTTTTCCGTTTTATAAAAAGAATATTGTTTATACTGTAAAATCATTTGTTTACCATTTATAAAGTGATTGATCGTTATTGTTTCCTTCCGTACGATTACGGTGTTTTAAATTATGATTATTAAATGATCCTTTGATTTATATTGTTATATTGTTTTACTAAATGTTTTATGATTTAAAAATATAAACGGATATGATTTTAAGTATTGCTTCAACCGTTTTATTGATATTTAAATACGTAATAGTGTTAAATGCAAATTCTGGTTTTATTAAATAATACATTGTTGAGATATTTTCCGAAAAGTTTATGAGCAAGGTTTTGAATGTAAAGTTTTTACAAAGGCTATTTATTTTAGATATTATGCATGAATTTACCTACCGAGTTGACGGCTCACCCCTCGTCACCACCATTTTGCAGATTGAGTTCATGGATTTAGAATGGATGGGGTTTGCATTAACATATGAGAGATATGTATCGTCAGATGATTTAATTTCATGTTTGTACGTGTTATAAGTGTTCGATTAATTTAATGTTGTAATTATGGTAGAATCTGGAAGTTTAGTGAAATCGATGGAATCAAGTTTGGGTATTGTATTTTGGTGGATATATTGTTGATGATTCTAATTATGAATATTTGCAAATTAAGGTTTTTACAAGGTCCGAATCACATAACATCCCGATCCGTTGGGTCCCGGATTTGGGGTGTTACATAGAGAATACTGTGCAAAGAAAAGAAAAGAAAAAGAATAAAGAGAGAGGTGAAGAGATAAGGTGGAAATAAGAAACAAAGAATAAAGATAGAGGTAGAGAAAGTAGAGAAGTAAAAAATGAATAAGTAAGGATATAATAGTTTTTCCACACGACAAAAAAAGAGTTACTTTTGTAAGAATTTTAAAAGTAGATTATGTTGTAACTTGACCCTTCAAAATGGGTTAGTTCTCAATAAAACCCTTTCATTTAAAAACTGCACAATGCAAGTCAGTAGTAAAAGCACTTGTTCAATTTGATAACATCTTAGAGATTTTAAAAAAGAAAACTTGATAATCTCTCATTCCCCTTTTACAATTATGGAATGCTTAAATCGTCGTTACTGCAAATTTATAATATTAACTTTTTTAGAATTTCTATCTAAAGTCTGGCCCTCTTGAAACACATGGATTTGAATGCCAGCTTCGCTCTCAATTTATGAGTTAGGCATGGGCCAGGCGGCACTACCACCTAACTAGACATTACGTTAGTATTGGTTTCGGTTCGGTTTCGGTTTTAGTTTTAGTTTCAGTTTCGGATTTAAACCAATGGTTTCGATTCCGGTTCCAATTTCGGAACCGTTGGTTATGGTTTCGGTTCGACGGTTCTGAACCAGTTTTATTTATTTATTTATTTAAATCCTGCCAATCACACACTCACACATAAACTAACTTATTGCATACCTACACCACTAACTCACCCATTGCCAACCCCACCCAATTCAAATCACTTAAACCCTAAAATCAGATCAAACTTCATAAGTTCATAAGTTCATCAGTTCATCCCTCTATCTTAAAAATAAAATAAAAAAATAAAAAAAAATAAAAAAATCAGATTTCATCTCTGATATTCAATCACCTTCACAACTTCACCTTCACCTTCAAATCACCTTCACGGCTTCACCCAACCCCAAATCGGCCATCATTAGTTTATCACGATTCACCCTTCTCTCTCACCTTCATCTTAACCAGTCAACCAGACTCCCTCTCTCTCATCTGATCATTTCTCGATCTTGTCCGATCTCGTCTTCCACAGCTTCTTGGGTTGGGGTTTGTGATGGTGTGTGTGTTTGACTGGTGTGGTGGATGTGTGCGTGTGTGTTTGAACTTTGACTAGTTTGTGCCTTTGTGGTGGTGGTGGTGGATTTTGAGTTTAGGTAATGGTTGATTGGTTGGATGGTGGTGGAGTACCGGAGGTCCACGCTTCATAGATCTCAGTTTTATTTTTTTGATTTTAAAAGAAAATAAAAAATAAAAATCTGGGATTTGGAAGATTGGAACTTTCAACCCATTTTTATAAAAATAAAATAAAATAAAATAAAATGTTAGAACCACCGATTCCATTCCGGTTCGAACCAGATGGTTTCATTAAAAATGGAACTGAAATCGGAATCACCATGGTCCTGGTTTCGGTTCGGTTCCAGAACTAGAACCAGAACCAAAACCAAAACCAGAACCGAAAAAACCGGTTCAAGTCTCGGTTTGGCCGGTTTAGTTCGTCGGTTCGAACCGAACCGGCATTAGGTCTTCACCCAATCCATTTGACATTTTTAAATGCTAATTTTTTGTTATGTATCTCAAGGGTTCAACTATGTATACTTGCTAGATTAATTTGCAATCATTTGATTTCAATTCCTTCACAAAAATCAAATATTTAAAAATTAATAAAAAAAAAATTATAACTAAAAAAAAAAAAAACTAACTCTTTTGTATTTCTCGCTAAGACAACACCACGATGTCACTTATTGGGTAACCAATCTAAAACTTTGTTTGATTTTTCCACTTAACACTGAATGACACTTAATGTGTTTAATTTAGTTATTTTGTTTGATTTTTTAAATGTTAAAATCATTTATTGAACCCCTAAAACCATTTTTTGAAAAGTGAAAAATTTTCACTTTTCACTTAACAAAAATCCAATGAAATTTAATACAAAATTTTACTTCCAAAACTATCCTTACTAATTTAATATATTTCCAATTTTATCTTCGGTTAAAACCCTAATCATATAAATACTTTTTTTTTTTTCTCACCGTAAAGAACTTTAGCAGCAGAAAACCTAGCTGCTTCAAAACTTAAACAACTTGAGACTGGTTTTGTCACATCCCATATCTCTAGCGAGTGAGGTCAATAGTTTGTATATAAGCCTTGGTCTCTCCTAACTAAGTAGACACGTTTTGGGCCATGGGTGAATGATGCTTGAGTGAAACCCATGATTCAAAGCAAATCTGTGAGGGTGAATGACGAGTGCGTGAAGCCCAAAGCAAACAATATCTACTTGGTGGGCCTAGGCTGTTACAAATGGTATAAGAGCAAGCTCGTTCCTCGGTGTGGATTTGGATTTGGATTTGTGATTGTGTTTGGACCTTCACGAGGACGTGAGATCTGAATGAGGGTAGATTGTCACATTCCATATCGCTAGCGAGTGAGGTCTATGGTTTATATATAAGCCTTGGTCCCTCCTAACTAAGTAGACGCGTTTTGGGCCATGGGTGAAGGATGCTTGCATGAAACCCATGATCTAAAGCAAATTCATGAGGGTGAAGGACGCGTGCGTGAAGCCCAAATTAGACAATATCTACTTGGTGGGCCTAAGTTGTTACTCTCTACCTCTCTATTTCGAATTTTTAGTAAACATTTTCGAAGTCCACCATTTAGCTACCCGAACCTAAGTTGAATCTTGTTGAATCTTGTTGAAAGCTTCCATTCTTCAACAACAAGGGTTTCTTCTATTGAAACATTAAGGTGAATTTTTTTTTGTTTAACTTTTTTACTTTATATTATCAAATGTGTGTTTTATTGCTGTTTATTTTTGTAAAAATAGTTTATATATACATAATAGAGCATAAGTCTTGTTTGAATTTGATATTGGTGTGGTCAATTTACTATTGTTGCTTTAAATCTATACAATTAATAGCTTTATTTTTTTTTTTTTGGGAAAAATGTTGACATCATTGTTTTCTCAACGGCGTTTGGATTTCTCAACTGAGTTTGGACACATATTGAAATGTACCATTGGTTTCTCAATTATTCTATTTTGTTTCTAAAATTCCGATAGGCATTTGGAAGTTCGTAACTCTATTTGGAAATTGGAATTATGGATTTGGGCCTAACCCAACCCATTTAACCACTATGACCTCACCATACGGTATAATTACCACGTTCAAATATTAGCGCGTACCGAACACGTCCCGTATAATCAAATCATCTGAACTCTGACCCAACGCTCCTCAAAAAGGCAACGGTCCTCGGCTTTCTTATTCCTTACTTGAGTGAAGGAAACCGTGTCATGTTACCGATTATCACCGAGTCAACTAGGAACCTCTGTAAATCAGCTCTGTACTTAGTCCTCACGTTTGCCACCATTAAGCTGTCTGGCTCTCTGCATCTTTACATTCGTTCTCTTAAAATGTCGTCATCCTCGTCATCATCATCATCATCCACAACTGATACTGAAACTATTCGCCGAAACCGAATCCTCTCTACCAAACTCTACTTCGATATTCCTTCTTCCAAGGTAACCTATACATGTCTACATGTGTTACCGTGGTGTTTAATTTTGATTTTGGAGTGATGACTTTTCTTTTTTTGAACGAACAGGTTCCGGTGATCTACTCATCTGCCTACAATATATCGTTTCTTGGCATAGAGAAGCTGTAAGATTCACTGAATTTCATTTTTTTTTCTTTCTATTTGAACTTTTTGTATTTTCCTTTTGATTAGTAATCAAATTTACGAGACATAGAAAGTAATTAATTTTGTTAACTAGCTCATGTGGGCAATATTACTACACTGCTAATCCTGTATCAATAGTAAACGTTTTAGTATATGAGTGTTGGTAGTTAGCGTGAACATGTTGTTTAGGCTTTGAGCTACCTCAAAATGGTAGCTTTAGGTGCCATTCTTGGATTATACTCTTTTGATTCTGGATTCCGTTTTAACCCTTTCCTGCTCGACATTCAATATGAAAGTTTGAAATCGTTTGATTGTCATTGAACTATTTAATTAAGTGAGATTCATAAGTGCAATTTTGGGAACAATTATAATTTCTTTAATCATAGTTACGTTTGGCATGGTTCTTTATTGTCATGCCCTAAAGATAAATTTAAGGTCATTGTTGCACATTATCAAAAAAGAATGAAGAGAAAATTACTTACTATCAGTCGATTTGCACTCATGTATGGCATAATTTTTGCAATCGGCATGTGCTAATTGTTGATAACACTCTGTTCACCACTCTGTAAAAGTAGATCTTCCTCAAAATTTAGGAGGCTGTGGACTGAATTGGGGTTGTTATACCAACTGTTTTCTTGGATTACATGTTCAATTGATGTAGGCATCCCTTTGATTCTTCTAAATGGGGTCGCATATGCCAGTTCCTAAACTTGGATGGTGTTCTGGACAAAAATTGTATTGTTGAGCCGCTGGAAGCTTCAAAGGAGGATCTCCTCGTGGTATATCTCCACTGAACTGTCACCTTTTATTTGGTTTCCTGTTTAAAACAAGCGTCAAGCAGTGACACATCACAACGTCAAATGTTTATGTGAAAGGACTTATCAATATAAAATAGCATCATTTTATTGTTTTCACATGGTTATGAAAAGATAATGACTTGTTAGCAGGAAAGTCATACTATAGGGGTCTGTCGTACTCAAGTTCACTTCTGTCGGGCTTTTCAAAACTCTGTTTGTATGACATTGAGTCCTCTTATGCTCTCAAAATGTTGCAAGTTCAACTTTACTTCAGTAATAAATTTAAATAAATACTTATGAATATGCACACTTATTAGTCAAACTTTTAGTCCTTTTCTTTTCCCTTTTTTGGTTCCTGTCAATCCTATTTTATAGTTTTTGGCCTGGTGCATTATAATGCACAAGCTCTCAGAACAAGCCGTGATAGTGAAGTTATATTAACAATAGTAAATTGTGAGAATTTTAAGTGAGGATGTGGGTCAAAAAAGGATTCTCAACTTTGTTTCTTGCCATATGTAGTTAAAGGATTTATTGGTGCTGTCATCTTTCCATTTAGTTTTGTGATTTGAACCTGGTTTTCCTTCAATCAATCTGTTCATTCAAGTGAACATTTTGCATCTTGTTTTTTCTTTTGCCTATTGCATTGGAACTAAGAAACTGAAAATAATATATCTCTCCACCTTTAGAAGTGTATGTGATCAACTATCTATTATTTGAATCACTTCATTTTTCTATACATTCTTGTTGTAAATTATATTATGTATCCACTCCGCATGCCTCATGCTTGAGATAAGGTTTTGAGAAACTATGATGTATTTTACAATAATTTGCATCCAACCCTTTTTGATGTGGTAGCATCTTTTAATTTGCTCTGAACACACTGATGAAACCTTCACTAACAAATTGATGGTATAACATTAGATGAGCATACAAGTAAAAAAAAAAAAAAAAAACTACATGTTTGCTTATAAATGTAAATGCATCTACGAACCTGTATGCTGAACGTATTAGTATATTTGATCAGGTGCACTCCAAAACATACTTGGATAGTCTGAAGAGCAGTCCAAATGTTGCCATGATAATTGAGGTATGTATAGGGCTCTTATTGCACCTTCTGTTCCCTATGTTCTTTGAGTTGGTGGTTTATCTTAATTATGGAGGGACCATTGGTCTCAAATGTTTAAGCTAATAAGATAGGTGATACAGGATAGGAAGAAAAAAAAAGAATACGAGAGGAGAGGAGAGGAGAGAATAGATAGGTTTATGAGGGAAGTTACAATCATTTGGGGATATAAGAATACAAAGGGGAGAAATTCAGAAAAAAGAAAAGGGAAAAAATCAGAGGGAAGGGGATTAGGGATTTCAAATATAAGTTTATTAATCCACTATGTCTCTAAACATAAAGGCTTGTTTATAGGTGACTATTGACTAAACTTAATCTTCTTCAAACAAGGAAGAAAAATCTAAACCAATCACTCAAATAAGTAATCCTAAACCGACACCACAAACAAGAAATCTTAATCCAAACAAATAAGTAGAAACCCTAATAATTTGAGGGAAAATTACACTAACTTGTAGAAATCATAAATCGGTTTTTACATGCAAATTTCTTGTACTGCTTATTGATTAGCAGACAACCTTGAAAGTCTAAGGGAAATCAAGTTTTTTTATAACTCTTCCATCTAATTATTTAAAAAAATAAAAAATAACAATCAGATTACAAGACTGACCCCAAACACACCCATAATCATTGATCTGCTCAAAGACACCATGGATTATTGCTAACAGCTTCAGTCCACCACCACTATCATCATGCATCAGCTGAGACCGTCTTAGCTGAAAGCCTGAAAGCTTCAACTGATGCCGGCCAAGTTAAAACATAAGTGCTAGCACCTCCATCAGATCTTTAGAAAGCTCCCACCTAACATCCAAATCACAACAATGGAGGACCAATAAGCCACCCAAAACACCTCCACCACAACCCAGTCCAATATAAACCACAACCTGCGATGCCAATTAAACCCAAAGCAAATCCTACCTAGATTAAAACCCCAGAAATCAACCATAACAACCTTCCCGATCTAATCCATACACAAATCACAACCGCCATTCAGATTTCAAAAACAGATAATTAAATAGAGTGAAGGGAGGCTTGCGCGAACCTCCTTCCTTCGAAGAGGGAGGCTCCACGAGCCTCCTCCTTTTGAAAGAGGAGGCTTGAACTTCCCCCATGGTAAATAGTGTTAGAAAGTAATGAACAAAGAAAAGAAACTCTTTGATAGTTTTATTCTTCTCCTTAGGAGGATATTTATAGTGAATTTACAATATGGAAAGAATCAAGAAAGGAAATACAAAAGGAAATAAATCATCCTACGATTAGGCTATTTAATCACTAAGCTATAAATAAGCTAATCAAATCCTAATCAAATCAGTCATATGTCAACTATACAATCAAGCTATAATTAACCACACTAATTAAGCTAATTAACATATTAGTCAATTATACAATCATAATTGATGATAATCTCATTGATTGATAGTTGATTTTAACACTCCCTTTCAAGCTGGAGCATAGATATTTTCAATGCCCAATTTGGAACAAAGATATAGAACAAGAAAACTTAAACATACAAACGATATTTTCGAGATTCTTAAATCTCCCCCTCAAGCTCAAGATGGGGAGATATAGAACAGTTGGTAGATTGAAAGAGGCCGAGTAGATAGAGTTTTAGTTGATAGGACAAAAGGTATGGTAAAACAATAAACAAGTGTGATTTCATAGTGATGAGAGGCAAGCTAGGATTTTTGGAATTGACAGCAAGTGTGACCAATCCGTATGATCCTTCGCCGAGAACTCAAACTTTAGTCCACTCCATATGTTAACTATGGGTTGACTTGATACGGTAGCAACGGAACCAAAGAAAACAGTCTTGTTAGTAGTAGTAGAAAAATAGGCATCAGTCCTGTTTAGTAGTACAAAAGTTGAAAACAAGCAATAGTCATGATAGCAACTTATAGTAGTAGTAGAAAAACAAGCAGCAGTCTTGTTTAGTAGTAGAAAAGTTGAAAATAGGCAATAGTCCCGATAACAACTTATATAAGAAGAAAAGGAAGAAAAAAGGATAGAAGAGACCTAAAATATCGATTTACGCCCTTATACCAATAAACAAAGATGGAAATAAAAACTTAAGGTACCCAAACGAACAATGTCCTAAGTGCCTATGCCAAAGATAGATCACTTTCCTTATCAGAGTTGACTTTACTAATTTATGAGGTTGGCTAGATGAGCTTGAAGAGCCCGGAGTACTATCTGTTGTAAAGTAGTACAAACCCCCTCCTTCCCTACCAGTTCCAACCATCTCCTTGGTGTGAATGTCTAGAAACACACAGTGAGTAGGCCAGAAAGTTATAACACAGTTAAGAGATTTAGTGATTTGACTAATAGAGAGTAAGTTATTAGATAAGGTAGGCACATGTAAAATAGATGACAAGTGTAAAGATGGAGTTAAGGATAAAGATCTATCCTTATTAACCGGGGTGGGTTTACCATCAGCATATGACACTTCATGTTTCGGTTGAACTATGATGACTAAATTTTCGAGAATCAAAAGTCGTGTTCGGTTGTACCAGAATTAATTATCCAAGTATTATTATTAGAAATTGTAGAAAGTGAAAGCAGAATGAGATGTACCTGAACCGGTCATGAAAATTTTATAAGAATTATCATGATAGTAAACCTGAGGAAGTACCGTAGGTGGTACTAGTGGACTGGAAGTATCCGATTCATCCACCCTAAGGTTTGACATGACAATAGTAGCAGCGGAAGCAAAAGAGCAGAAAATACCCGGAAAGGACAGTCGGAACAGTAAAATCTGGCAACAGTTTTTTTTTTTTGAACAAAGAAAAGATCTTTGATAGTTTTATTCTTCTCCGTAGGAGGATATTTATAGTGAATTTGAACAAAGAAAAAATCTTTGATAATTTTATTCTTTTCCGTAGGAGGATATTTATAGTGAATTTACAATATGGAAAGAATCAAGAAAGGAAATACAAAAGGAAATAAATCATCCTACAATCAAGCTATTTAATCACTAAGCTATAATTAAGCTAATCAAATCCTAATCAAATTAGTTAAATGTCAACTATACAATCTAGCTATAATTAACCATACTAATTAAGCTAATTAACCTATTAGTCAACTATACAATCATAATTGAGAATAATCTCATTGATTGACAGTTGACTTTAACAAATAGGGAGGCTCATGAGAGCCTCCTCCCATAGAAACTACAATGTTGAGTGACCTCCCATAAATTTATTATTATTTTTTATAATTATTAATTATTTTATGAGCAAATATTTTAAAACCGCCAACAGTAAATCTTTTAACTTTTAAAGGAAGTTATGTATTTCATTAGTCAAAGCCCCGTATGGTTAAATCTTAAATTTGGCTTAGTGTATGTTGAGAAGACTTTTTTACCGGCTGAAAGAGTTTTTTTGGAGCTCTTCAGGTGTATTTTTTGGTTGCCACTCTAATAGAGCTTTTAGATGATTAAAAAATTGTTTTACTTCTACTAGGAGAAGTTCAATTTTTGGGCTTTTTTGAACTTCTTTATAAACTTTAAAATGTCAAAACTATCCTCATGATGTTCTATTAATTGTGTTGTACTCTTTCCAAATAAAAACCTCAATAAACCGATTCAACACTAATTCTTATATGTAACTTTTAATAAATTAACTATATAAAAACTTTTTCAAAATTAAATAGCCAAACAATTTATATGCTCCAAAGAGCCTTTTTAATTGACAACCAAATTATCAACAACTATTTTTCAAAAGTTTTGTTCATAAAAGCTTTACTTCTAAAAGATCTACAACTAGAAGTTGTACCAAATGTATTCTTAATATTTGTTAATAAGAAGGGGTCTTAGTGTGTAAAAATCAATTTGTGATTTCCACCTATTACTTCTTAGTAATTCGAGGGAAGTTGGTGTAATTTACCCAAATATTAAAGATAAAAGGATATTGCCAAATAAATCTTAATGCTATTAAATTAGTAAAATCTCGAAAATCTCTTCTAATAGGTTTTGCATTAGTAGGACATGACAATAATACTTTAATCTATATGTGCATAGCTGATTTAATTGACGAAGTTGTCATGTGGACCCAGACACAACATGCACACACATGGAGCGAAACAAAATCAATATGATGGGGAATTCTTTGAGATTCAAACATATGAACTCTTGGTTAATTAGGCTTTGTTTTCATGTTGAGGAACTGTCTGTCAATTCCAAAAGCTTAATATATTAGGAAAGAGCTTAACAATAGTATTTAAATTTTGAACATTAGTCTTACTAAGCAAGTGTGTATTTCAGAGTTTTGAATGACTTTGTTTAAATGCTTCAGTGAAGGTAGTGTACTGGTGTAATGCTATTTAAAAAGACTGTAGAATGAGTTTTGTTTGATATGATTATCGTTACATGGAACATATGTACAATCTCCCATGAACTTTACTGGATGATACCAGTTTAATTTTATTTTCAGCGTAGAATTAAAAAGTTTTCTGTGAACATGATCTTGACTGTTTCAAAGTGCTATAATATATAGGTCCCTCCGGTTGCACTCTTACCAAATCTCCTTGTGCAGAAGAATGTTCTTTATCCATTCCGCAGGCAGGTTGGTCATTATCTGTATTGATTTAGCTATATTTTATTTGTCTTCTTTTGAATCTGATTATGCTGATCATATTTAACTGCAGGTAGGAGGAACCATATTGGCAGCTAAGCTTGCAAAAGAGCGAGGATGGGCCATTAATGTTGGAGGGGGATTCCATCACTGTTCTGCTGATAAAGGAGGTGGATTTTGTGCTTATGCAGACATTACTCTTTGCATTCATTATGCTTTTGTTCGGTTAAATATATCAAGGTATCAATAGCTTCATCCCACATGAAATAGATGCAGCTCTTTCAGTTTTAGTTGAAATTCATATCTCAATCAAGAATTACTTTCTATAAAGAGATCTTTTCCTTATCATCTGCGAATACAGGGTCATGATAATTGATCTGGATGCACATCA
Source organism: Acer negundo (assembly GCA_035582765.1). Taxonomy (NCBI): domain Eukaryota; kingdom Viridiplantae; phylum Streptophyta; class Magnoliopsida; order Sapindales; family Sapindaceae; genus Acer; species Acer negundo. Next base: position 14,986,855 of record CM069234.1, read on the forward strand.
GGGAAATGGTCATGAAAAGGATTTTGCTGATGACAGTAGGTTACTTATTTGTTCTGATAATGCTGTAATTTGATTTCTTTTTGGAATTATAATGACATTGTTTGTCCTAACAGGACGAGTTTATACACTGGATATGTACAATCCTGGAATATATCCTTTTGTAAGTTGCATACTCCCAAAACTTGTGCTATTAGTTCGTTAAGTTCAATCTCTAGTTTTGTCCCTTGCAGCTCCGCTAAATTCAATCCTCTATTTCCTCTTTATGCTTGTTGCTCTTAATTATCAATTTGTGATTTCAATACATTTACATATTGTTGTCGAGGCATTAATGGTGTCATTATATGAACATTCTGATTACTTTATTTCTTATTCCTCCCTTTCTCTTTCTTCGAATTTTGTTTTAGGATTATGAGGCAAAGAGGTACATTGATCAGAAAGTTGAAGTAGTGGTAAGAATCGATATTTCATTTGGAAAAGTGAATCATGGCTATTTTTGTTCTTATGCTCTTACAATGTTTAATTTCGAAAATTGAACAGAGTGGAACAACAACGGATGAGTACATGAAGAAATTAGATGAAGCACTCGAGGTAGATGTTCAGGCTTTTGCCTTTAACATGTTTCATGCTCTTCGTGCTGATATTGTTTCAACTCCATAAGAATATGCTTTTCGGCGTGTCTCCTTTGGGAACTGTTAACTGAACAATGCATGCTGTGTCTTGCTATCTTCCCTCTGGCGATTTTTCTTTCTATGTAGCAATTCTAGAGCCTTTTAGGTTTCAGCTTCCTTTTGAGCTTAGCACCATCTATTTGCTATGTCTTCCCTGCTTACCTTGCATAACTATTTTGTACAACCTTGACATTCATGCTTGAAGTCTGGTCAGCCCTCATGACAATGTTGATGTTAATTAGCCTGTGCTCTCGCTTTCTTATTTATTGGTTTTCATTTTTTTTTTGTACCTCCAGGTCATTATCATCGATTTCAGATTTAGTTTGGCATCACTTTGGTGGTCGTTTATAATTAGTTATTTCATGTACTGAATTGCGAGAATTATAGCATTTTGTTTACAGAATTTTAGTTATTACTTGTCATGAATTAAATTGTAAATCTTACTAAAAAGAGTTGATTGGTATTTTTTCTGCAGCTTTGTGGCACTAATTATTATTGATTTTTTTAGGTTGCCAAGCATAAGTTTGATCCTGAGTTGGTGATTTACAATGCTGGCACTGATATCCTAGATGGAGATCCATTGGGCATGTTAAAGGTAAGATTTTCTTGTTAGATACTGCACTGTATTGAGAAGCAAAATCCATGAGCTCTAAGTTTGGGCGATGGATGAGACCGAAAGGTTAAGCATTTGATGGCTCATTTTCGAATCGGATGGAAAGAACCTTATGGACAAGAATTCAGAAATACTTCTTACTCAAGTGCTAATTTAAAATTGATATCATGGCAGTAAATAGCAATCTTAGATGTCATTTGTGAATTCAGGCAGCTATGTTGTGTGATAGGTCCCACATAAAGATAATTACTAACTACCGTGCTTGGACTTGGTTCTGCAGGTTAGTCCTGATGGGATAGCCATCAGAGATGAGAAGGTGTTCAGTTTCGCTCGCTCAAGGAATATTCCCCTTGTCATGCTCACATCAGGTGCAGTTACTTCTAAGCTTTTTTTTTTTTTTTCATTTGATTTGTTATATTTTTTGTCTGTATTATGCCAGCTTGGTTTTTTCAAAAGAATGCAAAAGATGCAGAAAATAGGGAACATGGCTTGTTAGTTTCTATGTATGGAAGTGGAGCCGAGTCGAAACTCGTTCTCATGATGATTTCAGAGTGCAGGAAGAATTGATGTGTGAATATGTGCTTTTAACTCGTGTGTTTCAGGTGGTTATATGAAGTCCAGTGCCAGAGTTATAGCAAATTCAATAATAAACCTCTCAAGAAAAAGTCTGATAGATACGGGAAGTTCCAAGGTAAAGATATAACAGCAATTCAAGTTCCCTTCCCTGTGCAACGTAAAGGGTTTAGTGTTTGTGAGGAAATAATTGATTGTGTTTCTCATTGATAATGAATATATTTATACATATTACATGCACAGGATAGTAATGTAATTACACCTAGTTTAGCCTACATACATACGGTAACCTGGTGGAAAACAAGTTGTGATTTATTGAATCTCACGTCTCCTAATACAACGTGGATTATATTTTCCGTGGCATTCATCTGTTTATTCCGGCGAAGTATATATGAACTAAATTTGTCTTAGTTTATAGTGTATAGAGTAAATTTTAGCTGTGTATATCATCTTTAAGAGGAGCAGAACAAAAAAAAAAAAAAAAAAAAAAAAAGGCATGAAAAGAGAACAAAAGATAATGTATATTCCAAGAAGTGATAGTGGTAAAGGTGTGGGTTGTATAAGCATTAGGTATGTAGTTTTGTAAAGTGAAATTGATTTGAAATTGGTGGGAAGTAAAATCAGGTGGTAATGTAATGTTAAATAGAAATGAATGAGAAAAGTAAGTAGGGTGTTTGCTTTCTACAAAAGTTAATAAATGAAGAGTATTGGAAAAAGTTTGGATGATGACAAGTTGAAGAAGAAACGATAGTAGTGGACCAATCAGCAGTGAGGTGCATAGATATTTTGCCTTTGGAATTGGACAAGATTGTTGATTACCAAAACACTAATCATCGTCGTTACTATTAGGGGTAATTTTACTAAACTCGCTGTCTTTTTGTTTTTATTTTTATTTTTTATTTTTTTTATTTTTTTTTATTTTTATTTTTTTTAATTATTTTTTATTATTTTTAAATGTTATCTATTTAAACGTTTTTTATTTTTTTTATTTTGTCATATTAGTAACCTAAATTCCGTGTTTTTTTTTCAAAATGTAGTACATTTGATCAAAATGCTAATGGTCAATTCTAACTATATTTATAAAAGTACAATTTTATCTTTGTTAAAATGATTTATTGAGTTTTAAAAATAAACAATACTAAAATGGTTTATAAAAATAAATTAACAATAGAAATTTATTTTCTAAAAAAAGCAAAAATATAATAATTTAAAAAACGGAAAAAAAACTAATGGATTATGGAAAATATAAAGTTAAAATAAATAATAAATTGAAAATATTTTTATAAATTAAAAAAATAGAAAGTATTTTAAAAAATAAAAAGAAGTTTTTTTTATTAAAAAAAAAAAGTAAATAGTTCTACACCATTAGATTGATCAAAATCAAATGGTGAGGATCCATTTACATTAAAAAAAAAATTCTTTTTACTTTTTGAAATACTTTTAATTTTTTTAAATACTTTCAATTTATTATCTTTGAAACTCTAAAAGCTGTCCTGCTCTTGCAATAACCGGTGGTCTGAAAAGCTTCCTACTCAAGCCTGGAAATTTTGAATCCTTTTTCACAGCACAGCCTTCTTGTCCAAATGAGAGATCCATTCTCAGGGGAATCGTAGTTCCATGGATCACTAATCCACCACTATCCATCCGAAATTGACAGAACCTGAGCTAACGTAAAGAGCAGCAGGAATCCCAACTGAATGGCCTGTAATGTTGCCGCGAGCTGATAGAGCGGTAGTAGTGAGACATACCGGCAACTCTCTTTCTCAGTCATAACAGTTGGAAACGCACGACTAGGTCAATCAGCATAAGAAGAATCCGACGCTTATTAGTAGCGGGATTGACTCTTCTCTTTTTAAGGAACAAAGTAGCTTGACCAAAGGGAAATTATTTTAACTTTATTTTTTCCATAATCCATTAGTTTTTTTTTAATTATTAATTTTTTGTTGTTTTAGAAAATAAATTTTTATTGATAAGGGTAAAATTGTACTTATATATATAATTAGAACCGAACATTAATATTTTAGTCAAATGAATTAAAGTGATGTATTTTTTAAAAAATAAAGAATTTAAATTGTTAATATGATAAATACGTTTTAATGACATAAAAATTTTAGTGAAATTAGCACCTGCTGGATACGCAAACTGGTTTTGCTTTCATGCTCTCTCTCTATATATATATATAGACTATACATGAGATGGGGATATAAATAAATAAATAAATAAATAAATAAATAATATGTGGGTGTGGACTAGGCAGTGCACGTTTGGGTTTTTGACTAACTTTGCCTTGCTGAGATCATTGTGATGGGTTCATGACATTGGTTTTTCGTGTTTGCCTAGGTTGTTGTCAAAAGCAAATTATTTTTTTAACTTGTGAATTTTGATACAAGGTCTAATTTTCACATCTGCAAGTAAACTCATCAACGAGACAACGACATTAAAATTGGGTGAATGGGGTGTCGTTATAACTGTAACATCAACAGGTACAATAGTCACCATTATACTCAGCCAGTTACAATTCGGATAGGATATATTTCATATCGGGGTCTAAGAGCATTTTCAACTTATAACACCAAATTTTATATTAATTTGGTGTTAAAAGAATATATTTCTTTATGTAATATGCTTATATCAAATTTTTTCCTACACCAAAAGAGTATTTTTAAAGAATATTCATTCAATAGATCTTTAAAGTTAATTTAAAATTTTAATATTAATTAAATATATAATTAATAAGTAAATTAAATAATTTAACTAAATATATTAATATCGGTGTCATTTTAAAACAGTATAACTTTTAGAATAAATATTGTTATAATTAAAACAAGAATAAAATAAATATATTTTTTTGGTGTTAATGTGACACACCAAATTGGCACAGTTTATGAATGCCAAAATATCTTCTCATAACTTGCAATTTGGTGCTCTATGGAAGTACCAAATTGCACCAAATTATTTGGAAGCCTAGATCCAACACTCGTCTCCTCGCATGTTCTCTCTTTCTCTTTGCTCTCTCTCTCTCCGATTCTACTATAGTCCTCTTCTCCAAGTTCCGTATTCTTGGGCACCTCCACTACTTCTCGGCCGACGATTCCACGTCTTCTCACTCTTTTCCTTTCCTCTTTCTCTTTCTCTTATTTGGCTATAACAAATCTTCTTATCCAACTATGTATATATTTTACATTTTACGTGGCCGATAAGAGAATGAAATATAATAACAAATTTTTTTTTTAAATATTTTGGATACAAAAACTTTTTTTTTTTTTTTTTTCAAATGTTTATAGGGTTCTTAGGTTCGTAATTATGATTTGTAACAATAGAATATAAGGATCCTGTATCCGAGGGATTATTTATATTAAAATTTGTGAACACCTTAGATATAATCCAATAAAATAAATTTGAATGAAATTATTTTTATAACTATTGTATACCAAGTTACCAACTGTCCTAGGTAGTATAAGAAGTCAATTGTGATGTAGCTTTGCAAATAATTAGTTGCTTTTGATGAGGACCACTGAGACCTTGATGCATGCAGCTATAGATTCCTTAAAAACAATAATTGCATAGATAATGTAATATTACAATAACAAGCAAATTAAAGCAATATTGATCGCAATATTACACACATTATATTGTGGCCATTAGGGCGTAGTTCAATTGGTAGATAAATGAGTTTAGGGTTTGGACAAATGATTCCCAAATCAGCGACTTGAATCGTACTAATAACGAAAACTTTAAAAAAATTACCTAGTCTAGATATGTTGAACCGTGGATTGATAAATAATGTCAAAAAAAAAAAAAAAAAAAAAAATTTATGAAAGTTTAATGAGTCCCCAACACATTTCCAACTAAAATGGTACGTGTTGGTTGATTAACATCGATCACCAGTTACATCAGATTTCTCTCTCTCTCTCTCTCTCTCTCTCTCACTCTCACTCTCATATTTCCTTTTTATTGTCCAATTTCTAAGTCATTAATCCAACTACCCACTTTGGAAACATGGATGCATTTTACACTACCTCAACAACCTCTCATCTAATTATTTTTTATTTTATTTTATTTTATTTTATTTATCAGAATTGAACTTGGAACATTGTTAAACAACTCCTTTTCATATATAGTTTGATTAGGACCTTTACTTCAGCTTTCTTTGGCAGATTGTTTTACAAGTATAGTGATTAAAAAAAGAATGAAAGTAAATTTGATTGATTAATCTAATAGCTTGCTTAACATTGATTTTCAACAAGAAAACAAAAAAATGGTAACCATATATACATTATCAATAAACAATTAATGGTCTTATATATGTTACCAAATTCAATAAAGTTCAGGTAAGTGTTATACATTTTGTATGGATCACTATATATATTAACTTTTTTCATAAGGTTTTTAGTGATCGGCATCAGTAAATGCATTGGAATATTCCTAGTTAAGCTGCCACTTTTGTGATAAATGAAGATGAAATTATTTTAGTTCATATTACAACCAAACGTTTAGTGGTTTAAGTGTTATACATTTAAGTTTTTTCTCTTGTTTTTTTAGTCGTCCAATTAGAAAAAAAGCTTGGGTAGAAAAAGGTGCAAGCAAGGAAAACAATGTTGTTCCAATCAGCCGCTCATGATTATATATAGCACCAACTAACAATTAATAGAAATCAAGCTAATTCACTATATATAATTAATGGGGTGTTAGTGATTGGGTTGTGAGGGTGAAAATGGGCAGAAAATGTTCACATTGTGGGAACACAGGACACAATTCAAGGACTTGCAGCTCTCATCACCAGGAATCACTTAGGCTTTTTGGGGTGCAACTTCCCATTACCATCAACAGGAATCTTAGCATGGACTGCTTGCTCTGTTCTTATTCTTCGTCTTCGTCTTCATCTTCGTCTTCGCACATAATAAAAAATTCGAATAATAAAATTTCTAATGGATATCTCTCTGATGGCCTCAATATTGCACCTCTGCAAGAGAGGAAAAAAGGTTAGTGTCTTCGTTATTTTGGACTGATCAGCCTTTCTTCTCTCTGCTTATTGTTATGGAACTCAGTATATATCATCATATTGTAGGCGTGGCATGGACAGAAGAGGAGCACAAAATGTTTGAAATAGGGTTGGAAAAACTAGGGAAAGGTGACTGGAGAGGCATTTCTAACAAGTTTGTGACCACCAGAACTCCAACCCAAGTAGCCAGTCATGCTCAAAAATATTTTCTCAGACAAAACAAAAACACCCTCATACGCAAACGCCAACACCGTCCCAGCCTCTTTGATGATGTAAGATCTCAATCGTTTTTATTTATAGGGTTCGAAAATTTAGTAACACTCTTTAAATAGTGAGTTTAAAGACCATCATCAACTTAATAACTTCAGTTTTAATAGCATATAAAATGTGGATTTGATAAAAAAAAAACCCTTAAAACATACTCACAAAAATAAGTCTCATGCTTTTTTTGTGTTTCCGAGACTTTTTTTTGTTGTTTCCAAGACTTATTAGGTAGTTTTCAAGACTTCTTAGGTATATTAGTAATTTTCAAGACTTATTTGGCAAAAATGAAAAATTTCAATTATTTTTTGGTCATTTTCTTTATCGAGACCTCCATTGGAGGTCTTTCATCTCTATTGGTCCTCCATCAATATAGGTGTTTGAAATTATTTTTTTATTTTTATTTTTTTCTAAAAATGGCACATACGTATTAAAAGAAGGAGATGATCTAGGGTATTTTAGTCTATTGGTGCCATTTAAACTTAACTTATTAAACGAGTGATATTCTCAAAATTCAACATAATAAGAGTGCTATTTCCTACCATTTCCACTTAATATTTATATATCCTTAATTTTAATTTATTATGATCATCTCATCATAATTAAATGAGTGATACTCTCAAAATTCAACATAATAAGAGTGCTATTTCCTACAATTTCCACTTAATATTTATATATCCTTAATTTCAATTTATTATGATCATCTCATCATAATTACTATTCAAATATATCTTGTATTGTATATATTATATATAGCAGGTGAAATTCTCAAAACAATTGCTGCAGCTCAATACAAGCTCTATTAATATTTCTATGCCTAACTCCAATATGATCTCCATCCATTTGAAAAATATTGGAAAGATTCGTGATTCTGATGATGAGTTGGGATTGAGTACTGATCGAGATTCATTGCCAAAATGGTCTAATGATCATGAATCCTTCAACTTTCTCAGAGGAGGAGGAGCTGCGACTTCGCCACCTAATTTGGAGCTTACACTGTCAGTTCCAACAACACCAATGTTGAATCAAAATAAAAAAGACTACTCTTCACATGCTCTTCTCTTTGAACCAATTATTAGTGTAACGTGAAAATATATAAATTATCCAAGTATATATATATATGATATAGGTATACGCAGAATCACGTACTATCCAATGATGTTATGTTACTATATAATATATATATATATATATATATATAGCTACTGATCTGTTAATGGAGGGAGGATACAGCATCCCCTTGTGTAAATGGAGGCCTCCTCCTTTCTATATATTTTATTAGTTTTTTCTTTTATTAGGGTGGCTCGGTGCCCACTCATAAAATGTCTCTACACACCCTTTTCTTTTTAAAATAGAGATTTTCTATTTTTCTCCTTACAGTACACTTTTATCTTTTGACACTTTTTTTCTAAAGAAATTTCATATTAAAAAAATTAAATTTTTAAAAAAATTCTAAGCACATTTTATATTTTCTAAAATTATCTTATTTACCTTTTGACACTCCTATTATAAAGACATTCAATTTCAAAGAAATTAAATTTCTAAAGATTTTATTTTCATATTACTCATTATTACTTTTAATGAATTCTTAATACATCTCAATCCAATGCACCGAAATTGATGTTGATGTATACTTGAAATATTTTTAATGTTTTTATCCTTAATTACTATGTTAAAATTCTTTATGTATATTAAAAAAAATAGTTGAAGCCTTAATGAATTTTTAATGTTTTATATTTACTGTACCAACATTCAATTAGATTACTATATTAGAATTTTGTGTCAATTTAAATCCAACATGTTTATAATCTTATTTTTCTTGTTGTGTAAATATATATCCAACATGTTTAGAAGCTATTTTTAGACTACATAAATGGAAAACGTCAGTTGAAAACTAACTGTTTAGCTTCTAGTGGTTAGGCAATGTTAATATATATATATATTTCCTTATTGAAGTTGGTTTTGATTAAGTATATATTATTAGGGTTTATGATAGATTGTGTGCTCAACCTTTGAGTATAGGAAGTAAATTTAATTTTCAATTAAAAAACCAGTAGTTTTAAGTAATTAAATACAAGTGCATTTTAGAAATAAAAAAGTTTTATTAAAATATTAGTGAAGGAAGATATTTTTTGGATGACAATTTTTAAAAAAATAGGATTTTTTTTTTTTTTTTTTTTTTTTTTTTGCATCAGCAAAATATTAATCAAGATATTTAAAAAAATTAAAAAAAAAAACAGAAAAATGAAAAATATTTTTTATAAAAATTAAAGAGTTTAATTTGATCTCCACTGTTGGATGTGGAGATCCATTTGGAGATCCACTAATCTTCATCACTCGATAAGTAATAAAGATCGAGATGCCATCTTCTTCGCTCGTCGAGTGACGAAGATCGAGGCAATGGAACGGCAAACGATGGATCGAGTGATGAAGACAAAGATTTGGAAATTTTTAGATGAAGATCAAGTGACGAAGACAAAGATCACCTCAGTTGTTTTTTTTTTTTTTTTTAAAGAAAAAATGTATAGTTTTAATTTGATTTTTATTTAATATTAAAATATGAACAGTATTTGATAGAAATTTTGGAAAAAAATGTAATAACTAAAAACTTGTAGGGGCAAAATCGACCTTTATAGGTTGTATTTATACTAACAAGAGCAAGATCGTACTTTGTATATAGAGTCATAGTTGACTATTATTAATTTGGTTAAATGAACTAAATCGATGTATTTTGAAAAATATTCTTTAGTCAATTATTTTATTTTATACTCAACACTCAACAAATTCATTATGGTCATCTTCTTCTATTGGTTGACAATTTATTTTATTTTATTTTTTTTCCCAAATCTACAAATATCTTAATCCACACCTAGCTCTGATCTGATGACTTTTAGAAGGGGGTAATTTCATTAAAATCCCTATTATTTTGTAAAATATCACCTTTTAAACGTTTTTATCATATTAGCAATTTGAATCCCTTCATTTTTCAAAATATATCAATTTAGTCCATTTAACCAAATTACTAATAGTCAACTATGACTATATGTACAAAAGTACAATTTTGCCCTTGGTAGTATAAATACAATCAATAAAGGTCGATTTTGCCTCTAAAAGTTTTTAGTTATTACATTTTTTTTTTCCAAAATTTCTTTCGAATACTGTTAATATTTTAATATTAAATAAAAATCAAATTAAGAATAAAAAAATATGTTTTCTTAAAAAAAAAAAAAACCAACGGAGGAGATCTTCGTCTTCGTCACTTGATCTTCGTCTTCATCGCTTGATCTTCATCTGGAAATTTTCAAATCTTCGTCTTCGTCACTCGATCCATCGCTCGCAGAGTGATGAAGATCCGTGAATCTCCATTTTAAACAATGGAGATCCAATGGAACTCTTTAATTTTTTTTTTAAATATTTTTCATTTCCCCCTTTTTTTTAATAATTTTTAATATTTTGATTAATATTCCGCTAATACAAAAAAATTCTTATTTTTTTAAGGGCAGCTCTATTGCCACCCAAAAAATATCTTCCTACACCAATGTTTTAATGAAACTTTTTTGTTTTGAAAATACCCTTGCATTTAATTACTTAAAATTACATGGCTTTTTAATTGGAAATTAAATTTACTTCCTATACTCAAAGGTTGAACACACAATCTATCATAAACTTTAATAATATATACTTAATCAAAACCAACTTCAATTAGGAAATATATTTTTTTTCACATATAGTTAAGGATTGGATGAACAAAGAATTAATTTCATGGATTCTGAATGCATTCATGCATGATTACTTTAATTTTTATTATTATTTTGTGATTGAATAAATTTTGTTACAGTTGTAGTCTTGTTAAACTCTTTATTTGAAAGCAGTTGTAGACCTCAATTAAATTTACACGGATCTCAAATATAACTCATTCACTCACTTTACTTTAATTCAACTATAAATTTTTATTACTTTAATCGGTTTGTAAACGAAAAAAGTTGGAGGATGGATTTTTTTTTAAAAAAACAAATTTTTAAATGAAAAAAATGGTTTTAAAACCAGAAAGAGTTGTTACATATTTACATAGATCAAATTTTATGTTTGTTTGGTGATTGAAAAAATAGTTTTTTTTTTTAAGACAAAAGTAGTCATGTATTATTGTTTGTCATCCTCATTCTAACTCATCGTGGTGATTGTGGCGGTTGTTGTTTTATTTGAAGGTTCAACCCCCTCATTCTAGCTCCAATTGTTGACATCGTTTTTTGGTGGGTCTAGTCAACAACAAATTGGCAGATCGACACCTGAATCAACCAATATGGTATGATCAGGACAACTTTTTGATAAGTGCACGAGTTGATGAAATATGAAACAAATAATAATAAAAAAAAAAGATAAACAACAGTAATAGACACCAAGATTTGTATGTGAAAAACCCTAAGGCAGGAAAAAAAACCAGGGTTGTCGTAAAGATAGAGAAAGAGAAAATGTTCTCTATGTAAAAATGGTTACAATTTACAAGTGAAGTTGTGCTAGTGATGCATCTACCCTTCTTTGCTTGATACGTGTGCTTATATAGAGATTAGAGTGCTATCATAGTCCTTGGTGTCCAAGCAAATACTAAGATTAGGCGAGATCTTAGAAGGATCGTATCTAGGCGAGATTCTTGGTGAATCGAGTCTTTGTGCATTTATGATGCAAGGATCTTCATTCCTCGTGGGAGTTGTCTTTTGAATTTTAGTATTTATTATTTGATTTGTCAAATGTTGTATTGTTGGTAATAGTCTTGCCTAATATATAAGGCTGGATTTTGTGGAAGACATGCTAGAATCCAATTTTGCAATAATATTGAGGATACCTTCTATTGCTCTATGGGTTGCTAGTTCTTGTTAATTCATCATTTGGGGACCCTTCGACAAGTTGGTTTCTTTGACATGTGACTTGCTCCTTGCTTCCCTAATCGCTGCTACTGAACCGGCTTGTCGAGTTGACTTAGCCTGATGTCTTGGAGATTTGATTCCATGAATTTTGGGCTCTGTGCTGACGTGTCAAGCCAAATAAAAGCTACCCCAAACAAAACCAAACACGCAATAATATAATGATAGTGTAGTAGAATATCAAGATCCAAGACGAGGAAGAAATATTCTGCTAAATAATCTTCATTAGTAAGCATCTCAAATTTTTGGTATTCTTTAAAATTTTAAATTTTTTTATAATATTTACCCTTTATTAACTTTTAGATTGAGATTTGATAAGAGAAATAAAAAGTTAAAGAAAAAATATATGTCAAAAAACCAAAGAATAGAAGAAAAAAATTGGATGTAAAGAGATTAATTTTTTTTATTAAAAAAAGAGATCATTTAATATAAAAGGAAATAAGGAAAAAGAGATCATTTAAGGAGCTAGGATTCTCTCTTATTCTTGTTCTTTTAGAAGGATGGGAGGTGTATAAAAAAAAATTGTTGATTGAGTTTGGAATTTCTATGATGGGACTATAGGAGCCTTGAGTAATTGGGTTTGTGGAGACATTTTATAGGTGCAATATAGCCATTTTTTTAAAAAAATTAAAGTTGATATCATTATGGGTAAGGGGTATGTCGGTACTTGACGAGATTAGACTATACTAGCACAATCCAGATTGCAACTCTCATGATAGAGAATGGATCTCCCCTACACTTTGCGATTAAATAAGCAAATGAAAACCATCAAAAGTTTGGTGTATATATTTTATGGGAAAAATTCATTTCTAGCCATTAGAAACATTAGAAAATTGTTTTTAACCATGTTTGAAATTTTAACTATTTATAACCTTGTTTTTGCACTATTATTGTAATTCCCCTATATAAAAAAAAAGGTAAAAGAAAAAAAAAAAAATAACTCATCAACTTTTATTGTTCGACCAGAAACGAGAAGAGAGACAAAGCTCGCAAACGGCTACCGCCATTGACGAGGAGAGACGACCACAAAGAGGAGAGAAGACAATGCATGCAGTGGAGATGACGTCGGAGAGGGAACCCTCACGATTGGAGTCTGTCGAAGCTCATTTTCTGCCTAAGAACTATGATTTCAAAGTGATTAAAAACATAGATTTAGTTGTTTGATTTTGGTCATGATTCCATGTTTTTTTATTTTTTTTTTATTTTTTTTTTTTATTTTAATGTGATTTGATGTTAAAATGTTGGTTAAGGATTAGCAATCGATGAAATGTAGTCATAATTTGTGTTGTTTGGGTTGGTTGAATTGATTTGGGGATGATTTTACAGATTAGAAATTGATAAAACTTGAAATGAATTGTTCATATGAAAGAAATTTTGAAAAAAATGTGAAACCTAGGTATTAAACCTTGAAACCTTGGTCAACGTAAACATTGAAATCATGAAACCTGACTTGAAAACATGAAACCTTCATTGAAAAAGTTAAAAAAAAAAAAAAAAAAAAAAACGTAAAACCTTTGGGGAGGAGGTAAAAAAACATGACACTTTCTTTTTTGTACATTTTTATATAAAAAAACATGAAACCAAACTAGTGTATGGAGAAATCAACCAAACTAGTGAACTTTTTTTGGTTAAAATTCTTCATACAGCACAATGAAGTCTATAGATTGTTATAGCCGAGAATTCGCTGACTTCTTTTGTTTTTTCTTCTTAAATGATCGACTACTACTTTGACATCCAAATTTTATCTCTTTTTCTTTTTAATCTTTCTCTCTTTGAAATTGAGATCCACTTTGATATTCATATTGGAATGCATACAATCTTGGTTTGTAGTTTAAATTTTTTTCAGTCAGTTATGTTCTTGAAATATATGTTTAAGTTTTCCTTTAATCACATCCATTGCAATTGAGATACTATTTATAAGATTCCTCTTTCTAGTGCCTATCTCTAACTTATGTCTATATATATGTGACTGAGCAGATATGTCCTGTTTTCAAGGATTATTCTTTTGTCCAGAAGCTTGTTCCTTGATGCTCCACAACTTTTGCATATATCATATAACTCCCATGGGGCATGAGGTCCGTTACTTGATAGCTTGACCTCATTTTTATGGTTCTGCTTCTTCGCTTGTGGAGCTATATTGTTGTTGCATTGAATGATATATTGTACATTGTTCTTATTGTTGTTTGCAAATAAAAAACAATTCTGGTTCGAATATGGAAGAAACATAAATAAACCAATAAACACCATGTCAAATAACAGTTTAGGAAAATCGAGTCCATATTTCACATGATGTCCTTAAGAAAATTTCATCGGTTAACACCGTATGTGTATGGTGATTGTTTCACAGGATACAATGATTTTAACAATGGTCGTGTAAAGCACAATCCACTTTTAGCGAACTCAAATCGAGTTTAAAATTACTAAGAACTCAGAAATAAAAGAGCTGCTAAGAGAATATTTTTCTCTGTATTTCGTGATATCAATAGTCTGAGTCTTTGAAGAGTAGACTAGGGTTTTATAAAACCAAAAATAACAGGATTGATATGGAAATACTTTATAATCACGTTTTTAATGGTAAAGGATTTTAATTAAGGATTAATCTTCAAGAGATTTATTCATAATTAAACACTGATTATGTTTTCTTATTGATCAAGTGAGTATCAGAATCTAAAACGAAAATTAATTCTTTTCTTATCATTAAAATGTCTGACTTAGGGAAAAGGGAATTTTAAAATAGTAGCAAAAGTTCGGTTGTGCACTCATGGTCCAATCAATGCGACATTCATGTACACAGGACGCGTGCCCATACACGAGTCATTCAACCAAAGGTTCAAGGTCCGTGATTTGCACCCCACCCCCTACACGTAGAGAAAAACTCTATGCTTCACACATGTGATAAGCTACTATCATACATTCAATTATATACTATATATAATTGATTTCCTTAACTAATGTGGGATTCACATTTTTCCCTACACAATGAGCTCATTTTGAGACTCAATTTCTCATTCACTCAATTATCATTTTGGGAGTTTGAGTATACCAATTCGATCCTCTCACGGAAGAGAATTCAAATATACTTTGATCTTACATTTTCATAAAATCGATCATACTCAAATAACACTCTCAAAATGCGTGTTTATCACTAAATTTTCCAACAATTCCCCACATGAATAAAATTGACCTAGGAGACACGAGTAATGACCTTTGGTAAGTTCAAAAAGTTGAAACCTACATATGATAGGTAGGTGTTAACCTTTGAAGATTCCCTCGTAAAAGTATGCTTACTTTACTAGCTAATCAGTAGATATGATATCCTTGAATGTTCTGTCGTTTATGTAAACGATAACACACCTCACACAGGTATCTTCTAGACCCAATTTGGTTTTCATTGTTATGTTCGTTTTAGCCATGAACATGCGCCTGGTTCTATGAGAGTCGTTGGGGAATATAGCTCTTCACTATTCTCTTTTAGAAGCAGTCACACTTCTTTCTTACATAAGTGATTTCTTAATTAAGAGTAACCCGCATTACTCTGCTCGGATTTCTACTGCTTAGAATTTTGACGCATAAGAATCATTAAAAACATAATTTAACCTTTTCCCTACAGGCATCAATGTTTAATCATAGGAATGGACAGGAAGGTAACCTCCATAGTGATCCAACTAGGTCTTACAACTTGGTTGTCCCATTGAATCTGGATCTTGGGATCTCTAGTCAACTAGGTTGGGTTTCTATTGCTTCGACTTACTATTTCATGGGCTTTAGTCCCATTCCCCTCGATGATGTCTCAACTACTTCTCTATTTAACTTTTTGGTTAGTGGATCCGCAATGTTATCTTTTAACTTTATATAGTCAATAGAGATAACTCCAATTGAGAGTAGCTGTCTAATGATATTATGTCTTCAACGTATATGTTTAGACTTCCCATTATACATGTTGCTCTATGCTCTTCTTACTGTTGATTGACTATCATAGTGGATGCAAATCGACGGCACAGACTTTGGCCATCTTGGAATATCCTCTAAGAATTGGTGTAGCCACTTAGCCTCCTCCCCACATTTATCTAAAGCTATAAACTCATATTCCATAATAGATCTGGCTATACATGTCTATTTAGAGGATTTTCAAGATACAACTGCACCTCCTAGTATGAATACATACCTACTAGTAGACATTGAATCTTTCATATCAGATATCCGGTTTGCATCAGTGTATCTTTCTAGAATAGCAGGATATCTAGTATAATGCAGCATATAATTACGAGTGAATCGTAAGTACCTCATTACTCTTACTATTCCTTTCCAATGATCGGTTCCTAGATTATTTGTGTATCTACTTAGTTTGCTAACTGCATTAGCTATGTCTGGTCTTGTACAATTTGTTAGGTACATCAGACTTCCTATCACTCTAGAATATTAGAATATTCTAGTTGAGAGACATTCTTACCTTTATTCATGGATAGGTATAGATTTGTATCTACTAATGTTTGGATACTCTAGAATCATTTTTGTTGAATTTTTCAAGAATCATGTCAATATAGTGCGACTAACTTAGAATGCATCCGTTCAATGTCATTGAGATTTTCATTCCTAACATTACATCAACCGATCCTATATCTTTCATGTCAAATTTAGATTTCAACATATCCTTGGTAGAGTTGATCATTATCATCACTATCAATAATAAGCATGTCATCATCGTAAAGACACAGAATGACATAATCATTTCTATGTCCTTGAGATAAACACATTTGTCATATTCGTTGATTTTAAAACCATTTGACTTCATAACATTGTCAAATTTCTAATGCCATTGTTTTGGTGCTTACTTTAAACCGTATAAAGACTTCACCGATTTAAAGACTTTCTTTCCTTACCCTGGAGCGGAAAAACCCTTAGGTTGTTTCATGTAGATTTCTTCATCTAGATTTTCATTTAAGAAAGCTGTTTTCACATTCATTTGATGTACTTCAAGATTTTGCCTCTTTCCACAAGAGTCCTTTTGAAGAGCTCACCGCTTTTTTGAAGGTTTGAGGTTCACCTTCTAACAAATAGGTCAGAAAATCTGGACCAAAAGATGTTTTCGTCCAAGCTCTTTTGCTACATCTAAGTTCATCCTCAACTTCATTTTCTTGTTCTTGGTCCTCACTACTATCAACATGTGTTTGTTTCAACGAACTTGCTTCATCATTGGATTTACATGGAAATACATGTTCAAAGAACGATGCATTTCTAGATTCCATTATCGTGTTTTTGTATATATCTAGGATGTCAAACTTATACACCAAAAATCGATAAGCACTACTGTTATGTGCATATCCAATGAAGATGCAATCAACGGTTTTTGGACCTATGTTCACCTTCTTAGGTGTAGGTACAATCACTTTGGCAAGATTCCCCCACATTCGTAAGAATTTAGAGGAGGGCTTTCTTCCTTTCCAGAATTCATATGGGGTCTTGTCTTCTTTCTGTTGGGGTACCTTATTTAAAAAGTAATTGCTAGTCAATATAGCTTCACCCCACATGTTTTGAGGCAATCCAAAATTTATCAATATTACATTCATCATTTCTTTCAAGGTACGATTTTTCCATTTAGCTACTCCGTTTTGCTGAGAGGAATATGATGCAGTGGTTTGATGTATGATTCCGTGTTGTGCATAGAATTCACCAAACAGTGCTTCATACTCACCATCTCGGTCGCTTCTCAGCACCTTGATTTTCTTGTTGAGTTGATTCTCAACTTCGGTTTTATAGAAACTGAACTTCTCTATAGCTTCATCTTTGCTTTTCAACAAATATACATTGCAATATTTGGTGCTATCATCAATAAATGTGATGAAATACTTGTTGCCACCTCTTGTTTGCACAAAATTTAAATCACATATATCACTATGAATTAAATCAATGAGTTCAGATTTTCTTTCAATAGTTTGAAATGATGATCTTGTCAATTTTGCTTCAACACAAACTTCACACTTGTGTTTGTGATCAATATTAAAAGTAGGAATATGATTTAAGTTAATTAGTCTACGTAAGGTATCATAATTAACGTGTCATAGTCTACCATGTCATAAATTAATTGGAAGACTCAAGCAAATAAACTGAAATATTATCTTTATTGATATTTCTTTTAACAACAGATACAATGAGCTTAAAAATCCCTTCAGTTACATATCCCTTAACCCACATAAATACCATGTTTAGTCAAAACTACCTTATATGATTCCTGAACCCATACTGATTTAGCAATGAACCGAACACCAAGTTTTTGCGGATTTCAGACTCAGTGATGGTTCCATTTGTTTATTTAGTTACACTTGTTATATGTAATTTCGTTTGTGGGAATTTGTTATGTGCGAGTTGTGAGTTATCAGTGCGGTCTTTCATTTTCAAACGGCAATTGGGTGGTAAATTTTAACTTTATTGGTCATAAAAAAATTTCTTTACTTTTCTTTTCTTATGTTTTTATTGGAGGAATAATATACACTACTTTCATTTTAAAAAGATAAATTATTATATTAATTTTCAGAAATATCCTTAAAATTTGAGAATTCGATGATATTTTTGATAGATGGAGGGGGCTGGTGGGGCAGTGACCCCCTTCCCTAAAAAAAACTCTAAAGATTTATATTTAAAAAATTACAAAATTGTTATATATTTTAAAAACTTTCACTTTGGTCCCCTATAAAGTTTTGTTTTTGTATACCGACAACGGTTCGAAACCGGCGGTTTTGGTTCCGTGGCCACCCAAAACCAAAACCGTAACCTGAAAACCGGTTTGGTACACGGTTTCTAATCGGCGGTTTTACGGTTACGGTTACGGTTTTGGTTTCGTTTAAGAAATCGTCGATTTTGGGCACGGTTTCAGTTCGGTTTCGGTTTCGAGCGGTTTTTCAATTTTTTTTTTTCAAAAAAAATGCCACGTGATAGCTTCTGGTTCATCGAATTTTTTTTTTTTAATTTTTTTTTAAAAAATAATTGCGGTTAAAACCGCCGGTTTTTGTCGGTTTTGGACATGCCCAAACCGAAACCGTAACCGGTTCAACCAGTTTTGAAACAACCGGTTCCGGTTCCAGTTTTGGTTTTAGGGCGGTTTTTGGCTATACGATTTCGGTTAAACCGCTGGTTTAACCGAAACCATGGCCACCTCTACCAAAATATAGAAATTACCGAAAATATATGGGAAATAGTATTGATATCTACTAACTTGAAATCAGATAAACATGATATTCCCAATAATATGCAATATATCACTTAAACATAACAACAATTCCTCTAAGAATTGACTATATCATCTATTGAAAAGGAGGAATCAAGTGAGAGTGATGTTGTTTGAGATTTAAAGTCAGCATTACCAGGTTCACAGCTGCAGTTGTCTTGAATGAAGATTGTGTTGATTAAATTGAAAAGGCCAATTGATAAGTATGAGCCTTGATAGACAATGGGTTGCTGGATATTATTAGATCCCACACTGGAAATATGTTCCTTGCCATCAAAATGTCTCCTTCCACCAGCTTCAAACCACCACAAAAATCAGCACTTCCATCTCCAACATATATGAACCTTTTCTTCTTCCCCTTGCTTGATTCACAACTTTTCATCATGATCTTTTCCATTACCACACCCTGTATGACGATCAAATTAAATTATAAACATTCAAATTAAATACATTTCTTGAAAAAGTTAATTAAAGCAATCGTATGACGATCATGATAATCATAATAAATCAAGAATTGGTATATAGTTATATACCTTGCACATGTTGGGAGGGCAGATACTGCAGTTATGAGAACAAGACTTGAAATCATGATAAGGCAAGATTCTGAGCCTGCCTTCATTGTCAACCAAACTCGGGTTTGTAATTATTTCTGAGAAACAATCCAACAAACCATGATGCTTCAAGATTGTCTCAATGAAGAAGACATTCGCGTCGCTTAGAATCTTCAAATCACACCTGAAATAATCAAATCAAAATTAAGTAAATAATAATATAGATAGATCATTGAGGTTAACAATCATATATAAATAGGTACATACCCTGCAGAATGGGCTGATTTAAGGGCAGAGATGATCCTAGGGTGAAACGGAGCCTGTTTTAAACAGTGTGCAATATCTTCCATTGTCTTTCCTCTAGAGTGCAACTCCATCATCATCCTATCCTGAAATTACAATTTCAAATAGCATATCAACAATATGTAAAAACAAAGTGTAGATGATGATGAATGAAAACTGACCATAAGAGAGTTCCAAGGCATGGAAGGGAGGAGTTGAGTGAATAAGTGATTGACACCCAACTCATCTAACACCCAGTTATCACTATCACAATCAAGAATCGTTTTGTCAAAATCAAAAACCACCACAACTCTTCCTGCCATTGCTCCAGCCACCACCACCACCTGGTTTTTATTTTTTTAATGAGAGAACTAGGGAACGTGTGTGTTACGGCAAAACCAATTAGAGAATTTATATGCGTTACTGTTGAAGAAGCACTAGAGAGTGGCGGACAAGTAGTATATATATGTTATTTTCTGTGAATTATGGAAGTGAAAAACTCCTTATCAAGAAAAGGTAACCATGTTACTTGTTAGTGTCACATTTGTATTTCCGGTTTGATTTTATATATAGTGCTCGTCAAGGAATGCCACTCATGTTTCCTTCCTGTTTGGGGATTCCTATTTCAACTCCTAAGAAAAGTTTTTATTTTTTATTTTTTATCTTTATTTTTTTAATAAAAAAATATATTAACTGCTACATGAGTTAAACCAAATCAAACTCCTGAACCCTAATATATTGGATGAGTTTGCATTGGATCTCAAATTTCTCTTATAAACTGTATATACACCATTTTCGTAAACACATCCCATTAAATTTTTTAAGAAATTATAGTTTGTAAATAAACCTCACTTAATGACAAAAATACTCTTTCTTTATTTTTATTGTATTATATTCTTGTAACTACACCTCACATATACTTATTTTATTATCTAATCAACTTTATTAATATTTAACAATTTTGTTTTCAAAAAATAATAATTTCTAAATCTTAATTAAATACATAAATTATATGTTAGGTTTTGAGCTTTTTTTTTTTTTTTTTTTTTTTTTTTACAAATGGTAGATTAAAATAACAAAAAAGAATATTTAAAAAAAAAAAAAAAAAGAAGACAACTTATTTTTCTTCCAAAGAACGATGGTTGTAACTAATCAGATTTTTTTTTAATATAAAAAAAAGAAGAAGAAATGGCTTAAAGTCAAATGTCCAGAATGCCTGTGTAAAAGGCAATACACAGACAAAGCAAAAACAATGTTTTTACTATGTATGTGTTGCCAGTAGCACACAGTGACACAGATACGGAAGGAAAAGAAAAAAAAAAAAAAAAAAAAAAAAAGAGAGGTAGAGAAAAATCCTCTTATCAGAATAGTGTAGATTTCTACATTTTGTGGTTATCTTTTGACCAGTGCTACAACCCGATTTTCTAATTGGTATTTAGAGGAGAAGTTAAGGTTTAAGCAAATAGAAATGGTTATACAATATAGTTGAAAATCAAACAAATACTAGGAAATAATTTGATGAAATTTAGAGTCTGTAGTATGTATCTCATCCAAGCAATGGTTGTATCGATCATCAACCTGTGTCACGCATCGAAGTCATGAAACCCTTCCAAGTGATCAATATGCTATCTCCAACACACAAATAGAGATGTATAAATCAATAAGTGAGATTGTTAGCAAGTTGAGTGGGTAAATAAGTACCTAGATTGCTTGATCATGTAAAACTCGATCAAGTTTAAACGGATCTCAACTACAACTCATTCACTCAGTTTACTTTATTTCAACTACAAAATTTTATTACTTTAATTGATTTGTAAACGGAAAAAATTGGTGGATAGATTTTTTAAAAAAAAATTAAAAAAAAAACAAATTTTTACATGAAAAAAAATGGTTTTAAAATCACAAAGAGTTGTTACATATTTATAGAGATCAATTTTTATATTTGTTTGTTGATCGAAAAAATAGTTTTTTATTTTTTAAAACAAAAGTAGCCGCATATATATTTTTGTTTGTCATCCTCATTCTAACTCATCGTGGTGATTGTGGGGGTTGTTATACGTTTTACTCGAAGTTTCAACCCCCTCCTTCTAACGCTAATTATTGACATTGATTTTTGGTGGGTATAGTCAACAAAAAGTTGGCAGATCAGATCGATGCCCGGATCAACCAATATGATATAATCAGAACGTTTTTTTGATAAGTGCATGAGTTAATGAAATACATA
The DNA here is from genome assembly GCA_035582765.1 of Acer negundo. NCBI lineage: Eukaryota > Viridiplantae > Streptophyta > Magnoliopsida > Sapindales > Sapindaceae > Acer > Acer negundo. The sequence continues at coordinate 15,009,170 of CM069234.1, forward strand.
ACAGATAAAAGAAAAGGATAAAAAACAATAACAGACACCAAGATTTGTACGTGGAAAACCTTAAGGTAGGGAAAAAACCACGGTCGTCGTAACAATAGAGAAAGAGAAAATGTTCACTATATAAAAATGGTTACAATTTACAAGTGAAGTTGTGCTAGTGGTGTCTCTACTCTTCTTTGCTTGATACATGTGCTTATATAGGGATTAGGGTGCTGCCCTAGTCCTTGGTGTGCAAGCAAAGATTATGATTAAGTGAGATCCTAGAAGAATCATATCTAGGCAAGATTCCTGGTGAATCATATTTTCATGCATTTATGATGCAAAGATCTTCATTTCTCGTGGGAGTTGTCTTCTGAATCTTCGTATTTATTAATTGATTTATCAACTGCCAAATTGTTGGTAATTGTCTTGCCAAATATAAGGCCGGATTTAGTGGAAGACATGCTAGAATCCAAATTTGTAATGATATTGAGGATACCTTCTATTTGTTTTGTGGGTCGCGAGTTCTTGTCAATTCGTCATTTGGGGGCCCTCCAATGAGTTGGTTTCTTTGACATGTGACTTGCTCCTTGCTTCTCTGCTCACTGTTGCCACACGTGGCTTGTTGAGCTAACATGGCCTGATGTCGTGGAGATTTGATTCTATGAATTTTGGGCTCTGTGCTGACTTGTCAAGCCAAATAAAAACTAACCCAAACAAAACTAAACACGCAAGAATATAATGAAAGTGTAGTAGAATATTAAGATCCAAGACGAGGAAAAAATATTCTGTTAAATAATATTCATTAGTAAGCATCTCAAAGTTTTGATATTCTTTAAAATTTTAAATTCTTTATAATATTTACCCTTTATTAACTTTTAGATTGCGAGCCGATAAAGAGAAATAAAAATTTAAAGAAAAAATATATATCAAAAGACTAAAGAATAGAAGAAAAAATTGGATGAAAAGAGATCAATTTATATATATATATATATATATATACGGAAATTTTCCTATGAGGATGCTCTGATAGAATTATATAAGGGTATTGGATGTGGGCCACTCGTTTTACATACTTTGACTTGATATGTATACATTTGTCAAATCACTTTTATAAATGAGTGACTCATATTCAATATCATAATAAAGTTATATAAGGATGTCTTGATAGAAACAGGTCGGTATATATATATATATATAAGATATCATTTAATATAAAAGGAAATAAGGTTATTTTAGGGAGCTAAAATTCTCTCTTATTCTTGTTATTTTAGGATAATGGGAGGTGTATAAAAAAATAATCGAGTTTGGAATTTCTATGATGGGACTATGATGCCTTCAAGCTAGACGTAAAAAAACGTGACACTTTCTTTTTGCACATTTTTGTGTAAAAAAACAATGAAACTAGTACTTCAAACTAAAATTAAATGATATATTTATGGAAAGAAAAATAATTAAATTTACAAGTTATTTCACGTTTTCCAAACATCACAGTATGGTTTCACATTTTACATACTTTTTTATCTAATGGTTTCATGTTTTTTAGAAAAAAAACATATATATATATATATATATATATATATTTGCAACATGTTTTCTAAGTTAAGAAATCTTTTTCTAGTGAAAGGTCTAAGGTTTCACGTTTTTTTAGAAAAAGTACAAAGTTTTCATGTTTTAATTTGTTTCATAAAACCTTCTGGAAATTTCAAAATCTTATTACAAATCGACAAATCTTGCCAAATACTACCCAAATTATTGCAATAATACAAAACCCATTATATATAAACTATAAGGAACAAAAATAATGTGAAAATCTAATAGATTTTACACACCCTAACCACTTCGAGAGCCAATTCAATTGGTTTTTGTCCAAAAACTTCCCCAAACAACTTCCTTCAAATCTTCAACTCAAAGTCGGAACCAAACTGAATTGAAGATCTAAGTTTTTAGAGCAAATTTTTTGTTAAAAATTCGATTCTAATCTTTGTTGGATAATGGAAGAAGATGAAGAGAAAGAAGTAAAGAATTGTCGTGGGAGAGAAGAAGAAGAAAGGAAGAAAGTTTTAAAAAAATAAAAATAAATAAATAAAGTGGTTGAGGGTATTTGTGTAATTTTGGCTATAGATTGAAAAAATGATTGAAAGATAGTTATAAACGGTTAAAATTTAAATAAGGTTAAAAACAATTTTTACATAATTTGGATGGCTACATCTAGGGTTGGGCACAAAGTTTGAAACCGAACTGAATCGAACTGAAAAAAGGACATTCGGTTCAATTCATATTTCCATTTCGGTTCAAACCGGTTTTGTTTTTTAAAAACTGAATATTTTTCGGTTCAATCCGATTTTGAAAATTTAAAACCGGTTTGAACCGATTAAACCATAATATATAAGTAAAAATATATATATATATATATAATCCCTTTCTCTTTTTCAACCATCAACAGCCAAACTCTGCCTCTCTCATGTCAAAGCAACTCTCTCAAACCTAGTCTTTGTACGACTCAGCGACTCAACATCATCAACAGCTCCTTCTCTCTTGCATCTCCGGCTAAGGTTTGTGTTCTTTGTCTCTCTAGTTCTTAAGTCTTCTCTCTCTTTTTTTTCCGTCGTTTTCCCTGAATTTGCAGCCAATGCAGCCGTACCACCACCCAAATCGCCTGTGAAATCCGACGTTCCTCCACCGCGGCAGTCAAGCTGTTCTGTTTTCGATGTGACTCTGAGGGTCTTCGAGCCAGAGCTTCAGTACTGGATCTGGGTTCAAGAATGCCGATGCAGAGAGTCAGGTCTCTGACTTCTAGCTCACATGGTTGCTTCTTTTTTGAGCTGAGACAGGCTTTAAGCACATTAATGGCTAAGGAAATGGAGTAGTTGAAGAACTTGCTAGAAAAATAAAGAAGAAATTTTTGGATTTAGGTTGCTGTTATTTTGCTTTTATCTACGAAGGTTTTCTCACTGATGTAATTTTTAGTGTATTCAATTGAAGATGCTCTTAAGCCATCTCCAATCCAACACTAATTTGGTGTAAGAACACTAACTTGGTATAAAAGGTTTCTCCAATGCAACACTGAATTTCAATTTCAAGAAAAAATTTAGTATTGAGTGTATAGTGTTACACCAATATTTGTGTAACATTATTCACTCAACACTGTTTTTTTTTTTTTTTTTTTTTTTTAATATTTCTTTTATTAAATTGTCAAATCAATGTTTTAATTTATTACAATTCATAATTTAACCCTCTCACACTTATTTATAATATTTACTTTAAAAATTATAACGTTAGAAAAATCTCGTCAAGATTTTTAAAATCACATCAATATGTATATATATATATATATTTTACTTATTAATTATGCATTTGACTAATGTTAAAATTTTATATTAACTTAATTGAATGTAATTAAAGAAATGACAAAATACTTCAAAAAAAAAATGACAAAATACTTCAAAAAATTATGTGAGTAATTATTATTTTTTATATTATGCAATTAATTATTTAAGAATAATATTTTTTATGTCAAAAAAATTAATTAATTTTAATTAAATTGACTAATAAAAATTAATTAGTATTGTATAAAGTTTTTTTGAAAGAATATCCTTATAAAGATGCTCTTTTACACCAAATTAGTGTTTGATGCATTGGTGTGGGAAAAAATTAAGTGTAAAAATATTCCCAAAATATTCTCTTTTTACACTAATTGGGTGTGATATTTAGTGTACCCCATTGGAGATACCAAAATATTCCTAAAATATTCTCTTAAACATAGACATATTTATGGGCGGAATTTAGAGGTGTCAATTCAGACCGTGCCTAACAGGCCAAACCCGGCTGACACGACCCACAAACAAGCTAGGCCCGGCACAACACTACCCAATTCCATGCCAGGTCCAAGCTCACTAGGGGGCATACGCCATGTTGTGCCCTAGGGATGAGGCCCCCGAGCCAGCACAGCAAGCCTCCTAGCGGGCCGTTGGCCAACGATTGGCATGCTGATCGTTTTAACTTTTATTTTTTTAAAAATGAATCTTACCATTTTGGGGCACAAAATTTAAAAAAAAAATTAAAAATTCTCAAAAATTTCCATTTTATCCCCATTTCATTTTTTCTATAAATACCTCCCTCCAATTCAAAAAAAAAAAAAAAAAATCACCTCTCTACTCTCTAATATTTAATTTCTCCCATTCTCTCTCTCTCTACTCTCTACACAGTACACACTCTCTAATATTAATCTCTCTAATCTCTCATTCTCTACTCTCCACCAATTCACCATTTCTCTACAAAGTACAAACTACAAACAAAGGTAATTTCTTATTTATTTTTAATTTTATAGTTATAATTTATACTTAGTACAGTAATTTATGCCTTGGTTAGGTTTAATTATAATATTTATGCTTAGTATATTAATTTATGCTTAGGTTTAAATTTTATATTTATTTTTTCTGAAAAGGCAATTTTATAAAAGAGCAAAAAGCTTAAACACGCAAACCAACAAGAACAAGCAAGGAGTCAAGCAAGTTGGAAATAGGGGTTTTTGTCACTTTTTTAAGTTGGTGTTTCAAGACTATCACTACTTTAATAACTTATGTTTTAAAAGTACCAAAGTAAGTGACTTCCAAAAATACCCTTACTTTACTCTATTTATTTATTTATTTATATTTCAGTTTTTCTTTTTTTGATTTTATTATTTCATCTTCTTCATATATGTTTGTTTAACAGAACTCCAATGGAAGTCGAAATCAAACAAAACCAACTTCATAACTTTATTAATGCATCTTCATTGGATTAGTTTAGTGGCCCTATGCTAACGTACTCGGGGGTAGCTCGCGATGGTCGAGCTGTTTGGTCAGCTTGCAGGGGTTAGGGGCAACGCCCCTAGAGATTTTTCTATAATTTCCTATGTTGCTTTGGTTTTGAATCTTTCATTATTAAACACGAGAAACAACAACATAACATAAACAGAGGAGCACAGAACAACAACCTAGTATTTTCGAGACTTTGTGTTTGTGTTTCCAAGACTTTGTGTTTGTGTTCCGAGGCTTTATGTTTATGTTTATGTTCTAAGACTTTGTGTTGTGTGTTCTGAGACTTTGTGTTTGTGTTCCGAGATTTTTTGTTTGTGTTCCAAGACTTTGTGTTGTGTGTTCGAGATTTTGTGTTTGTGTTCTGAGACATTATGATAGCTTTTCGAGACTTTTGGGTTGTTGTTCTTGTAAGTCGCGCAATGGAAAAAAGAGAGGTTTTTAAAAAATAATCTTGGACCTTTTCAGTATACATGAATATGAGAAGGGATTTGTTTAATACATTTAAAGCTTACTCCTTCATTTCTTTTCGAATCGTCTCTACTAAGTCTTTCGAGCTATGACCCGCGATCTAGAAACTGTGTGGGCACGTCACGGATTCCGAGAGTACTTGAATGGAGGCTATTGAGATGGAGAAGACAACACCTTGTCCTCTTGCTAGGGTTCAACCAAGTATTGAGCGAAAGAAAAAAAAAATCGTTTCTTTTTCTTCCTTCTTGCCGCACCTCTCTCTCTCAATATTAAGGTTAGGTTATTTTGTTTCCTGATAAGTATATCTTATATACCAGGATCCTAGGATTTAGTTAACCAAGTCAAAATAGGATTATAAATCCTTTTTAATATGGTCACCACTAGGACTTGAACCTTTGACCTCGAGGATTTAAAATAATCTTTTTTTATTTTTAATCCTTTTGTTTTAGTCTTGGTTCGAACATGTAACCTCCAATTAACAATTAATAATTCTTAATTATTAACTTGTTAATTAAATAATCATATTATTTAATTATATTTAATTAATCAATTAAATAATTTATTAATTAAATAATCATATCATTTAATTAATTCCTAGAATATATCCAAGTTTCTTTCATAACATAATTAATTGAACCATCCAATTCACCGTGAGCCTTGTTACCAATAATCGTAAAGGGCTAGTAAGGGGACCTAATGGACCCATAGTTTTGAGCTCCAATAATACTTAGAAAAATCAACTAAACTCTTTAATTAATATTTCACGATTATTATCCTCGGAGTTGTTCCACTAAAAACTTGAGGTTGTACTCTCGTAACTGTAGATGTTTTATACAACCAAAATATCAGTGTCCATCGATATAGCTATTTCATATGGTATGATCCTCCACAAGTAGTTCATAATTAGAGCTGGGTCATAAAGTTCGTTATACATCTCTAATTATATCTTTTGCTTTAAGTACCATTGATTCTCTAATGAACAATTATATCCTTCCTTCCTTTACAAAAGAAGGAGAGCACTCTTGATCGTTCAAGTCACGAATCAACCGTTAAGGGAAATACTTCTCTACTTCTCGCAAGAAAAAGTGGATTCCTCTATTGCGTGCATACATTCCCAGCCACAAGTCAAACCGGGATTCCAAGATAAGGAGTTATTGATCGAGAATGCTACTACGATCTCACCCATAGTATGTCAAGAAATACGATCTAACTTGAAGGAGTCAGAAAGACACTCATGATTTATATCACCCATATACATCCATCATTTGTCGATATATATGAATCTCTACATGAAACAAATCTTAGTGATAGATTCATATAAATCGTGGCCGAGTCCTATATGATCACATCATATTAGGTGCCTCAATTCTCATATCATCATATGAGTGGTCTAGGATAAGACCACTGTATATTACAAAATGAATCGCAGCTGTAGATTAACCACAAATAAGTACCCAGCTTTATTTGTTTTCTACAGACTCTTTAGATTGCACGTCTCAAACCGAATTCCTCTGTAAATGACATCCATATACTAAGTTTAAGATTTACATCTAGCAATCTTGGATGTTTAGCATATATGATATAAACGTATGAGTCATATTTATTGAATGAAAATACTACTTCTTTTATTAATGGATTTATAACATTTACAAATCACAAGCTTTAGGGCACAAATCCCTACAGTTCTGTGCTCCTCTGTTTCTGTTTCTGTTTCTGTTCATCTTCTCCAACCCTGAATCCCCAATTTGAAACCCTTCGTTTCCAAAGAAAGTTACATACTTCATTTTTTCAAAGAAATCAAAAGTCACTATTGTATTTGGTCGTGGTCGTGGTCATCGACGGTGACGTACGCGTGTTAATGGTCCATCGTCGATTGGTCGGTGTTCATGTGGTCTTCGATTCGTCAGTTCCAGCTCCATTGATTGAGGATTTTGAAAGGAAAAAAAAAAAAAAAAAAAACCAAAACGGTGAAGAAGGTTACTAGGGGGTGATTTTTGTCTGTTCACAATAATAGGTATCTTTTAAATATAAGTTATTAAAACAGATACAGTGTTGACAAGCCACCTTCAAAAAGTGCTAGAAATTTTTTGGACTCCCATCGCTAGCTTAATGTAGCTTTATGGTGAAAAACATTCATTCGGCCTGTCAATGTTTTAGATTCGAGTCACTGCCGCTGCATGTGGTTCAAGTGTATAACAAAAACAAAAATAAGTTAATGGTGGGAAATGTTTTGTAATTGTTAATTATTATCAACTAATGAGATAGTTATTCAACCTATTGATTAAATTACAATACAATAAATTATATTCTGTAAACTTTATATCTAATAGTTTGACGAATTTATATAATCAAAATATTGAATCAATTAATAAATATAATGTGATACTGTATATTGTTGGATTTCAATTGCAATTGATTGGTCCATTTATTTATTTTTTATTTTTTTACTATACTTGATTGGTCTATTTGGTACAACTTATTGCTCAAGTGCATGGTGCATTGTAAACATTATTGTATACAATCTTAACACTATAATAATGGTTTTGTAATTTTTCATCTCATAGTTAGATTTTTTAAATCTTAATTATAATCATATATTAACTTATATACCTATTTATAATTCTATATAGGGTTAAAAATTATCCCGGATTTAATCTGGTTAAATTTTACTTACATATTTATTTATAATTCTATATGCATTTAAAAGTTATTCCATTTTTAATTAATTTACTTCCATATTTCTTTATATTTCTATAAACATTAAAAATTATTCCATATTTTGTTATATTTACTTCCTTATTTTATTTATTAATATTCTACATATGGTTAAAAATATTCTATATTTGGATTATTTTCATATTTATGTATAACTTACGGTTAAAAATTATTCCATATTTAGTTAAATTTTCTTCCTTATTTATTTATAATTCTATATACGATTAAAATCAGTCCATTTTTATTTTTATATATTTCAATATACAGTTAAAAATTATTCCATCTTTGGTTAAATTCACTTTTAAATTTATTTATATTATTTATATGATTAAAAATGATTCTTTATTTGGATAAATTTACTTCCATATTTATTTATAATTCTATATATGGTTAAAAATTATTCCATATTAGATAAATTTACTTTCATATTTATTTGAGTGGTGTTATTGGCATACCCCTTACTGGTCTATTTATTTCCTACTTTTTTAATTATTTAGTATTATTTTTTTTCCTTTATCAAAATTACTAAAAGAAACATATAATTTAAGAAAAAAATATATTCTATAAAGTAAATCTAATAAAACCCCACATTCCTTAAAATATATATATATATATATATATAAATAAAAATAAATGTTCTTTTAATCATTTCCTTGAAATATATATTTTTTTCATAACTCTCAAACCCTAAAAATACTTTTTTTTTAAAATTTTTTTTTTTAACATCAATATATTAAGAGCCACAAAGGTTAGCAAACGAAACACAAACAACATGGCAGCAGCAGCCCAGCCCAGCCAAAGATATAGAAAGTAAAAGAAGAAAAACAGAGCCTAGACTAAGGCATAGCACCAACAAACAAAGCAAAACAAAGCCACAAAACATCGACAGCAAATAGCTAGCAAAAAGCACAAAAAAGAAGAAACGTTAACACCAATGAACAAACCCTAAAAATACTTGTATTAGATCTTATTTAAACAATAAATCAAAAACTTGGGGTGCATTAGATAAATGAGATATTAATTATTATTTAATCTCAATACTCTTTTAGAATCTGAAAGTGAAATGATGATAACCAAAACAAATACTTACTCTTTGCTTCTTGTTTCGTTATGTTTGTGGGCTGTTTCTTTTTTTTTTTTTTTTTGCTTTTTTTTTTTGTCTTGTGACTTCCTGATGTTTTTTTATAAAACTTGATGTTAAAAAAAATAAAATAAAATAAAATAATAATAATAATAATAATAATAATAATAATAATAATAATAATAATAATAATAATAATAGTAATAATAAACAAATAAATAAATAAAAATTTGTTTATGGGAGGTGAGAGAAAAACAAGACCAGAGATAAAGAGATCTGAGATAGATAAAGATATTAGAGATGTGGTTTATTAAGTTTGAAAAATAAGTAAAATGATAGTTTTGAAAATAAATTAATTAATTAATAAAAACATTTAATTTTATTTAATTAAATCAAAATTTAAACAAGTGAGACATAAATAGATCGGTAGGAGGTGAGTCAATAGCACCGCTCTATTTATTTATATTTATCTTTGGAGTTAAAAATGATTTCGTATTTGGTTAAATTTACTTCCATATTTATTTATATTTCTGTATACGATTAAAAATTATTCCATCTTTGGTTAAATCTACGTTCATATTTATTTATATTTCTATATATGTTTAAAAGTGATTCCGTATTTATTTAAACTACTATATATGGTTAGAAAGGGTTTTATATTTAGTTAAATTCACTTCCATATTATTTATACTTCTAAATACGGTTAAAAATTATTCTATATTTGGTTAAATTTACTTCAATACTTATTTATAATTCTATAAATATTTAAAAGTGATTTCATATTTGGTTAGATTTACTTCCATACTTATTTATAATTCTATATATGTTTAAAAGTTATGCCATATTTGATTAAATTTACTTATAAATATATATAAATATATATATATATATATATATATATATAGGGGTGAATTCATAAAGAACCAAGAAATTTATTGATTTATTGTTTTTAGTCATCAATTTATATTTTATTGTTTTCATCATTTTTGACCGCTTTTGGACAAAATTACCTCTAAATTTTACTTCATCTGACATGTAACTTGGTTACATGCTATTTGATTCCAAGTTACATGCAAGTTGATTTTTTTAAGTTACATGTTTGTTAGGTTTTAAATTACATGTCAATTGACTTTCAACTTACATGTCAATGATTTTCAAATTATATACCAGTTGATTTCCAAATTTTGAGTGGGTAAAGTAAAGACAAAATAGAGGGCAATCTTGTCTATTCAAGGCTAAAGATGGTAAGTATAATAAAATATAAATTGATGGCTAAAAACAATAAACCAATAAACTTTTTGGTTACTTCTTGAAATTATATATATATATATATATATAGTTTTTCTATTGTCAGTTCGAACTAATATAAAATATACCAGTTCCTTGCATATAGGGCCATTGGATTTAAATGTTTTGACTTGTTTGCATGCACTTGTCAAAACATTTTTTTAAAATCCAATGGTCCACATTCAAGGAACTGATATATTTTATATCAGTTCGAATTGACAATAAAAAGACTATATATATAAAATGATTCCATAAATTGATTAAATATCCTTCGATCCATACTTATTTATATTTTTATATATGGATAAAAGTGTTTCCATATTTGGTTAAAATTAATTTCCATATTTATTTTTAGAAGTACAGTAGGTCTGTTTGTTAGTATTCTACTAATGCAAGTATGCCACTACTAATGGTTTAAAGCATACTTAGAGGCTATCTTGTAAGTGTTTTTCAGTTGTTGTTTTTCAAAAAGAAAAATGAAAATGAAAATAAAAATAGTGTTTTTGGTTTTAGTTTTGAAATTTGAAAACGTGTCTGGTAGCATAAACTGAAATCCGTATTTTAAAAATAAAAACGAAAAAAGCGCGTCTGGTAGGCTAACCAAAAACTTTCAGAAATTGAAATATCAATTTTTAAATTTTGCTTAATATTATAACAATTATAAATAAAATGATTAAATAATTAACAAAAAAACATTTTATAATTTAATTTATAAATTAAACAAATTTTAACAGTTGAAGAGGAAGAGGAAGAAGAAAACCAGATCGGTGGCGAAAGGCAACGTATAGCAGATCGGCGGTGAGAAGCGACGCAGAGCAGAGCGGAGGAGGAAGAGGAAAAAGAAGAAGAAAAAGAAGACGGCGGCAGTAAGAAGCTACACAGAGCAAATTGGTGATGATCGGTAGCCAGATACGATGCAAAGCGGAGCAGAGGAAGAAGAAGAAGAAGAAGAAGATGTAAGATCCTTGATTTGTATTGGTTTGATTCCATTGCAAAACTCTCTATATCTGTAATAAGTGTTGCTTAGGTGGTTCTTGGTGAAAAAAAGCTTCAAAGGTTAAAAGCGACGTCTTATGCAAATATCGTCTTCAAGGGGAACGTCGCATTCTTGGATGCTAAGGTATCAAGATTCTTCTTTCTCTTGCAAGGCATAAGCGCACACACACACAATTCATTCATGTGTGTCCCTGTATCGTTGTGCAAACATTTAGTATAACACATTCACACACATTTAAGTATGCTCATGCATTGGTCTCATATAGACAAACATTATAGAATTGCATGTTTGATCACTATCGCTTAGCTATGACATACTTGTGTGGCATTGTATTTATTTATTTTATGTTTATTGTATTTTGGACTTGAACATGATCGCATATGATTCCTTTTTGAGTCCCGGTCATTTCGGTTACTCATTCATTAGGTTTCGAGTCCAAACGATGTAGCTATGCTACTTTACATTCTAATTCGTTGAGTTGTCTTCGTCGTCGTTTTCCGAGATGAATTCTCAACCTTTTATCAAAGTTTTATAGTTTTCGTTGTGCATGAGGGAGTCATGGTTTATAATCCAAAAACAGATTCAAATTCAAAGCTTGGATGCCTGAATACAGTTGAAGAACGCGAGAGGAGCACGAGAGAGTTTGCTCAGCCAAAGGCTAGCAAAAGAAATCCACGTGTGGGCCACGTGTGCCACACGACCAGACAACCTCTCTTCCCACGTGTGGCACACGTGCCCCACATGTGGAGATGACATGGCTGCTTGTGGTTAGTCCGTTTTTCCCTCCTTTGAATTCTTTCAAAAATTCTTCTCCTTCCTTCCAAACACTAAGTGTAGAAAATTTGAAAAATATGAAATCAAAATTTTTCTCTCAATTTTAGTTTTCTTATTTTGACCATAACTCTCTTATAGGAACTCGAAATCGAGTGATTCAAAAACCAAAATTTTTGGTCTTGAAGAGAGCTACAAATACCAAGTATTTTAAGAGTCAAATGAATTCATTATTGTTTGCAGCAAGCTGTTCTTCAGTCCGAGTTTCATCTTTGTATGTGAAACTTCTTCTTGTCACTTTCTTTCTGATCATTTCTTTTAATCTTCTTATTTGATAGATGATTTGTGGTAAGAATGATGTTAGATCATATCCTAGGGGTGTTTGATCATTTATTAATTGAGTTTTAGCTTCGTGATTTCTCTTGAACATATATTTGCTAAACTTGATTTAACTTGGAATTGATTCTAGAAATATTATATGTGATGTTCTTCATGATATTTTCTAGGTTTAATTTCATGATCTAAGAACTAAGATTTTTGTGATATATTGAATATTCTCATCTTGTTCTTATTGATATACATGTCTTGATTTTTAGGTACATTTGTGATTGTTTGTTGAAAGCATATCCTAGAATATATCTAAGCATGTTCATAGAGTTTAATTGATCATCTTGCTTTATTTGTCTTGTGTTTGCACCACTTAGATCATTGTCTTATGGAAAGGTTGAAGTCTCTTGTTAAGGTGAGTGAAACCTTGATTTGAGCAAGAAGAATTGGCTAGGAAAGTGTTCCAGATAGCCAAGCACGAAGTCTTAGTTAGGATCAAGAGGATCTAGATAACGAAGCAAAAGTCTTAGCTAGGAGTTTGGTACTTCAGATGGTTGAGCTAGGGAAGCTTGACTAGGATCATTTGTGATCCAGTTAGCTAAGCAAAGAAATCTTCCTAGAGGCTTGAGAGCCTTGGATAGGGAGTTGCTCTCTAGAGGTGTAGAACGCATCACATCTTGGATAGAGAGTAGGCTAGGTGGTTCACTAGGCCTTGAGGGTAGATTAGGAGTTGATAGCTTAGGGTGGATATCATTTGTTGATAGCCTTGAGTGTGTAAGTCATTTTTATATAGTGGATTATTTTGCCGGTGGTTGTGGTTATTCAACCCGTGGATGCTTCTTTGAGGTTTACCACGTAAAAATACTTGTGTTTATTTTCGCTTTAATTTTTATGATCTTCCATATCATGTATTGATTGCATCTCTTGTATATTGATTTTTACATGTATTGACTCATACTATACAATTGTTAAATCATATCAAATGTACATTTCATTATTGTTATCAGTAAATTTTGAAGTTGGAAGAAATTTAGATAACCTATCCCCCCCCCCCCCCCCCCCCCCCCCCCCCCCCCTTTTTTTCTAGGTATAATATATACTACATCTCTCTAGAGAATTTCAGAAGAAGACAGCAGGGGCGAGCGGCAAGCAGCGAGCAGCGGAGGAGAAAGGAGATGAAGAGGGAAAGAAATACCTAGGCTGATGAAAAACTGGTTCAAGAGAAAAATAATAATAATAATAATTTTTTTGTTAATTTTTTTGAAAAACAAAAACGAATTCAAGAAAAACAAGTTTTTTTTTTCGTTTTTCAAAATTTTCACTTTTTAACACTGGTTTTGTTTTTCATTTTGTTTTTGTATTTTGAAATTAAAATAAAAAACGGTTATTGAACGTGAATTCGAAATCATTTTTGGAAAAGAAAAATGAAAACAGGCTAAAAACAGTCTGCAGGACAGGCCCTTAATTTTTTGAAATTAAAAACGTCGTGATATCTGTTTGTTAGTATGTTTTAGAAAGAAATTGGGAAAAACGCTATTTTCACTTCTTTCGAACAAAAAATGAAAATATGAAAATTTTGCATTTTTTTTTTTTATATTTGGGCAAATGACGTGGAAATTACTAAATGATCATAACCCTCTCTCTATATATATAATTGTTCAAGTCAGTGCGCATTGATATAATTTCATCAGTGTATTGGATGTGGACCATTAGATTTACATACTTTGACTCAAAGTGTATGCATTCGTCAAAGTTTTTCCATAATTAGTGGTTCACATGCATTGATACTGATATAATTACATTAGTGCATATTAACCAGAACGGGGCCGTGTATATATATATATATATATATATATAATTTTTTTCATTGTCATTTCGAAATATATTAGTTCCTTGCATGTGGGTCATTGGATTTAAATGTTTTGACTTTGTTACATGCACTTATTAAAGCATATTTTAAATCCAATGACATAAATGTAAGGAACTGATATATTTTATACGGTTCAGTTCGAACAATATATATATATATATATTTATTGAGGAAATTGCAAGAAATGAACAAAAAATTTATTGTTTTATTGTTTTTAGCCAAAAATTTATTTTTGATTATACATGTCACTTTTGGGCTTGAATTGCCAAAGATGCCCTCCATTTTGTTTTACTTGCCCCAAATTTTCCCTCCTAAAATTTGGATGTCTTCACTATTTCTCTAAAATCAGATATTCTCTCTCTCTCTCAGATTTGTTCATTTCATCCGGTTCGTCCATTTCTTCCACCTAAACATAGCAACATTACTGCTCTCTTCTCTTCAACCAAAATCTCGTTCATTCTTTATGTCTCTCTCTCTTTGAAACCCAACAACAATTTGGAGCCGGAGCCAAACAACATTCTACAAGGTATGTATCTTTTTTTTTTTTTTTTTTTTTTTTTTACACAATTATCATAATGTTTGATATAAAGATTAAGAGAGTTGTTTTGATTTTTGGTGAAACCCAAATTTTTTTTATTTTTTGTACCCAAATTAAATGTCAGTTTGTTTTAAAGTTACATGCATGTTATTGTAGACTTTACATGCTAGTTTATTTCTAACTTACATGTCATTTGGTAATTTCGATTTAGAGTTAAACCCATTTCCTATCATTTTTTGTACCCAGGTTAGAATAATGTTATTATAGACTTTACATGCTAGTTTATTTCTAAGTTACATGTCATTTGATTGTTTTTGAAGTTACATGTCATCAGTTATTCTTTTGTTGTTAGTTCATTTTAAAGTTACATACTGATTAGTTAAAACTTTACATGTCAGTTCATTTTAAAGTTACATGCTGGTTAGTTAAAACTGTACATGTCAGTTCATTTTTAAAGTTACATACTGATTAGTTAAAATTTTACATGTTAGTTCCCAGTCACTTTAAATTTTCATGTCAAATACTTCACATGCAGAAATATAGATACAAAGAGATTGGTCATCTATCACGATGGAAATTAGGTGGGCAATTGTTACGAGGGTGGTTTGACAAAGTGGGTCCATATTCTTAGAGGTTTGACTTATGATGCTTTGGTGAAGTTTGTACAAGATGTTGCCAAAGTTGATGATGTTAGGTACACCATAGAATTATACTCATTTGTCTATACAAATAGTGGTGTTGCTCAACTGATAATTGAGAATGACAATGAGGTGTCATGTATGATGGATAAAGATAAGTTGTTACCGGAGGTTTATGTGACCATTTCTCAGAAGGTACCAATAGATTGTGTGCAGAATGGTACTACAGTGGAGCAAGATGACAACCTACTACAGTAGAATTTTCTTCAATAATGTAACCAACCTACTCCACAACCTGGGTATGGCAGGTTTCTCCAGCAATTGGCAGCATATGGGTCCATTCCAATGTCAGACCCAATTGTATGTTCTGATGAAACCATTGATGATCAAAAGAACAGTCAGGCGTCGGACATTGATAACCCAGATGATGTTTTGATACCTGACGTTGACACTAATAACTTGATGATGGTGTGGGTGATGGTTCTGCAAGTGTTGGTCCATCTGGTTTTGCTATCTTTAATGAAGGTTCTGTTGGAGAGGATGGATTAGGTAAGGATGGATTGCGTGAACATCCAACCCCACGAGTTTGGATTATTCCTGGATCTGAAAGGTATTCCTGGATCCGAAAGGTATTCTTTAGAACCCAATAGATTAACTTCAGTACTCAAAGTTCGACAAAATGCTTTAATATAATATCTAAAAGCTCACCTCTAATGCCCAAGAAAATCTGTACAAGTTATAGTGCACTGTGAGCTTCGTTGGTGCATTTGCGGCTCGAAATCCTTGTCGGAGGTAGTGGATTGTCATCATGTAGACATAACTACCCCACAGAAAAGAATTAAAGGATTCTAAATCGTCCACCATTTCAAACAGCCACAATGTGACTTTCCTCCTTAAGTCTTGACCGAACAAAATGTTGCTCATAATCAATAGTATAGCCATCTTCAAACCATCCTTTGGTTTATCAAATTGTCCGGACCGAAACTTTGCCCATACACGTCTAAGTCGTATATTCTCATTATTTTGAAAATACCTCATATGGATCCCATCTGAAATAACATCATAGGGTTTCAAGAATATATTTGACATCACCCCAAAACGTAGCCCTGTTACCAAACAAAACTCCCTTTGTGTGAATTTCGGCATTTTCCAACCAACAAAGGAGTGAAACTCATTTTCACCACTCACACCGGGTACATGTATTTGCCGCAACAATAGGCTATAAAATACGCTGGCGGAAAAAGTCAAATCTTTAGGGATAGCAAGTAAGTGCTCGAAACAGGTGGTCCGAAACTCATCTAATTCTCCAACTTTATGGAGAAACTTTGCAATGTCCGGGAGGCAATTCAAATTGCAGTATATGTTGCTGGTGGATTTTTTTAATCCACGAAATCCTTATAATTTATATTTTCCATCTACAAAATCACATAAAAAAAATATAAAAAAAAGCATTAGTGTCTATGAAAGTTACATGCCAGTAAAAACAGTTACATGCCAATACAAAAAAGATATATATCAATACAAACAAGTTACATGTCAACATAGTAGTAGGTTGCTTTAAATTTAGACTTAATAGCACCAGACCCCTCTGAAGTGTATGTGAATTTGCAATGTACCCCCTGAATGTTTTTTTTTTCAGCGGTATACCCCTCGAACTCTCCTTTTCTTTGCACCACCCTTATGAAGATACCCCCTCCTCAGGGGGCAATAAAACAAGCAGATGTAAAGAAAACGAGAGTTCAAAGGGTTTATTGTAGAAAAAAAAACATTTATGGGGTACATTGCAAATTCGCGTACACTTCAGGGGGGTCTGATTCTATTAAGTCTTAAATTTAAGTGATACTGAAGACACCATAACAAGATAATTGTCTCAAGCTTGTTGTCTCAATGCAACAATGGAGGAACATCAATCAGCAAAAATGCCTAAGAAAAACCAACATCAACTATCAACTGCAGCAATGAAGCAGTAACAACATGACAATGGACATGCTGCATTCTTGGTCAGTAAATTAAAGAAACAACTCCATATGAACCACACCAAACAGGCTGGGGTTATATCAGCAACATCAACATAAACTTCAACAGAAACAACCAACTACGCATAACAGTTTTGAGCAAAAGTTCAAACTCTGTAAACAATAGCACAATAAATAAAAATTAAAATTTTACTTCAAATGCTTACGAATATATAACAATCAGAATACAATCAAAACACGTTTTGGGAGAGAGATAAGAAGCAAACCTGAGGAATAGATGGGTGGATTCAGCGACAGTGACATCGACGAGGAGAGGGGTGGTGATCTCTTCTGTTCCTTTCTCTCTTTGCAGCTACTGCAAGAGAGATGTGAGCTGACGGTGAGCAGTAGCGACGATGACAGAGGTGCGAGGCGACGACGAGTAGCAGCGACGGCGAGAGGGGTGCAAAGCGATAACGATCTCTTCTCTTCCTTTCTCTCTCAACAACGACAACAAGAGAGATGCGAGGTAACGGTGAGCAGCAGCGACGACGATCTCTTCTTTTCCTTTCTCTATCTTCTCTTTCTTGTTTTTTACTTCTGATCGATTTTACACTGATGTAAAAAACCCTAACTCCTTTTCTCTCTCTTCTCTCTCTTCTCTCCTCGTTTTTACCACCCACTGACTTCTTTTATCTTTATTTTTAATTAATTTCAAATTTAGGGGTATTGTTGTCCAAAAGTAGTCAAAACTAACAAAAACAATAAAAAATAAATTCTTGGCTAAAAACTGTAAACCGATAAATTTTTTTGCTCTTTATGAATTCACCCCTTATTTATTTATTTATTTTTGAAAAATCTCTTTGTATATTAAAGTTTCTTAATATTAAAAGTTAGGGTACCGATATTTCTACTCATAAATAAGATTTGTATGTCCATATTTTATTAAAAAGTTTAATTACAAAAGTATCTCAATTATATCTCTTTATTAAAAAATATTTTATGATAAATCTTAATTCTATTTCAAGTATCAAAATTTCCTATCATTATATGATTATCATATAACAAAGTAATGGAAAAAAAATTCGAAGGACTTTGATCATACAAAGATATATATTTATTTTTTTTAATTATTTTTTATGTCTAGTTATGAACTCTATCAATAAACTGAAAGTGAGAAGTAATTTTTTTAAATAACACTACAAAAAATAACCTATCAATGATGAACTATTTTCGAAGACGCTAATTGCCGTCAGAAATGAGTAAAAAACTACATTTCCAATGGCCTTAGACTGTCGGAATGGTCGAAAAAACCGTCGATTTTGTTACCTTTTCCAATGGCCTAAGTACCTTCGGAAATAGTTTTGTTCCATTTGAAAAGAAAAAAAAGTAATAAACTCTTTCCGACAGCATAAAGGCCGTCGGAAAAAGTTTTGTTCCGTTTGAAAAGTAAAAAAGAATACACTATTTCTGATGGCCTAAATACCGTCGGAAATAGTTTTGTTCAATTTGAAAAGAAAAAAAAATAATACACTATTTTCGACGGCCTCAAGGCCGTCGGAAAAAGTCTTATTCCATTTGAAAATTAAAAAAAAAAAAAAAAAAAAAGAATACACTATGTCCGACGGCCTAATGTTGTCGGAAATAGTCTTGTTCCATTTGAAAAAAAAAAAAAAAAAAAGGAATACACTATTTCCAACGGCCTCAAGGCCGTCGGAATTAGTCTTGTTCCATTTGAAGAGGAAAAAAAAGGAATACACTATTTCCGACGGCCTCAATGCCGTCGGAAATAGTCTTGTTCCATTTGAAAAGAAAAAAAGGAATACACTATTTCTGACGACCTCAATGCCATAGGAAATAGTCTTGTTCCATTTAAAAAGAAAAAAAGGAATAAATAAATTATTATTATAATATTAATTAATAAATTATAATGGAATGTATGTAATTTATAACACTACACAAAAAATGTGACTTGTAAGTCAATATTTTAACTATATTACTATATGTGTTAAATGTATCCAAAATTCACTATTAATAAGAACTCTAATAATTTTAATAAAATATTATTTTTAAAAACAATATATCAATAGTAATATTTAATTAGTATAAAAAAAAATATTTAATTACATAGTGTACAAACATATTAATAGCTTATATATAAATAATATGCAAAACATATTAGATATAATGTTATAGCAAAATGGTAAAGGAAACTCTTACTGTTATATAGGTCAAGGGTTCGAGCCACTTGAATTTCATGGATATAGAGTGCCACATGATGGGTGATTTGGTGGTGAGGTGGCGCCTGCCAAGTCGTGTTATCTCTTTTTTTTTTATTCGACTATTTCCGACGGCAGTTTTATCTTTTCCGACGGCCAAATAGTAATATTTGTGATGGCTCGTTAGTGAAAAGTTATTTCTGATAAGTGTATTTGTGATGGCCTCCAACAACTTTTTTTCATCAGAAAAACATATTTCCGACGGGAAATAGTCTTTTCTAACTGCATTTAGCAATTGAAAAAGATCAATTTTTTTGTAGCGTAAAAAAATGATAAGCATAGATTGATATATTCATGATGATGTTTTTTTTTTTTTTTTTTGGTGGGGGGGGGTAATCATTTATGTTGTTATATGCAATGATGTCTTTATAATTCGTACAAAGTTGGAAAATAATATGTTTCTTTTTATTTAAAAAAGTGGATGTATTAATAATTTAAAAGTGTATATAAATAAAATGTATTAAAATAAATATATTCATTTCAATAAAGGGTATTATTTGTATTATGATGAATACTTATAGTAATGGTTTAATTTTTAAATTTTAGATATTAGTGTACTTATAAAATATAGTGTGTAAATCATATTTGTGAGTGTCAATATTAAACTCATTCTATGAACGTAGCCATGTCAATTTTACCATCCATCTTATGCAATAAATGGTGGAGATTACTTCATTAAAAGACAATTTTAAAAATTTTAAAAGAATAGATCTCTATTATAGTGTCCTCCTTAGAGGATTAGAGCATCTCCGATGGAACACCATTTTAGTGCTCCAACACCAATTTGGTGCAAAGTTTTTCTTCATGTAACACCAAAATCCAATTTTCAAGAAAATTTTTTTTACATTATTTACCAACACCAAATATTTTATTTATGTTTATTTTTGTTAATTATACTCTCATACTTAATTATAACAGTATGTATTCTAAAAAAAATAACATTGAAAAAATATTGTTGAGATCTTTAAAATGACACAAATATTGATATACATATTTAATTTATTTAATTTACCTATTAATTATATATTTAATTAATGTTAACTTTTTATATTAACTTTAAGATTTATTAGGAGAATATTCCTTAAAAATAATGTTTTTGGTGTAAGAATTTTCTTAAAAGATATTCTTTTTATACCAATTTAATGTAAAATTTGGTACTCTCTATTAGAGATGCTTAGATGGACTATAAATATTTATTAAAAAAAGAAAAAATAATAATAAATGAATAAATCTCTTCGATCCATCTCCATCTCAAAAATGTACAGTATTTTAATGATTTTTTGATATATTTTTTAATATACCATATATAAATGGTCAACCGTCTTATTCAACGGTCAAACTTAACGGGGAAAGGGAAGCCGTGAGTTTCTCAATAGCATATTTCCAAGTGTAGCTAGGTTGAGGTCGGGTGTAATTTGTTGTGAATTTGAAGTACAAAAGATAGTAGCTAGCTAGGCTGGCAAGCTAGATAAATGACAAATGAAGTAAAACCAACACGCCTTTTTGTCAGACTGAAACCATAATGGGCATGGCATTTTGGTCATCCTCTTGGACTTTTGTGGACACAAAACACAACTTTCCCTGCTCATGTCTTTTTTATTTATTCTTTTTAAACTCAAAGTTGTTTCTGTTGTGAATTCATTGTGATGGTGATTTTATATATCCTCATAAATTTATTACATTATCACATCCAGTTTCATTTTGTTGCAACTTGCAGGTCCATTATTCAACATTTTCATGTTTCAGCTACAGTTGATTAATCACTTTAAATATATATTTATGTGTCTGAAAACAATGCATCGACCTGTTTTTTGAAACAATTAAAAATGTATATGTTTTTGAATAAATATATCCGTATACAGGCATGCATGCAAAGCTGTATTATCTGTTAACTCTCGTGTTTCTAAAAAACTTTGTGCTTGGGATAAACAACACCAAGTAATTACTTCAGCTGCACATAATATACACACAAATTCTAAATAACATGATTCAACCCACTCTGATTTTTTATTTATTTATTTTAATTACAATCCTAATTCATATTATCAACCACACCTTTTTTTCCCCCCCCCTGTCTCTCTATCTCTCTCATGATCACATTTTTAAATGTGTTAAATCCCCCCAACCCCCCCCCAAAAAAAAAAAAAAAAAAGAGAAAGAGAAAATGGTGGAGGTCGCAAATTAATTAAAAAGAAAAAAAAAAGGAAAGGGAGATGTGGAGTTATAAGATCACGCGAGAGTTGTTATAGAGTTCACATGATCCACCAATCTCCATTACTTTCTCCTTTTCGACCATTCTCTTTTACTTTTATACCCCTAGCTTCTTTATTATCTTCACCTTAATTAATCCAACCCCTAATTAATTAAAAAAATAGGTATTTGAATTTTATAAAAACCTTTTGAGTTGAGCCCTTAAATTAAAGTTGATAGAAAAAACTACTGGACAAAAGTTAACATGTAATAATAATAAACTAAGTAGAGATTGAGAATATATGCTCCCTGCAGTTTTGTTGATTAATTAACCAATGATATATTAAAATAATAATTAAAGAAGTGACAAATCCATTAGAAGGGACCACTAAAATCAGTCGTTTAGGTAATCTTGGAAAGAGTTAGTTGAATATGGATCCCCTTGTCATCTTCCATACATTTGAAAACAATCAAGATCAAGACAAAAGCTTTCCCAATATAGTCATGTAATGCTCCACCCCATAATTCTTGTGATTTACAACTAATCACATTTTTAACCAATGGGGAAAATAGGTACGGACAAGATTTGGTTTAAAAATAATAATAATAAATTATATGAGATGCCAATCCCCACTCTCAAACAAACAACAAAAAAATATATATTGACAGCAAGAGCTAGTCCTCAAAACTCTCTGTGTGTGTTATTGCATTTGCATGCTAATATTTTGAAGGTGTGAGCATGGACACTAATAATGACCAATCTCCACCTCCCCAAGGCCTGAGCTCAGAAGAATACATAGAGCTGAAGCCACTTATAGAGAAATACCACAATTTCGAGCCAAAACCAAACACATGCACATCCCTTATAACGCAACGCATCGATGCACCGTCGCAGGTGGTGTGGCCATTGGTTCGAAGTTTCGATAACCCACAAAAGTACAAACACTTCATAAAGAGTTGCAACATGAGAGGTGATGGTGGGGTTGGGAGCATTAGAGAAGTCACCATTGTTTCAGGCCTGCCGGCATCCACCAGCACCGAGAGACTTGAAATTTTGGACGAGGACAAGCATATTTTGAGCTTTGCGGTTGTTGGGGGTGAGCATAGGCTCAACAACTATCGGTCTGTGACGTCTGTTAATGAGTTCCGTAATAATAAGGATGGTGATGATGATAAGGTGTACACCATTGTTTTGGAGTCTTATATAGTTGATATTCCACATGGAAACACTGGAGAAGATACTAAGATGTTTGTGGATACTGTTGTCAAGTTGAATCTGCAGAAGCTTGGTGTTGTTTCAATGGCTTCTTTTCATGGACATGAATGAGTATGATTCTCATCTTTCAAATCTATCGTACTGCTTACTTGGGTATTTGCAACTTGGATTTTCTAGCTTCTATTGTTTGTTTGTTTGTTTGTTTTTTTTTTTTTTTGTTAGTGGGTTAGAATACTCTTGGAATACCATTGGTTTGTATATTTTACTTTATTATAATTATTTGGGTGATTTCAGTTATATCGTTGCGGGGTATTAATTTTAAATGAATCTTAATTTTCAATTTCTCTTCAATAAATTATTGAATGGTGAAACCATTTATACATAACATCTGTTTGGCTAGCTAATTTTATTAAGAATATTTTGACCACCCAACAAAATATATATACAGGCGAGCATTATAATTATTAAATTTTGTTTCAATAAATTAAATTTGTTTGACAGGTAGAGATTTAAACTAATTAGCTTGCATGAAACCACAGCTCAACGATGATCAACAGAAGTGATTATATATACCATCAACAATGCATATATATATATATATACCATTAAGTTTCATTATAACTTATAAGTATGTTAGCCATATCATGACGTGCAGTGTGTATATGTTTATATTTGTTTTTGTTTGTGGGATTTTATATATATTTTAAATGTAATTTAAGAAACCCATATATGAATAGTATATAGTTCTTTGATCAATCAATCTGTTTTAAAATTTCCTTCAAAAAAAAAAAAAAATCTATTTTAAAAGGATACTACAAGCTAGGGGACTAGATACATTTAATCATAATTAAATTAAGTTGATGATGTCATTAAAATACAATGACCTCTCACCTCCTTAACATTATTATCTCTGTGTTTTTTTTAATTATGTATATTATGTTTCTAATAAACGAAACCGAGATCGAGATTGAGATTGAGATATTGAATGTGAAAAAAGAAAAAAGAAAAAAGAAAACAAGTGGATAGTAGGTAGACATTAGAGAAATATTTGGTGAAAGAGGTTTACATTATTATGTGTGGTTTGAATGTCAACCCTGAATTCAACTGCAAGGACCATCCATCTTCTATCTTTTCTTCAATATTCAGACTTGTGACCAAAAAAGAAAGACCTTTTTATTTGAACTTTCTAGGGGCCATGTGACTGCGACTGTGACTGCGACTGCAACCAAACTCTCTGTATCACTCTCACTCTCACTCTCGTCATCATCATCAACCTATGCCCAATCATCTCATTCTATCTGTTTCAACTTTCAACTGACCTCATAATTTTTTCTTTTCTTTTCATTATTGTTTTTATTTTCCCATTGATAGAGTTCAACAACTACTGGTGATATGATAATTGATAACCATATGTGTATTACTGTACATATTATGTTGTATATATTATTCATGATTTACACAGCTTGATTGTACATGGACGTAACAACTCACCTTTTAATTTGTTATATGATCATCCATATTTGGATTTTGTTTATCTGGATTTCATTTTCTCAGGATTATTTGTTATATTATAGCTGGAGGATTCAATTGGGCAGACTACCACACAGCTGCATGTTAATTTTGCCACTACGATGAGCTTTTCTCTCAAACCTTAATACTTGCCACCAGGATGAGATGTGTTTCTAAATTAACTACTTTTTTATTTATTTCTTTGAAATATGTTTCTAAACTACTTTTATAGAAACTACTTTTATTTTCTAGCATTTATTATTATTATTATTATTATTATTATTATTATTATTATTATTAACATATGAATTTCTAAAACTCTTTTAATAAATAAGTCGGACGTTATCCACTTTATGTGATTGCCTACCGGTGGTCAAGGGTAATGAGTGCATTACATTATTATGATTTTTTTTTTTATCGGTTTCTTTGTAATTATACATTTAAGTATATAATCATAATAAGTATAATTTACCCCAAATAAGTATAATATATCGACATAGTAATGATTAAATTTTTATATTTTAAATATGAGTGGACCAATAAAACAACTATGTAAATCATACTGATCGGTGGCAATATGGGCACCCTATAATAAAATCATGGGATAATTATCTCGGTGATCATCAATTTGATGACACGCTATCAATATGGCTACTAGATTGAAAATTGGTTTCAAAATGGCTATTTCATCCAATGAGTGACATTTAGGTAAATAATGGGATGCTATTAATTTATTTTAGATGTTTTTGGAAATCAATTTTTTCTTTTGTTTTTTAAAACGAATAATTATATTTAGTGTCTGTATACGTAGATCATATCTCAAACACACACACACACACACATATATATATATATATATATATACACATGGGCGGATGAATGAGAGGGCTGCCCCAGGCAGTAGCCCGGGCAGCCCTCTCTCAAAAGAAGAAAAAATAATATTTATTATGATTTAATAAACACCCCTAATATTAGATCTAATTGTATTTATATGCAAATTTTGTTTATAACTTCACTAACATCCCCTACCATTAGTATAATTTATTTCATTTGTTTATTCTAACTTAAAATCAAAAGACAATAATAAAGATTACAAACAATCAATCAAAATTGACAAAAGTATTACTTTATGCTTGTTTTACATATAATATTTACTTGCTTTAATTTCGATTTTTTGATTGCACAATTTAGATTCATTTCATTTTGTTCTATTTGTTAGTTTAAACAATTCAAATCGGTCATTAATAGTAAATTTTTATAACATGTAGAATCTATTTAAAAACAAGATATATATTGACAAACAAATCAATGTGAGAGTCTGTGAGTCATTATATTGATTAAGCATTCATATATATTGACTAAATAATTCAATATGACGATTTGTGAGCCACTAATTAAGTATTATAATATATTGACTAAACAAAAATAGATAAATCCAACAATTGATATCTAATCAATTGACTATAAACTACTAGTGTATACTAAGGAAAAAAAAAAAAACTATTTGTATATATAATTTAGCTCGGCTTGCAAATATTTCATGGGTCCGCCCCTGTATATATATGATCATTTTGATACCAATTAATCAAATGGATGGCCAATAGATTAGTTTTAGGATTCGAAAAATTCTCAAATTTTGTTTATTAGTAGATTTCAATGAACTTATCATCTAAAAAAAAAAAAAAAGATCAAAATTCATTAAAATCGATGTATTTTCATCAAGGTCTTTACCGAAATTAAAATAAAAAATCCTTCATGAAAGACTCAATATATATACATTTGAGATATACTATGCGTATATACATACACTAAATATAATTATTCGTTTCAAAAAATAAAAGAAAAAAATTAATTTCCGAACATTTAAAATAAATTAATGACATCCCCTTATTTATCAAAATGCTACTCATTGGATGGAATTGCCATTAATGTCAGACTTTTCATTAAAAATGGTTATTTTGAAACCAATTCTCAATCTAAAGGTCATTTTAATAGTGTGTCATCAAATTGATGATCGGGTTTAAAAATTAAATGTCACTATTTGGACCAGCTTTTGTAAGAAAGTCACTACATTAGTATTTCATGTTTAAAAGACATCAATTTAGATGACCAGACAAAAATACTCATATAGTACTTCCACGTCAGCTTTCTTTCATTCAGTTTACAATGACAATTATAAAGTAGAGAGAGAAAGTCTAGTTGAAACCCAGGCGATCACTCGAATAGTGACGAAGTGGCGCTACACTGACGCACTCGGGGGTAAGGCTCAGACAGTTCATTAAAAGTCTTGGAGATACAAAATTAACAAAAAAAAATGATTGTTAAAAAAGGCTCAGAGAAAGTGTAAAAAGACTCAAAGATTCTAATTTGATAAACATATTCATAAAAAATAAAAAAGCTCGGATTACTATTGAAAATGTTCGGACAGTGTTTCAAAAGGCTCAGAGACAATGTAAAAAGGCTCAAAAATTATAATTTGACAAACCTATTCATAAAAAATAAAAAAGCTCGGATTAAGTGTTAAAAGACTCGGAAAATGTTTCAAAAGGCTTGGACACACTGTGAAAAAGGCTCGGAGATTCTAATTTAACAAACCTATTAATGTTCATACAAAAGGCTTGGACAGTTCATGAAAAAGCTCGGGAACTGATTAAAAAGGCTCGAAAATTATTTACAAAGGCCTAGAGTTTCATTGATGGCCTAGAGTTTCATTAGTTTCCTATCTCTGTTTCCATTTTGTCTTTCATTGTATGAATTTTGATATTCATAACCTGATAAGATGAGTGATCTTATGTAACTATATGAATGTCGAACTCGTTAGAGAAGAAAATGAACTTGGATTTCAATTTACATAACTTTCTACTTTAAGACAGTTAGAGAAGTAGATCTCAGACAACTTCAAAGTTTTTTCCAAAATTTAAAGTTAAAAAATAATTTAAAAATATATACAGTAAGGACATTTTTAGAAGTCACTTACTTTGATGTCTTTTAAACTTAAGTTATTAACGTGGTAATAGTCTTACAACACCAACTCAAAAAAGTGACAAAACACACCATTTCCACATTGATGGTCACCGGGGTAATTGTCCCTAAAAGGATTTTGTTTGCCATATTTGGTCAAAGGTAAGGCTTCCATATAAAATCCAAGGGTTGATTTTTACCATATTTGGACTGCTGCAATGGTTATAAAAAGTCAACTCAATTCATAATTCTTGTAAAAAGTACACTGAAGAGATTATTTATTTCGATTTTCTCATATCATACACATGGTAATTGTAACTGAAAATTCAACTACAAAATTTAAATATATATCTTACATTTAAATAGACAATAGCCTCTTGCCTCGGTGGTTTGAATCTCCCAAGTGTGGTTCCACCACCAAGGTTTAATATCTTGGTATGTAAATATTATTGTCCCACATTTGACTATTAATTCTCAAAGTGTGGGTAGCCCTATCCCTATATTGTGGGATCAGATCTCTCTCTAGTTGACTGTGAGAGTTGTAATCTAGTTGTAATATCTCCCTGATAGTGAGAGTAGTATTCCGGACTATGCTTATAGTGTCTTATCTCGTCAAGTCTCGGCTGTTGTTATACTTTCAAAAAAAAAAAAAAAAAAATATCTTACATTCAAATAAATTCTGGTAAGTTCAATGAAGCCGAGTTTGTGGAGACGGCATACAAAGATATGAACAATAATCATGTAAATTTAAAAACTTCTCAAAGTTTCATGACACGTACTTATGAACATCACATGAACTATAGAAGACTCTCATCCACTCCCAACAAAGCCATGATTGTGGATTCTTTTCAATTAGAAAACACATATGGAACTAAGAGAAAGAGATCAGACTGGAGTTGGTGAAGCCACTGCTATCCTTGGTATAATGGTATGTCCAATTATATTATTATCAGCTTGATCAACTATTAGACCTGCTGGAACTTTCAGACAATCCGTACGCTAATATTCTGGTAAGTTACTATAACAGTAAATTTTATCCATAATCTTCATCTTCTTCCTTTGATTCTCTTCCTTCTGACTTCGCGTGCTCCTCTCCAGCTTGTTCTTCCCCTTCAACAACCAAAACCACAACATGTACCTGAAATATCATAGTACAACATATAAAATAAGTTTTAGTCGAATGTGTATAGTCTATGGAGTTTTGGTCGAATTTATAAGAAGAACCGTAGAGATTTCAATCAAATTTAATAAATTTTATTAGCTTATTAAAATAGATAAATATCCCGCAAAATCTGATGCTGAATCCGCCTCATAATCTGAATATCTTAACCAATAAATTAGTATATGTTATGAAGCAACATTTAGTATAATAATACGTTCCAACTAAAATGATGAAATTCTCTAGTGACAAGACGTTACATAATTAATGTGTATTCCAACCTGACAATCATATAGTTGTTGATTTTGTCCACTAGTTATCCTGCAAATTCTGACGTTGAATCCGTCTCATAATTCGAATATCTTAACCAATAAATTATATGTTAGGAGACAACATTTAGTATAATAATACATTCCAACTAAAATGAGGAAATTCTTTAGTGACAAGACGTTACATAATTAATGTGTATTCCAACCTGACAATCGTATATTAAGTTGCTGATTTTGTCCACTAGTTATCCCGTAAAATTTGACGCTAAATCTGCCTCATAATCCGAATATCGTAACCAATAAAGTATATGTTAGGAGGCAACATTTAGTATGATAATACCAACTACAGTAAAATGATGAAATTCTTTGGTGACAAGACGTTACATAATAATTGTGTATTCCAACCTGACAATCATATATTGAGTTGTTGATTTTGTCCACCGGTTATCCTGTAAAATCTGACGTTGAATCCGTCTCATAATCTGAATATCTTAACAAATACAGTGTATGTTAGGAGGCAACATTTAGTATAATAAAACCGACTAAAATGATGAAATTCTTTAGTGACAAGACATTACATATTTAGAAGTGTCAACTGGCCAGTCCAGCTCGGAAATTTTAGGCCTTGTCACTGTTCGGATCGCGTCGGATCCATTAGAGCAATAATCTTGATAAATCTGGTAATCGAACCAGATTTTATTCGAACTGGGCTTTGAATGGATCGGACCGGACTTTGTTCAAGCTATGCTTCACTCAAGTGGCCCGAACTTTGACTGGATTTCAATTTTGTGTAAAAAGAAAAAGAAAAAGAAAAATATCTTAAATGTGTCACTCAAGTTATGGAAAAGGGTTAATATGATTTTAGTCCCTATGTTTTGTGTTAATCTAGGTTTAGTCCACTAGTTTTTTGAATTACTAAATTTAGTCCAGCAGTTATCTAACAATGCAAATTCTAGTCCCTACCGTCCAATTACGTGAGGTTTTCGTTGACTTCCGTCAGATCAACAAGGGCATTATGGGATAAACCTTCTAGAAACTTGTTTGAAACATGGGCAAAATTGGAATT
Organism: Acer negundo; assembly: GCA_035582765.1. NCBI lineage: Eukaryota > Viridiplantae > Streptophyta > Magnoliopsida > Sapindales > Sapindaceae > Acer > Acer negundo. The sequence continues at coordinate 15,039,247 of CM069234.1, forward strand.
TCGTAATGGGAAATTAAAAAAAAAAAAAATTGTGAAGTTGTGAATGGGCCACGTCACTTGTTACTGTAGACTTAAAGAATTAAAACAAATCAGAGTGGTCCCTTTTCTCATTTTCTTCTAAATTTGTTCGATAAACATTGAGAGTCCATGTGCATGACTTCCATTGACCAAACTTCGCGCCACAATATGCCAAAGTTGCACCAAATTTGTTTCTTTTCTTTCATCTGATCAAATTTGTTTCTTTTCTTTCACCAAGTTTGGTTCTTTTCCTTCATTGACGACTAAGAAATTAGCTTTTGTAGTGATATTCTGGGAAGGTTTTGAACTTAGGAGTTTGAAAGATGAGAAACTGTATCTCTTTTGATGATTCTTGCATATTTTGGCTTCAAATTTGTTGCATGTTGTTTGCTGAGTTGATGCGATTGTTTAAACAAATTTTGTTAGGGTTTCAAGGGGGAAAAAAATTAGAGATTTTCGATTAACAGGCACAAACATGTAATTGTATGTTATTCAACCTATTTGACGTGTACTATTGATATATATGTTGCATGGAGTATGTGTACATGTTTTTTTGTTAAAGTTCGTCGCCAGATTAGGGTTTAGTGTGTGGAAAATGGGGTTTTGTACTTCACATGCCACTTATATGTAATTGAGCGTGTAGAAAGTTAGAAAGCATCGGTTTATTGCATTAGATGTGTTTGTGCAAAGACATGCTTCATTTGTTATGTGTTTGTGTAATATTTTTATACTTTACTGTCTGATATGATTACACACAATGCTTGCATGCATGATATGCGATTAGTTAGTCGTTTATTGCTTTCTGTTGTGATTATTATTATTGCTTGGATTTGTTTTACAGGTGAAATGGATAAAATATTGACAGTCAGTGTGTTGTATGTGATCGAAGTGCTGGAATTAGGTGAGTGTGATGTTGATCACATTAGCTTAATTAATTTAGTTCATGCAATGACGAAGGAATTTAGTGGTAGGTTTGAACTCTCAACTGGTGGGTTCACAATTAGTGCAGAATTACCATGGAGTAATGACACAACTGTGGTTAGCACAGATAGTGACTTACTAGATGTTTTTAGGTAGTTTGTGTTTTGTGGGTATGATGCGATACATTTCTAGATAAAAACGACACATTGTCCTCCCTCTAACACGCCTCATTCACCCATTGATGAACCAGAAGTGGTGGAACAAATAGGTTGGTGTAATGAGGAGGATGCTATGTTTGATTGTGAAGCTGATGGTGAGAGGGGATACTGAATCCGATGAGGGAGCGGAGTCAGATGGTGAGGGTGTAGAAACTGGTGAGAGAGTGGATTCAAATGGTAAGGGTGTATAGACTGGTGATCAGGCTATGTTTGATGAGTTTGATATGGGTTTAGATATTAATCAGGGTGTGTTTGATGAGTTTGATATTGGTTTAGATGGTGTTGCTGGTGAGGATGCAACAATGGTGAGAGAGTAGGTTTAGATGATGGTGTTGGGGATAAAGTTTTGGATTTAGATGATAGTGTTAAGGATGAGGGTGTACAGAATGAACATGGAGTTGGAATAGATGGTGGTTCTATTGTTGGTGATGATAAAATCACTAAACAGTGTATGACTTTGTTTGATGGGTATGAATCTAGGTCAGATGATGACTAATTCACTGATAGTGATTTAGACTAGGAAAATAACAAAAAAAAAAGGTTAGATAAATTGACGGAAGGTATACTATTTGAAAGACAGATGGGGGTGAGATTAAATTCTTTATAGGTCAAACATTTGCAAGCAAGTAGGAAATAAGAGGCATTTTTAGAGAGTATGCCATTAGGGAAGGTGTGACTTTAGGTAGAATTAAGAATGATCTTTTTAGACAGACTTATGGTTGCAAATTAGAAGGATGTCCTTAGAGGGCACATGGTTCACGAACTATTGATAAAAAAAACTTTCATGATCAAAACCTTAGTTGATAAGCATGATTGTCATAGGGTTTACCACAACAGTGAGGCAAAATTCAAGTAAATAGCCTCTAGGGTTGAGTCTCTTATCAAGAGAAATCCTACTGTGAGTGTTAAATTGTTAGGTGATTTGCTGCTAGAAAGGTACAATGTAGCAGTTGACATTAAGAAGTTGTACAATGTAAAACATAGAGTCATGTCACAGTTAAGGAGTGAGCATAACAATGCCTTTAGGTATCTAAGGCAATATGCCTACACCTTGAATCAAACTAACCATGGGACAGCAATCCAGATTAAGATCCAGAAGCCACTAAACACCTTTCATAGGTTGCTTCTGAGCTTTCAAGCTCAAAAACAAGGATTCCTAGAGGGTTGTAGACCTTTTATAGGCCTAGATGGATGTCATCTGAAAGGACCATATGGTGGAGTGCTCCTTTCAACTGTGGCTTTAGATGCAAACAGTAGCATATTCCCACTTGTTATTTCTATATGTGAGAAAGAGACTAAGTTTAGCTGGATGTGGTTTTTAAACAACTTGAAGATGTTCCTACAGATCCCTCAAGATAGGCATTTGTGTTTCATGTTTGATAGACAAGGTTTGATCAAGGCATTGGAGACTTATTTTCCTTTTGCTAGTAAAAGGTAATTCATCGTTTCATCTTTTAAGTTTCATATTTAAAATTTTGCATTTTATTCATGGCAGATCAATGTGACCCTGTTTATTCATGGCAGGTATTATGCAAGGCACATATATGCTAACTTCAGATCTTTCTACTCTGGTGAAAATTACAAGAAGATGTTTTGGAAGGCTAGTAAAAGCAACAACCTGTTTCACTTCAATGATGCCCTGGATTCTATTGGAGATGTTGACACTAAAGCAAAGGAGTGACTACAAAAGATTGACCCACATTGCTGGTCCAGGTTTGCATATGACCAGTATATTAGATGTGACCATGTGACAAACAACATGACTGAGTCTTTCAACAGCATGCTTAGGACACATAAAGCAGAGACCTACTTGCAGTTGCTGAAGTTCATTAGACGTATGGTGATGAGGAAGTTACAAGAGAGAATGGAGGAATGTGATGCTAGAGGGATGTCCTACCACCAAGAGTGAATGCAAGAATAGTTAAGAATAGTAAAGCAAACCGACAGTTGACAATCATCTTAACTGGGGACCAGAAATATGAGCTAATAGGTCCAGATGGGACATTTGCTGTGAAGCTGAGAGAATACCACTATGGATGTGGGAGCTGGCAGATTAGCGGCATTCCATGTCCTCATTCCATGGCTGCCATTAGCCATAGTTGTGGAAGACAATCAATTAACGATTAGGTACCTAGTTTTGTCCACCAAAGCCTTAGTAAAAGTGCATACATCCAAACTTCTAGGGGTATGATTCATCCTCTACCTGACTAGAAAATGTAGCCACCAATTCAGACAACTGAGCTTCTTCCACCACCATATGAAACACAACCCGGCAGGCCTAAAGTGCAAAGGAAGAGGGAAGCTGGAGAGAAAGCAAAAGGAGGCAGGTCAGGGACTGTCATATGCAAGTTATGTGACATGGTAGGCCACAACAAAAGGACTTGCACAAGTAACAAGTCTTCAAGAAAACAAAAGGTATATGTATATTATTCATTTAGTCTACTAACTAACATAAACTACAATTATATTATTCAATTAATATGTTTTTATTAATCAATTTACAGAAGAAAAAAAACATGGAACAAAAACACCCTCATTATCACAATAACCTCAGCCACCTAGAAAGAAAAACAAGGTAGTTATTATACTTTAATTTTTTTTTTTTTTTTGTTTTTTGTTTTTTTTTTTTTGTACGTTATTAATCTTTATTTGGTTTTCACTTTGGCAAACCAACAATCAACAATAGGATCATCTACTCCACCACCAACCCAGTCTCAACCAAAATCACAAGTAACCCATAGCTTTGACTGACCTCTTGTTCTTTAGCCTACATGATTCTAGTTTGATGTACTACTTTTTGTAAAGTCATTTTTTGTTTCCTTGCATGTTCTTCTTGCTACCAACCATTATATATAGATGTCTTGTTATTTTTTATAGTGGTAGCAACATAAAAACATGCAGAATATTTGGATATATTAGCTATGGCTTGGTTATGTAAAAACTATGGATGATGAATGTTGGTTTAGGTATTACATGTTACTTTATCTTGTTAATGATGCTTATGCTTATGAATGAACTAATGCTTGTTAATGTTTGCAATCTAAAATCATATGAATGGTGCTTGTTTTTTAACATTCGATATTGCTTGCACGTTCAATACTGCTTGCAGCTTTTTACAACTATTTAAGTAGAAGCATTGTCATGATTACACCAAAGAAACGTTTTGCAACTATTTAAGTAGAAGCATTGCCATGATTACTGACGACACATCGTTGCGGTGTCGGTCAAAAAATGAACAATTAAGTTCAACCTTGCTAGCACACGAGTCACAGAGACTAGCACAGCGGCAAGTGAGGGTATCGTTCCGCAAGGAGGCGGAATTCATCGACCGTTACCAGTTCTAGCTATTATTACAACACGCCGAGCAGACTCGTGTGTTGCAGGTTCAGAAAAGTGTAAATAATAATATAAATAAAATATATATTACATAACATAATATTTACAAGGATATGATGGAATGGAGAGATGACATGAAATGTGGTTACACTAGGGAAATAATTCAACCGTAACAATCTTCATAATTAAATGCTAGACTCACTTAGTCCCTCAATGTGCAAGTATATAATAGACTCATGCCCCCTTAATTGATCTCTAATCTCTCTCGAGTCTTAGAAATCGCATCCACACATACATTTGGATTCATTAAGTACCGTGGGACACACATACGAGCCCTGTACGCCGGCCTAGTGATCTCTCAACTTTGCGGTCAAATACATTGGTTATTTCGTTGGGCATGTAATGCGCAACTGCGTGGGCCATACTACAGCCAATAATTCATCCACGAGGCTAACCAAATACTGGATGACAACCAAGTGAAAGCTTTAAGAATACGAGATACCTATATAACACGTATGTTATATGCTCGTGTCCCCTTAATTAATCTCTACCCTCTCTCGAGCGACATAGAGATTACATCCATGCATAAATGCTTGGATTCATTAAGGACAGTGGGACACACACACGAGCTCTACCTGTCTGCCTAGTGATCTCTCATCTTTCTGGTCAAATGTAGAGGATATCACATTGAGCTTGTCAATGTGACACCACACGATATATAACACTCAACCTAAATATCATTCACAAGGTGGCTAACCAAGTGAAAGCATTAAGCAATGAAATACCCCTATAACTACACGAGCACAAGAGAAAGTCAATGGTCATTACTCTAGATATGGATTCGGTTTTATCAATCTCCCTAGGATGGCTAAAATGGGAAACAAGTTTATCATTCAAACATGCACAATAAGTTGATTGTTTTACATTAAGAACATTCAATCTATGTTAAGGGTTCATTTTCTTGATTTGAGAATTCTACCTAAATCAATTTATTACCAAATCCGGCCAAGGATGGATAATTGTGCCTTAAATAAGACCCATGAAGCACAAGAATAAGAACCAAGGCCAATTTAGCACCTAAATGTATGAACTAAGCCTTTTTTACTCTTTGGGGATAAAATCCCTAACACTCAAATTACTCTAAACATTGTGATTTGGTCATTCATCAATATACAAACAATTATGAGATGCTAAATTATATTACTTCTAATTTAATTTACTCTACTCCTAATCCCATTCAAGCATACATATCAATTTGGACCTCCACACACATGGATATTGCAATTAAAGCTTAAATCATGAAATTAACAAATAGTAGAATAAAACCCAACCAAATTTAAGCACAAACAATATATATAACACAAGTGTAGGTTTATAAAATTCTCCAAATCGAGGTTACACATCAAAAATACAAGAAATTACAAAGAAATGAGTAAATTAGAGCAAACCCTTGAAGATAATCGTCCAAAGTTGCTCCATAGCTTTCATAGCTCAAAATTGCTCTTAATTCCTTGAAATTTCATCTAAAATGGATGGATGAAGTGAGAAAGGGGTGGTGGAGATATAGAGTGAGCTCCCATGGAGGAAGAACCTTCATGGGAGTATGAGTCTCTCCTTTAAAGGGGTGGAGAAGATGATTTAGATGAAGAAGGTGGAAGAAATTGGTGTTTAGCGTGAAAGAGGAAAAGAGAAAGAGATGTGGGAAGTTGATTTGGGATTCTAGGGATTTTTATTTAATGAAGCACCCCTTAGAATATTTGGTAAAGTGGTTTATATAGGTAGGTCAAAGTGGATCCCAAAAAAGGTGAAAAACAAGCGGTGGCTTTCATCTCGTAGTACGTCTTGTAGTACGCTTCAACGAAACTATTTGACAAAACCAGTTTGGACACACTGCCAAATCTCGTTGTACACCATTTTGCCTTTCGCGATACATCTTACGACACCAATTGCAAAAGTTGGCAGTGTGTGTTGATTTCTTCCAATCTCACAATACGTTTTACGACTCCAATCGCGAGAGTTGGCAATGTGTGTTGTGTTGATTTTCGCGATTGGACGTAGTACGTAATTTTGCCTTTCGCGGTACAGTCTGACGAAATCTGAAAATCTGAAATGAAAATTCTTTCATCTTTTCACGCCGTGTTTTGGCCCGGAAACACCCCGTTTTCACACAATGACTTCCCAAAATAAAATGAATCTACACAAGGCTCATAAAACATATTATATTCACAAAAACGCTCGAAAACGAAATAAAACGACAAGGAATGGGGACCTTAAAATGTGTATAAATCGTTCCGATCAATTACACCAAAGAAAACTAGGTTAACTGCCAACATTAGCTTTGACCCTCCTTGCATATACTCTAGGTGATGCATTCTCGCATGAATGTTTTTAGTGTTTGTTTCCAAATTGAGTATTCTTGCAATTTTATGGTACAGGTGTGAGGGACCTCATCTCATCTAATGTCCATCATTATCGTATAATATAAGGTGTCTCGTATGAAATTGGTGTACTAAATAATGTTAGATTAATAATGTTGGGCATTTCAAATACATATTGTTTTTTTTTTTTTTAATGCAACAACAATTGCCGGGACCGGTGAGATTGGAATCTACAAGCTCAGCCCGGACTACAACTCATTCCATCATTATCGTAAAATATAAGGTGTCTCGTATGAAATTGGTGTACTAAATAATGTTAGATTAATAATGTTGGGCATTTCAAATACATATTGTTTTTTTTTTTAATACAACAACAATTGCCGGGACCGGTGAGATTGGAATCTACAAGCTCAGCCCGGACTACAACTCATTCCATCATTATCGTAAAATATAAGGTGTCTCGTATGAAATTGGTGTTCTAAATAATGTTAGATTAATAATGTTGGGCATTTCAAATACATATTGTTTTTTTTTTTTTTGAATACAACAACAATTGTCGGGACCGGTGAGATTGGGATCTACAAGCTCAACCCGGACTACGACTCCCACAAGAGGGGAGATATCACCCACATGTAGTGGGACACCACCCACACAAATGGTGGGAAAATTGTTTGCACACACTAGGTTTTAAAACTTGGTGGTGGGGAGTTCCATTGGGAAGGCCCACCACCATGGCAAGTGACCATGTGTACATATTGTTTTATTTACATCATACATAAATACAGGTGCGCACACGTGTGCTTTTCTTTTTAGTTGTCTATATAATTTCAAATAAAAGATAAAACGATCAGTAGCCATGATGTTATAAATGTATAATTATTAGATTTGGATCCTATGCTGATGTGATCTTTTTCTTGACATTTTTAAAATATGTGATTGGTTATTGATAAAGTGGTTACTGAAACCAATCACATTTTAACCGCACATTCATTACAATGCTTATATGTCATGAGATTAGATGAGATCAAGAAAAAGATTAGATCAGTATAGGATTTAAATTCATAATTATTTGTTTTTAGATGTTTCTCTTTTAAAAAAACAAACAATCAACACATATATTTATATGTTAAAATAAATAAATAATTAACAAGGGTTTCAGATTTCAGCTTTTGTTCAAGTTGTCTTCAGATAAAAAAAATAAATAAACACCCTTAGCTTTTTTAATTTAAAATGATTTTAACTGAATTTCAGATTCAAGTAAAAAAAAAAAAAAATTAAAGTCGCTTAATTTAACACTATGTTTGGTTTGATCGAATATGAGAGAAAGAAAAGGAAAAGATTTGGATGGATTTCTAAAATCATGTTTGGATTGTTAAATGAGAGAGAAAGAAAAGGAGATAAAGGGAAAGGAAAGAGAGGGAATAATTTCTTCTTACTTCACCCAATTCGATTTCCCACCATATTTGGGAGGAAAATGAGGAAAAAGAATACATAATTAATAATATTTTCAATATTTCAAAACTAACCCTATTAATATTGAATGATAAATTTAACATTGTTATGAAAACATTATTCAATGTTTTAATGTGAATGAATGTCCACATTAAGAAATCAAGTTTATCATCTTCCTAACTTTTCTTGTAACACCCAAATGATTTATGGTCAATTTATGTTGTAATTATATCCATTATTGTGTAAGTTATAATTGTAAAGATTTGTAAGACTATAAATAAGAGCTTTCATCTTGATGTATGAGAGATTGAGAAGTATTGAGGAAAAAAAGAATCTCTTTTCTTGGGCTACTATTTTCTCTCATTTCTTACTTTATATTTATGCTATTATGTTCTTGTTTATTTTATTTATTTTATAACACGTTATCATCACGAGTCTCTAACCATTATATGTTTCAAGTTTCAAATTTGAAAGTTTATTATTTGAAGACAAGATGTCATATGATTCAAATTCGATAAGTGATAAGAGAGATAACAATTTCTTGATGAGGCCGAGAGTTCTTGATAAGACCAAGAGATCCAAGCAATTGTAAAATATTTCTTTCTCTAATTTTGGGCTAAAAAAAAAAAGAGATTTATATTATTTCTCTTCTTGATTTTGTTTTTAATATTCATTGGGTTGCCAATAAAAGAAAAAAAATGATTGTATTGCAACTAGAAGATTGCAAAAATGAAATTAATTATATTGCAACCCAAATATCGTAAAATCAAAAGGCCTGAAAATTTGATATATATTTGATAATTGTTAAATCAAAAAGCCTGAAGCTTGATCTGATGTCCGAAGATTGTAAAATCGAAAAGCTTGAAACTCAATTTAGTGTTTGGAGATTACAAAATCAAAAAGCTTGAAGCTTAACATAATCTCATTAGAAAATATGGATTGCAATCAAACCAAAATATGAAAATTTTGAATTATCGAATAAGAACCCAAAGTTCTGAATTTCGACATATGTGATTAATTTTGAAGCCCGAAGTTCTCAATTCATTGTTTACAATTATAAACAAGAAGTTTATATATGAACTTGAAGTTCCGATGAAATTCAACATTTTCATCAAATATGAATTTTATTTGGAACCTGTAGTTCTAGAATTGCAAATCATAACTATAAGGTTATGATATAATAGAACATTAAGTTTCGATATTAATATGACCAAAAAGTGCAAAAGTAATTTGCCTTTTATTTTCAAACATTTTTTTATCTATCTATCTATAATTGGTTGTTTATATTTCATATGATCATGAATCTGACATTTTTTGATCTATTATTTTGTATTGGTTATTTATATTTCACATTAAGAGACTCAACTACTATGAATAAAATATTTTTTCTTGTTTATTTCTTCCTCCTTATTAAGGTATGTAAGGTGTGAAATCTTATATTTTCATATACTAGAAAAATATAAATTTTCATATTTCACACACCTATTAATCACGAAATGCCTCAATTGTTTATTCATTAACATTTGAATTTATTCACCATGTGATATAGTTTTACGGTTCATTGATTTTTGTATTTTAAAATTGTTGGTTTTATTTTAAGTTGATTTACATTCATGTGGTTTTAGTAATATAATATTTATATTCCATTATTCTTTCAAAGATGAGATTTTTCTTAATGCTTTGATTTATATTAACATTAAACTTGTAATTACAAGTTGCAACAAGTCATAAAAACAACTTCATATCATGCTAGATATTTGTTGTTGTTTTTAGTAAATTGTATGATATATCATAAATTATATTTTATTTTATTTTATTTGTTAAAAAAAAAAAGGTCTAGTTGCTCTTTTCTAATAGAAATATCTTATTATCAACGAATTATTAGTCCTTATATATATTTGTTTAAAAATGGTTTTGATCACCAAGTAGATAAAAACATGATCGATGAAACATAATGAGTCTATATTGTTTCAAATATTGTTCCAGAAGTAGCAGTATATATTTCACTATTTTATGCTTCAAATTTGCTCTAGAAGTGGCAATATTAATAACTTATGTATTTGAACATACTATTAGTTTATATCATGATTTTCATGGTTGAACAAAATAATTAGTTTTGATTATAAAATCATTGACATCACCCAATTTGATCAATATCATTCCTTGAAGTGAATGTTACATATAGTGATGGTGATGATCGTGGATATTGTTATAATTAAATAATTATTGATGTCAAGGTGATCTCTATAAAGAAATTTAAATTGTTCCACCAGAAGTGGAATAACACTTTAACAAAGCAAGGAGATTGAAAGGATGTAAAATACACCTTTTAATAATTATAAAAGTTTGCTTGCTATATCTAAAATATTTTGTTGATTTTTAGCAAGAATAATGAACACTCCAGAAGTGCTAATATATGACACAAAATTAAAACAAATTACATGAAAATTGGCACTTTGTATTTTGTTAGATCTGGAAGATCTACAATATAAAAAATTGTCCCTAGACAATTAAGAAGATCATATCTGGCCAAGTAAGTATTTCAATATAATTTACTCATTGTTATTTTGATTTAATTTATTCCATACAACTAATTTTATGAGTATGCTCTGTGGTTGCCACTACGTTGGATCTTTCATATCAAAAAATAAATTTAGTTTTATTTTTTTGTGGTTCTTAATGTTATTGGAGTTGATTAATATATATAGAACCAGAAGTTTCAAAATCAAATCCAATTGAGAATCTGTAGTTTTAAATTTGAATATAAATTGTTGAATATGAACCCGAAGTTCTGAAATTTGAACCTGAAGTTTTGAATCAAAAGATGATCTAAATTTCCATTGCTAGATGAATATTTGGCTACTCAAATATTTGAAAAGGAAAATACAAAGGCTTAAAGCTCTTAATATTAATACAAATCTGAATCTGAAGTTCTGAATATTTATCTTATTAAAATCCGATGTTATCAATTTCAAACTAATTAGACTTGTAGTTCTGTATTTAATTTTTGATATCAAATTTAATTAGAACTAGAAGTTCTAAATTTGATATAATAATAGTTCTTTTCATTTGAAAAGTAAAATTGTGATTTTATTTTAAGAACGCGAAGCTTTAAACATATGATTTTACATTTATGAACCAGCAGTTCCTACACAAACCAGAAGTTCCAAAAAAACATGTGAGTGTTTAAGAACTTGACATAAGAACATGAAATTTGAAGAATTGAAGTTCTTATTATACCTAATTTATTTTGTCTCGTGCCAAAAGAATTTATCATATTCTTATATTATATGATTACATGTTAGTGAATGTCTCTGAAGGACAATAAGCTTTACTAAAAGTAAACGATGCATCGAAATATTGAAATATTTTATATGGATATCCATTTCATAACTAATTAGTTTTTGCTAGTGAATGTCGCTGAAGGACAATACGACCATGTAAATTAGTCCTTAAAGGACAATAGGACAAAATAAATGATTTTATGTATAAAATTATTATGATGCATATAATTCCTTAAAGTAAATTGTATCGTCGTTAGGGGGAGAATATCATAAGTTGATAAACGACGTAAAATTACAAAGCATGCATCATCCTATGAATTGCATGATATGCAAATAAATTTCCAGATGATTCAAATAAAATAATAAAATTACATTCTGTCAATATATAAACCCGGGTGGTTGTTCCTGTAGAACAATTTATGAAATGGCAGCAAAAATCATCTGTTAGACAACAAAGTCGTAAAATATGATTTTGGTTCAAAGGATATGGTTCCTAGAACTGGAATTTTAAAAATTATGATCATTTTTAAAATAATACTCGAGTGATAGATAAATCATTATCATATTAGGCTCTTGAAGAGCTAGTATCATAAGTGAAAACAAAATCCTGAAGAATCATATAGAAATGTTAATCTCCCCTATGAGACCGTTGAAGAAAATAAAAGAATCTCAATTGTCCCAGTAGAGGCACTTGTATTAAATTTAATGTGATTATACTTCTCCTAGAGAGATATTTGTATAGAAAGACATGTATAGTGTATATTTAACAGTAAAGTTATTAGAATAAGCCTTTGAAGAGGCATATGAATTACATAATCATAATGAAATATATTGGTATAGAAATTGAGATTATATTTTATCTGCTTTGCATATTATGAAAAATGATGAAATACTTGTATTATAAATTATAGAAATGTCGACATATAAATTATTAGCAAATAAAAGGCAAAGCTATATTATTGTAAAACTTGAAAGCTTTGGATCTGTAGTCCACATGTTTGATGACATCAAACTTATTAAATATTTTTCGTACGAATTAAGATAAAAGGTTTATTGCAGAAACCTAGTTTGACAATGAATAAAAATCCTCGAAGGATTTAAATGTCTGAAGAAGGTTATTCAAAGCTACATGAAGTTTTGTATAGTGAAAATTAAACAATCAGAATGCATGTAGTGTATTCGTCGTGGTGAATATTTATTAAAATAATTATATGTTGATTGTGTAAAGCTTAGTAAAAATTATGCTAAGTTTATAAATTATATATATCAAAGGAATAATTTCTAAAAATGAAAAGTCTTGGAAAATAATATTTAGTCTCAGCTAATAAGTTTAACATTAAACATGAGTCAACATATGTAAGGAAAATGTCCTGAAGTACTTTTTCATGGATAAAACACATTGAATGGATTCCTCAATATTTATTCCATAACTTAAAGTGGTGTATGATCTCCTCTTGTTATTGAAGAATTTTAGGTCCTGAAGTACCAAATATAGGTTCAACTTGTGTTTTTAGAATAAAACAACATGATGTTGTATATAACAAGTTGGACCAATTCAGAAATCAATTTTATTAAAGTTCTTTACATATGATCTCCAAAAAGGTGGTGATAAAAAATACGTATAAGTTTTATAAATACACTACCAGTTGCAACAAATAAAATCTTGGTACAAAATATCGGGATGCAATATCTTTGCAAAATATTAAAGCATCTACGTCATAATGAGAGAGAGCGTATTTATCATCTTATCAGGGGGAGATATTGATTTTGGAGAAAATTGAACATACCGTACTCTTTTTCCTTCACTAGGTTTTTATCCCATAGGGTTTTCCTAGTAAGGTTTTAACGAGGCAGTTTTGTACCCCAAATTCCTTCAGAGGTTAATTTGATATGTAGATGAATACTGTACTCTTTTTCCTCTGCTAGTTTTTTTTCCCACTGGGTTTTTACTAGCAAAGGTTTTAATGAGGCATATTCTCTATATGATGGACATCCAAGAGGGAGTGTTATGAAAACATTATTCAATGTTTTAATGTGAGTGAATGTCCACATTAAGAAATCAAGATTATCATCTTCCTAACTTCTCTTGTAACACTCAAATGATTTATGGTCAATTTATGTTGTAATTATATCTATTATTGTGTAAGTTATGATTGTAAAGATTTGTAAGACTATAAATAAGAGCTTTCATCTTGATGTATGAGAGATTGAGAAGTATTGAGGAATAAAAGAATCTCTTTTCTTGGGCTACTATTTTCTCTCATTTCTTACTTTATATTTATGCTATTATGTTCTTGTTTATTTTATTTATTTTATAACAAACATCTATTTAAAACCTATATAAAAAGCTCTCGTCAAAACATATCTCTCCTCACATTCATACTTGTACATTGAAGATTTTTGCTCAAATCGTCCTCAATCAAGGTATTTTTTTATTTTATTTTTTTGAAACAGCAAATTTATTGATAAATTAATCTACAAAAAGCAGTCCAAGACTTAGCAATACATCCCCAAACATAAAAGGAAACAGCACAACATACCAAAACAAGGGCAAGATAAAGACGCACAAAAACTTCCCCTAAACTTACTAATACAATAGAACCAAAAGGAGCCTGAAAGCCTCAAAGGCTTGGTTACACAACATCTCCCCATTCTAATCTATCCTTACTGCCACTAGATCCATTTTTCGAAATGACAATCCGCTAAAGAATTCAACTCCCTAGATAAAAAAGAAATATCTAACCCATCCCAAGACATAAGAAACCGTCTTATATCAGATACTAAATTTAGCTGAATACTGTCCAATGAACACTTGAAACAATTCCACTGCTCCAACTCCCAATTAAACAATGGTCTTCTCAAATTAACCTTCCACACCCAAATAGAATTTGACCAACTGCCGAATTCATTAACACAACCAAACTTATTTGTTGCCAACGAAGAAAATTCTCGGAAATGCTCTCAAGAGAGGCACCGAATCCCACTTCACATCCTACCATAATCGCACCCTATCACCACACCCAATAACCACTTGAAAGCCATTTTTCACAACATTAGCTGCTCTATGATCCTCCAAGAACAGTCTACTAATACCCTTTACAAAAGTCGAACCCAACCTGAACTTTGCACAATCCCAAATCAGCGGGTTGGCTCCAAGGTTGTACTTTGCACATAATACCTGCTTCCATAGAGAAGCCTCCTCCCTCCCGAACCTCCACAGCCATTTAGACAACTAACTCAAGTTCTTATCACTCATCCTCCCAACTCTAAGCCCCCCAAACCTCTTATGTTTACAAATGGATTCCCAGTCAACCAAATTAATTTTCCTTTTCAGAGGGCCATCATTCTAGAAAAAATTCCTCTAAATTTTCTCCAATTTCTTTGCCACTACTGTCGGAATGGTGAAAATAGACATAAAATAAGAAGGTAAACTTGATAACAGTGCCTTTATGAGAACCAAACGACCACCCTTGGAAATGAAAGCCCGCTTCCACGGAGCAAGTCTCTGCTCCACCTTTCAAACAACCGATTTCCAAAATACCTCTCTCCCCGAATTCCCACCCAGAGGAAGACCCAAATACGTCACTGGAAGTGTTATTATTATTATTACTCTGTTATTGCTTTTTTGATGTATATGCTTGTTGTGACTTTTAAAAAAATATATATTTACTAGGGCAAATTGATTATATACGATTGATTGATCTGATTTGCAAATTTTTTTTTAAAAATGTTGTGGTTTGGTTCTCTGTATTCTACTCCAATATATAGAACAAGTTTGCATGAGTTGGATCCTTTGTTTTTATTATGTTTATGTTGTTTACTTGCTTGATAAATTGGGTGCTCTATTTTTCTACTAAAAAACACATGATTTATTTTAATTGGTAGATGAATGACCAAGAAAATGGGGAAAGGAATATATTTTAATTGCACCCTTTTTTTTTTTTTTTTTTTTTTTTTGTGTTTTCATGACTTTATGCACTGCTTAGTATTGAATAACTTATTAGTATTTATATTATTATTATTATGGTGTCATGCTTGAATCACTACAATTAATTTGATTGCATCATTGATATGCTACTGTTTTATTTTTTTTTTGGAAAATATTGATATGCAGATGCTACTGTTGGGTAATCGGTGTAAGAAAAATATTTTCGTAAATAGAATAAAATATTTATTTATTTCTTTTCAAAAAAAAAAAAAAAATTGTTTCATTTCCTTTCCTTTCCTTTCTATTCATAATCATCCAAACAACTATCATTAAAAACACTATCATTTCCTTTCCTTTCATTTCCTCTTTAATTTAGTGTAAATAGATGAAAATGACTACTCTCAGTTTTCAAAAACCAAAAATAGCCCTTGATTGAAATATTTGCTTTAATGGTCATTATTGGATTTCACTTTCTCCTAAATAGCCTATCAAAGACTAAAATACCCTTTCCATTTAAAACGAGCGAAATGACCAAATTGCCCATTACAATTTCTAAGGACTAATTTACCCTTCCACACTTACAATCCAATTCATTTCCAGACACCCACAGAAAGGGGATTATTTTTCTCAAACCTGACATCCTCTTCTTCTACCTTCATCTTCATCGACCTTCATCTTCAACTTCCACAATCACCCACCACCTTCAATCTTCAACTTCGTCGTCAGCTCCGGTTCATATTATTACAAAACAGGCAAGGAAAGACTCGTCTTGCCAAATACTATGTCCCTCTCGAGGATTCTGAGAAGCACAAGGTCGAATACGAGTTATGATCTACTTGTCTTTTTTTTTTTCCATTTTCTATTTATTGTTTTATTTTTATTTTTTTGGGTTCCTTTTTACGGTTTTTGGATTTGTTTGTTTTTCTCATTTGTGGGTTCACCGGTTGGTGATGAACAAAGATCCCAAATTTACAAATTTCATCGAGGTGGGTGGTTCTTGATCAATTTTTTTATAATCGAAATGTAATCTTTATAGTTCTAGTAATTTTGACCTAGTTATCAAATCAATCTTCATTTACTTGTGGCAAATTAGTTAACCTAGAAAAATGTTCAATGTCAATCCTTTTAACTGACATATGGTGTGCCAAGGTTTATCGGAAAGTTACGTTAGTTTGGACCTGACCTTTGTAGCTAGATTTCGAGTCAATTATTTGGCTGGCCAGTTGAACAGAGTTCTTTTGCAACAAATATACATGCCCATTCTTTGATTTTTGTTTATCCTTGTAAACATGTTTTTAATTCCTAGCCTCTACATTGGATTTACCGATTTTTTTTCTCTTGTGAACTGTTGGACAACCGTTATATCTTTCTTATGTTTCCATAATTGTTTTGAATGCAAATGTGGGATGGTGAGTGATGTCTTTGCGTGTGTGTGTGTTTGTTGCAGTTTCGTACACACAAGGTGATCTACAGGTAGTACGCTGGATTGTTTTTCTTGCTGTGTGTTGACATAACCGATAATGGATTGGCATATTTAGAGTGCATCCATTAATTTGTGGAGATATTGGATCATTTCTTCAGCAATGTGTGCGAGCTAGATTTTTCTTTGTTAAAGCCATGTTCACAACTCTTTATTAAGGCAAATGCTTTCTGTTCGGTCTGAACTTCTTCCCGGTCATTCACAACAGATTCTAGATTACTTTTAGAATAGTAATTTTGATTGACCTGTGAATATTATGCCTTCACTTCTCTTATAAACCCAAGTACTTCTTTCATATGTACTTGACTAGATGGATATGATGACAATAGATTAACTAGTTACAATAATTCACAGTGTGACTGCATACCTATCTATGATGCACACACACAAAGATGTACCATTACAAATTTACAATGATATATACGGTCTTGCATATACATGGCTTTTTTTTTTTGGATAAATTATGACATTTTTTGGACTTTTAGGTTAGTGCGCTTTCAACAAATGAGATAAAAGTCTGGCAAGCCAAAATTAAGGAATAACAAATGCCATATCATCTAAGCTATTCACAGTAAATAAATTTAATGGACCATTGAATAACTATTGCACAAAACAAGGTTAATGCAATCAGCTATTACAAGTAGCTAACACTTTATCAATGTTCTCTTAGCCTATTCCATACAGTTAAAATATGTTGACAACATATAGGTGTCAGTAAGACAACTAAACCAATGAAACAAAAAAGAAAAATGAAAGAAATAAAGAATGAAATGTAATGAACTAAACTCCTTTTAATTTTTAAAATTCATTTTATTCAGATAAATGAAATCATAAGTTTAACTCTATTTGTTAACTTCAAGTCTTCAACGAAATGCACTTGACATACAGAAATATAAACAAGCAGGATCAACTATAGCAATAAATTAAAAATTAATTTTTTTAGGATATACACCCGAATCTACTTCACAAGTGAACATTCACTCATTACACATAATGTTTTTAACTAGTTGTGGACTTAGTCTCACGTACTCGCTTTCGAATGTTTTATCCAACACCAAAGGATAGCCACCTCATGCGAGAGGACTCCTGCGGTATCGCCAAACATATTTAGAAGACGTAAAGATAAAATCTAATCGAAAACATAATTCTCGGGCTTACATTATTGACCCCCGGGCTTACAATAGTGATTCCCGGGCTCAGACGATAAAATATCGGGCTTATAAAAATACACACAATTAGATAGTAATTAAATAAGGAAACGTTATTAGGAATAAGGGCATGACATACAAAAATATAAACAAGCAAGATCAACTATAGTAATAAATTAAAAATTAATTTTTTTAGGATATACACCCGAATCTACTTCACAAATGGACGTGCACCCATTACACATAATGATTTTAACTAGTTGTGGACTTAGTCTCACGTACTCGCTTTCGGATGTTTTATCCAACACCAAAGGATAGCCACCTCATGCGAGAGGACTCCTGATGTGTTGCAAAACATATTTAGAAGACGTAAAGATAAAATTTAATCGAAAACATAATTCCTGGGCTTACATTATTGACTCCCAAGCTCACAATAGTGATTCCCGGGCTCAGCTAATAAAACACCGGGCTTATAAAAATACACACAATTAGATATTAATTAAATAAGGAGACGTTATCAAGAATAAGGGCATGACATACAGAAATATAAACATGCAGGAACAACTATGGTAATAAATTAAAAATTAATTTTTTTAGGATATACACCCGAATCTACTTCACAAGTAGACGTTCACTCATTACACATAATGTTTTTTAACTAATTGTGGATTTAGTCTCACGTACTCGCTTTCGGATGTTTTATCCAACACCAAAAGATAGCCACCTCATGCGAGAGGACTCATGCGGTGTCACCAAACATATTTAGAAGACGTAAAGATAAAATTTAATCGAAAACATAATTCCCGGGCTTACATTATTGACCCCCGGGCTCACAATAGTGATTCCCGGGCTCAGACGATAAAACACCGGGCTTATAAAAATACACACAATTAGACAGTAATTAAATAAGGAGACGTTATCAAGAATAAGGGCATAACATACATAAATATAAACAAGCAAGATCAACTATAGTAATAAATTAAAAATTAATTTTTTTAGGATATACACCCGAATCTACTTCACAAGTGGACGTTTACTCATTACACATAATGTTTTTAACTAGTTGTGGACTTAGTCTCACATACTCGCTTTCGGATGTTTTATCCAACACCAAAGGATAGCCACCTCATGCGAGAGGACTCATGTGGTGTCGCCAAACATATTTAGAAGACGTAAAGATAAAATTTAATCGAAAACATAATTCCCGGGCTTACATTATTGACTCCTGAGCTCATAATAGTGATTCCCAGGCTTAGACGATAAAACATCGGGCTTATAAAAATACACACAATTAGTTAGTAATTAAATAAGTAGACGTTATCAAGAATTAGGGCATGACATACATAAATATAAACAAGCATGATCCATAATAATAATAATAATAAAATTAATTTTTTAGGATAAACACCCGAATCTACTTAATTGATTTTATTAGGTGATTTTATCCAGAATAAGCATGATCAACTATTATTATAATAATAATAAATATTTCATTGAAAGTTTATTTTAAACGTTACAATATTTCAAGATAATTGACCGCAATTGGCAACCATTACAGGCTTGAATGTCATGCCGGATCTGGAGATGACCTTTTCGACTGCTTTCATTACGTCAAATCCTTCAATGACCTAACCAAAGACGACGTGCTTACCATCGAGCCACTCTGTCTTGGCGGCACAGATGAAGAACTGGGAGATGTTTGTTCCTTGGCCGATATTGGCCATGGAGAGGATCCCTGGACAGGTGTGCTGGTTTACGAAGTTTTCGTTTATGAAACTAACACCATAGATGGACTCACCTTCGATTCCATTTCCATCAATGATGTCTCCACCATGGAACATGAACTCGGGTATTACGCGGTGGAAGGTTGTTCCCTTATAGTGGAGTGGCTTCCCAATC
The DNA here is from genome assembly GCA_035582765.1 of Acer negundo. Lineage (NCBI taxonomy): Eukaryota > Viridiplantae > Streptophyta > Magnoliopsida > Sapindales > Sapindaceae > Acer > Acer negundo. Next base: position 15,059,309 of record CM069234.1, read on the forward strand.
TTACCGATTCCTTTCTCGCCGGTACAGAGTGCCCGAAAGTTTTCTACTGTCATTGGGACACTATTAGCGAAGAGCTCGATCCGCTTTCGTCCCTTGTGAAAAAATGCTTTCCAAAGCTTCCGGTGTCGGCCTATGTTTGAAATATGTTGTATACCAATAACCCTCTACATCTGGTTTCATGTTCATAAACCCTTCAGTCATCGGGCCCATTTTCAACCCACTACATACACAAAATTGTTCTTTGCCGAAACAAACCTTTTTTTGTCCCAAGCCGAACCACATTTCATCCTCTCTCTTCAATGAATAATCTCCTTTTTAAGAAGGTTGTAAATAAGCATCCTGTGAACTACAACAGGTTGTGGCAAATCAAAATAATGTCCAAGATATCCGTTCCTAAACCTTTCTAACATTCCACATTTACTAAGGACATCTTTAACAACTTGAATAATCTGACCTTTGCTATTACTGTTTATTCTTGAGCAAACCCACTTATTGTGGTCCGGGAACCGCCATCATTTGTCGTTAGGATCCTTAGGCATCTGGTTACAAACAAAACAAAGAAGAGTCAAAATAAGGAGACTTGAAATCAGCCTTGATGATTAGAATGATTAGTATTACAAACAATGTTGACATTAAAATAATTATGAACTTTTAGTTATTAATAATCAAATCTGATGTGTTGTAGATGGTCTCAATGATTCCATTTGTAAGACACAATCACACAAAGGAGGTGATGCGGCAGATCAACTGGCATTAGATTATTTGGAGGGATGAGATTTGAAACAATCCAAGTAAGACCAAACCCGGGCGACGGAATCAGATTGACTTGAAATTTTGACAGCTTATGCTTTTCAGCGTTTCCGGAACTACTACGAAGCTTTGCTGCTTAAGCACGTCCTTTTTTAGGCAAATTTCATCGTTTAGGTCTCGAAGTTGCAGTTTTTGCCATTTTAGAAAAGTTTCTTTTTCGCAATAAATTGAGTTTCCCAATTCCGAATCGACTTCCGTCAATTCTGGAGTGTTTAGGATTCTCAGTAGAATTAGTTTTTGCTTTAATTTCGTTTTTGCCTTTTTTGGTAAATTTCCGTTTTTAAGTCGTTTTCTTGCTTTCCAAGGAATTCGATTAGGTTTAGGATTTGTTTTGCTTTAAATAAAGATGTAGGCCAAATTGGCCATTCAGCTTTTGATTTATAAAATTTTAGAGTTTTTTCTAATTATTCCAATTTTGGTATTCATCGTGAATCAACGAATTGAAGCCTAACTTTCTGATATTTGTGCGCAAATCAACGGAACTTTAGTAGATTGTTTCTAATTGTTTTACGCAGGTTTTTCTCGACAAAGCATCCGCTACATCAGTTGGTATCAAAGCCTGGTTCGTTCGGGACGACATCATCATGCCGCCGAGAAGACTGTAGACCTAGCCATCGAACGTGACCATGTGATACAGTTGGAGCGACAGATGGAGCAATTAAAGGCGCAACTTGCGGTGTCAAGAGCCAACCAAAATCCGTTTCAGGCCTTACATCGTTAGACAAGTAGTGACGAAGTGGAAGGGGATCCACAACCACGACGTCGACAGAGAGCGCCTGTGACTAATGATAGGGTTGTTGACAAGGCTGATGACAGAACTGAAGATGTCAGGCGATAGGAGTCAGGGATGTGGACAGAGGTTCTGAAATTCCGTGGAAGCATGCAGCCAGAAGATTTTCTAGAATGGATTGGAATCGCTGACGAAATTCTGGAATTCAAAAGAGTTCCTGCGAATGAGAGGGTGGCATTGGTGGCCACGAGGTTTCAGGGTAGAACCGAGGTTTGGTGGCAACAATTTAAACTCGCTAGGAATCGCGCAGGAAAACCCAAACTTTCTGACTGGGAGAAGATGAAACGAATGTTGCGTGAAGAGTTTCTACCTCACAATTTTACGAGATTGATGTACCAAATATTACAGAATCTACGTCAAGGCATGAGGTTTGTTGATGAATATACAACCGAGTTCTATGAGTTGTTGGTGCGAAATGATATAGAGGAGACACAGGATCAGTTGGTGTCGCGCTACTGTGGTGGGTTGCATATACAAATCCTTGATATGGTTAATCTTTTTGATCCCGTGACAGTAACTGAGGTGCATCAGAGGGCTTTACAATTGGAGAAGACATTGTCACGAAAATCTGGGAGTGGACCATTCATGAGTTTCGGAAATGGACCTAGAAATCGAAATAGGACAAATATAGGCAGTAGTTCGGGCAAAAATTCTGGGGGACGTACCAGTGCTAGTGGCAGTACAAATTCTATACAACGAAACCCCGCAAGTAACATTCAAACTCCCCAAGCAATGGGCGGATTTCGGTGCTTCGGATATGGAGAAACAGGCCATAGATTGTCAGAATGCTCAAGACCAGCAAAAAAGGTATTATTTATTGATCCTACAGAATTTAATGAGGAAGATACGGAGATAGAGGAAGACCCACCATTAAGTGCAGAAGATATAGCGAATGAGGAAATAGTAGATGGCGATACTGGAATATGTTAATGGTGCGACGCACTTGTTTGGCACCAAGAACTGAATAGGGAGATTGGCTTCGAAATAACATATTTCAGTCTACGTGTACCATTCTGGGTAAGGTGTGTCGATTCGTTATTGATGAGGGAAGTTGTAAGAACATTGTGTCAGCTGAAGCAGTTCGGAAATTAGGGGTGAAGACAGAGAGACATCCAAAACCATATAGGTTAGCGTGGCTGCAAAAGGGAGGAGAAGTAACCGTATCACAACGGGCATTAATCTCGTTTTCCATGGGGTCAAATTATAAAGATCAGATGTGGTGTGATGTAGTGAATATGGATGCATGTCACCTACTGTTAGGGAGGCCATGGCAATATGACAGAAAGGTATTTCATGACGGTTACAAAAATACTTATTCTTTTATCTTTCAGGAAACCAAGATTGTGTTACTACCCAGCAAACCTTCTGAAAAGACAAAAGCACCTGCAGAAAATACCAATTTGCTGTCCTATGCGAAGTTTGAGTTGGAGATGAAAGATCCTGAAGCAGTGTTTGTGTTGGTGGGAAAAGAGGCAAGTGCAGAATGGAAGGTGCCTAAAGCTACAGCCCCTTTAGTTTCGGAATTTGCTGATGTATTTTCGGAAGAATTACCTGAAGGACTTCCACCCCTACGTGATATTCAACATCATATAGATCTAGAGCCATGGGCCATGTTACCAAACAGGCCACATTACCGTATGAGCCCTACGGAATATGAAGAGCTTCGGAAAAAAGTTGAGGAATTATATTCGAAGGGGTATATTCGAGAGAATCCCACCCTTTTAATACCAAAGAAAGATGGAACCTGGAGAATGTGCGTGGATAGTCGTGCAATTAACAAAATCACTGTGAGGTATCGTTTTCCAATCCCAAGACTGGATGATTTGCTAGATCAGTTGAGTGGGGCAAGTGTGTTTACCAAGCTAGACCTGAAGAGTGGGTACCATCAGATTCGAATTCGGCCTGGAGACGAATGGAAAACAGCTTTTAAAACGCGAGAGGGATTGTATGAGTGGCTAGTGATGCCTTTCGGTTTATCAAATGCACCTAGCACCTTCATGAGAGTAATGAACCAAGCCCTTCGACCTTTCATTGGTAAGTTCGTCGTTGTGTATTTTGATTATATCCTAATTTATAGTGCAACCCCCGAAATTCATATTCTGCACATTCGGGGGGTGTTATATGTTCTTCTCAAGGAAAGATTTGTTGCTGCAGCAAAAAAATGTGTTTTTATGACACCAAAGGTACTGTTTTTGGGATATATTATTTCTGGAGAGGGATTACAGGTGGATGAGTCTAAAGTTGAGGCAGTCAAACAGTGGCTCCGACCAAAGACAATTACTGAAGTTCGTAGTTTTCATGGGTTGGCATCATTCTATCGTTAGTTCATTCTACACTTCAGTAGCATTATGGCTCCAGTCACTGAATGTATGAAAGGGAGTAAGTTTCAGTGGACTTGTGAGGCAGAAGAAGGGTTTCTACAAATTAAAAAACAACTGACGACAGCCCCCATTTTAGTATTACCTGATTTTTCCCAACCGTTTGAGTTGCACAGTGACGCTTCCAAGGTGGGCATTGGGGCTGTTCTAAGTCAAGCAGGGAAACCGGTGGCGTATTTTAGTGAGAAATTGACGGGTTCGCGAGTTTGATATAGTACGTATGATATAGAATTCTATGTCATGGTCTAAGCGGTAAAACATTGGCACCATTATTTATTTCACGGAGAATTCATTCTGTACACTGATCATGACTTGTTGCGGCATCTTCATAGCCAGGACAAGATTTCTGCTCGACATGCTTCTTGGTCTGCCTACCTTCAACAGTTTACCTTTGTTCTGAAGCATAAGGCAGGCGTTACGAATCAAGTGGCGGATGCCCTGAGTCGAAGGGTGAATCTGCTAACGACAATGACTGTCCGGGTACCTGGTTTCGACTATTTTCGTGAATTGTTTGATTCTGACCCATATTTCTCTGGTGTAATAGCAGCTGCCCGAACTTGGGAGAATTCTGAGTTTTTGTTGGTGGATGGTTTTCTATTTCGGGGAAATCAACTTTGTATTCCCTGATTGTAGTTTACGTCTGCAAATTATTAAGGAATCGCATGGTGAAGGTCATGTGGGCAGAGATCGTACTCTTCAGCTAGTCAAGGGATCCTATTTTTGGCCAACCATCCGGAAGGAAGTAGAAAAATATGTTGCAAGATGTCGGATTTGTCAGTTATCTAAAGGGAAAGCAACCAATGCAGGCCTTTACATGCCACTACCCATTCCTACCCAACCATGGACGGATTTGAGTATGGATTTTATCTTGGGACTGTCGAGAACTCAGCAAGGGGTTGACTCCATCTATGTGATTGTTGATCGATTTTCCAAAATGGCTCACTTTGTTCCGTGCAAGAAGACTACTGATGCTGTAAAAGTTGCCCAATTGTTTTTTCGAGAGGTGTATCGTCTTCATGGATTACCTACTTCAATCGTTTCTGACCGGGACACTAGATTTCTTAGTCACTTTTGGCGAAGCCTTTGGAAGATGGTCAATACCAGATTAGACTTTAGTAGTGCATATCATCCTCAAACAGATGGGAAGACGGATGTGGTGAATCGAGCTCTGGGAGATTTACTGAGATGTCTGGTAGGGGATAATGTCCGGTCATGGGACCTGAAACTTAGCCAAGCCGAATTTGCTCATAACCATGCAATCAATAGGAGTTCGGGATTCATTCTTTTTCAGGTGGTTTACTCTTTGGTTCCTCGCAGACCACTGGATTTGTTACCATTACCGAACAAGACTAGGATTCATGGGAAAGCGGAAGATTTTGTTCAGGGGTTGCGTGGTGTACATCAGCAAGTGCAAGAAAATCTGTCACAATCATCAGAAAAATATAAGCTGGCCGCTGACAAGAAACGGCGTCATTTGGAGTTTAAAGTGGTTGATTTTGTTTGGGCAGTCCTCACAAAAGACAGGTTTGGTGTGGGAGATTATAACAAACTGGCTGCCAAGAAAATAGGACCAGTTGAAATTGTGGAGAAAATTAATCCAAATGCTTATCGCCTGAAACTTCCCAGCCATATTCGAACTCATGATGTTTTTAATGTCAAGCATTTGATTCCTTTTCATGGCGACTCCTCTGATGATGATACCGTGATAAATTCGAGGACGAATTTTCTCCAACCTAAGGAGAATGATGCGGTAGATCAACTGGCATTAAATTATTTGGAGGGGTGGGATTTGAAACAATCCAAGTAAGACCAAACCCGGGCGACGAAATTAGATTGACTTGAAATTTTGACAGCTGATGCGTTTCGGCGTTTCCGGAACTACTACGTAGCTTTGCTACGTAAGCACGTCCTTTTTTAGGCAAATTCCATCGTTTAGGCCTCGAAGTTGCAGTTTTTGCCATTTTAGGAAAGTTTCTTTTTCGCAATAAATTGAGTTTCCCAATTTCGAATCGACTTCCGTCAATTCTGGAGTGTTTAGGATTCTCAGTAGAATTAGTTTTTGCTTTAATTTCATTTTTGCCTTTTTTGGTAAATTTCCGTTTTTAAGTCGTTTTCTTGCTTTCTAAAGAATTCGATTAGGTTTAGGATTGTTTTGCTTTAAATAAAGATGTAGGCTGAATTGGCCATTCAGCTTTTGATTTATAAAATTTTAGAGTTTTCTCTAATTATTCCAATTTCAGTATTCATCGTGAATCAACGAATTGAAGTCTAACTTTTCGGTATTTGTGCGCAAATCAACGAAACTTTAGTAGGTTGTTTCTAATCGTTTTACGCAGGTTTTTCTCGACAGAGCTTCCGCTACATCAGGAGGGCTTTAGACATTTCACAAAAACATACAAAGTTGTGGTGGATAGCAACAATATTAGCAAGAACAAAGTGTCTTACTATGATAATTTGTGTATAACTCTATGTCTCATTTAATCAATCGACAGTCTTTTTATAAGCCTTACAACCTTAACAAGTTATACCGCTGAAGCTATCTAAGTGACTGCTCTAGTTGTATAGAAATTTTATACATTATAAATTCAACAGCTAGAGAATAATATGCTCCAAGAAGCTATCTGAGTGACTAAAACTAGCAACTAGTTCAAAGACTGTAACTTAATTGAGTGACTCAACAAATCATAAGAAAGGCAAGGATGAATCCTATGCTTCATGTCAATGTAAATAATATCCAAAATACTAAAACAATTTCACAATGTTGGTTCTATCTTAAATGGTCCAAAACCAACAGAAAATTATTGGTGATACACCGATTCCAATTTGACACTAACCAAAAACTATTATGAATACCAACCAATCAAGTGCCAAGTGAATTGATCAAACTAAAACTATACCAGCAACTCAGCAACATATAGTTTATTATGTGAAAAGTGCCCTCAAATTTGTACAGAGCAAAAAAAAAAAAAAAAAAATTACAATAATCTAAAACTACATCTACTTAACCAGTTAATGTACACTAGTCTAAATATATAATTTTCTTTTCAATTAAATCCCTAAGTACATGCAAAAACCCAGTTTAAAGAACAAGAAATAATGAGTACAAATCTCAAATCTCAAATCTCTACAAAAATGACCCAAATCACACTACACACCTAAATCCAATATTTTTGCATCTCTTTTAACAAAAACAACATACATAAATATAACAAGAAAAACAGTAAAACTAGTGTACCTTAGAGATGATGATGATGATCACAATGAAAAATAGAGACCACCAGAGCGCATTAAACTAAAATAAAAATGTTTTGTCTGTAAGGCAAGAGAAAGAAAATGATGGCAGGTATATCAATGCAATTGCACATACAGACAAGTAAATGATTGCAGAAGTCAGGCATTACAAATAAGTAATATTATTGTTATAAATATATCAAAGAGAGCACAAACAGGGAAAAAAAATAAAGCATTTGTAAAAGCATTCAAAACAATATTTATACTTTCTAAAATGCATGAATAAGCTAACAATGCTTAGAGTAAATAAGCTAACAATCCCTCTAACTTTACCATTCAACATATAGCTATCAAAAAGTACAAACGATAGTATTTGTATCAAGAAGCAATAAAACCCATAAAAAGATAGAGATTGAATGAATAATAAATAAATAAATATAAAGGCCCATACTTGAGAGATATTTGGTTCATATAAATTCTGGGTTTCACCGAATAGCTGAAGTAGAAGAGAAAACACCCTAAAACACTGGCTCATTCTAAAACATTCAAAACATATTTTTACTTTCTAAAAAGTATGAATATTACACACACAAGCTTCAAATAAGTAAAGGAAGACAGAGAGAATTAATTTACCTTGAGAGAAAGTGTGTAATATAAGGTGCAGCCGATGTTTTTGGTTTTATTAAAAAAAAAAGTAGCTAGGGTTTTTGGCTGAGGAGGAGGCCGATGTCTCACAGTGGAAAAAGGTGCGGCCTATGAGTAATTGAAAGAGTGTCTCCGAAGTCGGCGTCTTCTCTAGAGTCCCTTTGGTCTCAAAGCACGATTTCTTCACTTCCCTTCATTTGTTTTCTTTTTTTTTTTTTTTTTTTTGGGGGGGTGGGACTTGCATAAATGGTCACTCTCGGTTTTCAAAAACCAAAAATAGCCCATGATTGAAAATTTTGTGGTTTTATTCCTTTTACAATTGATTTTACCAAACTACCCTTTAAAATTGTTTTTTGTCATTTACCTCATTTAATACATCATTTACTAAATCACCCTTCTGGGGGGGACTTGCATAGATGGGGGGCACTCTCAGTTTTCACAAAATGAAAAGACAAAAAAATTTCAAAAAAAAAAAGACACCCCTCCAGACACCTCTCCAACGGGAAGACGAGACCAGAGGCAGGACGAAATCTTCTAGAGAGAGGCGCACCTTTGAAGTCCAGCGAAATCGTTCTGGTGGCAATACAGTGTGCACCTTGCTGTATCAAGAAGAGATCTCCAAGTAATATTTCTTCTGTAACTAATTATTATTATATATAAAGGTAAGGGAGAGAAGACTTACTGGTGACCGTATTGAATGTGTTGGCTGCTCTTTTATTGCTCCAGTGGTTTCTCTCTTCTCGCAACAGCCTTTCTTCACATCAGCTCTCTTCAGGTCTGCTCATTTGTACAGAATCTTTCTCTATTCGAAATTTACTAGTTTTTTTCTCAGTTTTTCGCTAAAAGGACTGGAATTATCATCTGGGTTTTAGATGATTCTGTTGTTTATGGTATAATTGATGAAAATGGTGATCGTCTTTTCGGTTAGGTTTTGGGTTTTTTTTGGCTATTGGATAGTTATGTTGGTTATGATGAAACAATCATTGATTCTTATGTTTTTTTAATAATCTAGGATTGAACAGAATTAGTCAATTAGAATACAGATGTGGGTTTTTTGGTGATTGAATGAGTGATCCATTTATGTTTTGATGGATTCTGGAATTGAATGGATTTTTATGTTGTATCAACAATCTATTGTAATTATTGTGCAACTATGTGGAAGGTTTCTATGGTGGTGTCTTACAATATGGATTTGGTTTAGAATGTAATGTTGAAGAATTTAGCCGATGTTGAGGAAATAAATCATATGAATATGATTGTGTTGTCTACTAATTTTATAACCAAAGTGCGTTGTGTGTTTTTAGCATTAAATTTTGGAAGGGATTTTTTACAGTCTAATTATTCAATTGGAAGCTAAGGTTTTTCAATTGGAAGAAAAATTGGCTACTGATGATGACAGTGAGAATCTCTCTGATGATCTAAGTGAAGAGCTACAAATATTAGATTCAGCAAAACAGTTCAATTTTTTTTAGTGTTAATTTGGACAAAAATATTTTTACTTTCACAGTTGTGTTTGTTTGTTATACGTGCAATGTGATATCATATCACCCCCTATCTAATTTGTGACAAATTTAGGGTTTTATGAGAAGTTAAATATCAGTTGTGTTGTATAAACCATGATTTGTATTATTATTCTGCTAGGAATTTGCAGCTAAACTAAAGGAAATTCTCTCTGTGAACTGGGAACTTGGCGATGTGCTATCCCATTCAGAACTCATCCAGTATGTTTCGTTTAGCTTTTTTCCGCATTTACTCATCGACTTGTTTTATCGTCTGTTGAAAATATTAGTAGATATTCCAAGATGCTTAATTGAAGTTCCTATCATTGATGCATGAATTCATTCAACTTTTAAAATTGATTTAGTATAATACTAGGGTGGCAACTGTTAAGTAATTTCTAATCAACTCTTTCTTGGGTTTGAAAATAGCACTTATAAAAAATAAATGATTTTGAGTGTTGAAAGTGAAACTAGCTTCTTGGAGCATATTATTCTCTAGCTGCTGAATTTATAATGTATAAAATTTCTATACAACTGGAGCAGTCACTGTGAAAGGCCCTTCTTCATACAAGTTAAGGGAAGACCAAGACCAGAGCCTAAAAGAAATCTTCTAGAGAGAAGATGCACCTTTCAAGTCTGGCAAAGAAATTATTCCAGTGGCAATAGGGTCTGCACCTTGCTGAATCAAGAAGAAATCTCCAGGTAATATTTCAAGTTCGGTAAGGGTTGTTCTTTGCTTTGCTTTTACGTGCCGTGATCTGTTTTTGTTTGGGTGGTGCTTGTCTTGTTTTTCTTTTGCTATGGTTGTGAGTTGTGTTTTTCTTTATATCATCGTTTCTGTTTTTATTGACATCATATCATCAAATTTGTCATTTGAATTTTCCGATAAAAAGGAATTTTAATTATTTAAATTATTTAAATTACAGCATGATGGCTGTTGGACTCACTCCTAACTTGCACTTTGCTGCTGTCATTTCTTATGCATTTTACTCTTTATGGAACCTCGTTTTGGGTTTTCTTGTCGCAAAACCAAGTATTCCGAGATGGTGGATCTGGTTCTATTACATTTGCCCTGTCGCGTGGACTATGCAGGGTGTCATTACCTCTCAACTTGGTGATGTAGAAACCATAATCAAACAGCCTAGATTTAAAGGCAGCGTAAAAGTGTATCTGGATGTTAATCTTGGCTATGGCTATGTTAATCTTTTAAGATTATTAGTTGGTTTGTTAGGTTGAATAATTTAGGCTTTTAGTGACCTTAGTGGCATTAGTAGCACCGTTGCTCATAGGTAGTGGGTTGCATACCACTTCCTATTATTTCCTTTAATTTCTGCATTGTTGTTTGCATTATCAGTAGTGTAACTTGTTAAGATTGTAAGGCTTATAAAAAGATTGTCGATTGATTAAATGAGACATAAAGTTATACATAAATTATCATAATAAGACACTTTGTTCTTGTTGATATTGTTGCTATCCACCACAACTTTGTTTGTTTTTGTGAAATGTCTAAAGCCCTCCTTTGTGTGATTGTGTCTTACAAATGGAATCATTGAGACCATCTACAACACATCAGATTTGATTATTAATAACTAAAAGTTCATAATTATTTTAATGTCAACATTGTTTGTAATACTAATCATACTAATCATCAAGGCTGATTTCAAGTCTCCTTATTTTGACTCTTCTTTGTTTTGTTTGTAACCAGATGCCTAAGGATCCTTATGAAAAATGATGGCGGTTCCCGGACCACAATAAGTGGGTTCGCTCAAGAATAAACAGTAATAGCAAAGGTCAGATTATTCAAGTTGTTAAAGATGTCCTTAGTAAATGTGGAATGTTAGAAAGGTTTAGGAACGGACCTTTTGGGCATTATTTGGATTTGCCACAACCTGTTGTAGTTCATGGGATGCTTATTTACAACCTCCTTAAAAAGGAGATTATTCATCCGAAGAGAGAGGATGAAACGTGGTTCGGCTTGGGACAAAAGAAGGTTTGTATCGGCAAAGAACAATTTTGTGTATGTAGTGGGTTAAAAATGGGCCCGATACCTGAAGGGTTTATGAACATGAAACAAGATGTAGAGGGTTATTTGTATACAACATATTTCAAACATAGGCCGACACCAGAAGCTTTGGAAAGCATTTTTTCACAAGGGACGGAAGCGGATGGTGAAGACTTGTTAAAGATGGCGTACATCTTAATGGTATGCCAATTCTTTGGCAAAGATGACCAAAGGAGCGCCATACCGGGTTGGTTGATAGCTTTAGCTGATAATGAACAAGCCTTTACAAATTTTTCGTGGGGAACATATATCTTCAGTATGACACTGTTTTGGCTCGATTGTTCAACCGAGAAAGGACTCTCAAGACTAAGAGGGGAAAAAAAAAAAGGCAAAAGGAATGGGGAAAAGGAAACTCAAAGAAGAAGATGAAGAAGAAATAGAAGAAATAAATGAAGAAGACAATGAAAAAGATTATGATGAAGATGAAGATGAACATAATGAAGCAAAAGGAAAGAAAGGCAAAAATAAAGGAAAGCAAACGGCGGATGTAGTGCCGAAAAAGAAGAAGAATGGGGAAAAGACTTTTACATATAACGTACACGGATTTGCTCTAGCATTTCAGGTATGAGTATCATATTTTATAGTCCTTTCAACAATACAAACAATATTTGTGTAAAAAAAAAAATAACATTGTTTGATTTTTGGAATTGTATAGGAATGGGCCATTGAGACTATACCTCGGTTGGCAAATCTCATCGGTACACGAATTGGCTTGGGGTTTCCAAGGATAAAGAATTGGGATTTCAATAAAAAGGCCGTACGTATCAAAAGCAAGCTCACATCAGGGGGGGTGTGTATTTCATTAATTTTTCTCTTGTATTTTGTTTCTTCTCTCTTGTATATCGAAAGCTATAACTTTGCTTGTTCCCTAAATGTAGATTTCGTTGTTTAAATGGGAAGTTGACCCGAAGGAAATGGAGACCGATTACTACAAGTCATTGGACCCAGACTATGTGTGTGGAAAACTACTACACAAGGGGAAGGTAGTGGAGGTTAAAGATGTAATTGATGACGAAGAGGATGTTGGTTCTGATGAGGAGCGAGATGAGAAATTGGAAGATCCCACAAATATCAATGATGGAGATGCTGCTTTTTCCAACCACCAAAAAACAACATCAGTCATGAGATCTTCAAACTCAATATCAGAACCCCCAGCTAAGAAGCAGCTCTTCCCCTCTAAAGGAGTGGATCAAACTCCTAAGGTATAACCTCCGTTTAGTGTTTTCTTACCAATTAAATTTATTGTGTCTTACCAACTAAATTTATTGTATCTTACATGTGATATATTTTATTTTTGAAACTTACAAATTTTGTGATTTGCAGTCTAAAATTCAAACTTCAGTGCCGTCCAATATCGCTGAACTCTATTTAGCTATGGTTGTACTAATTAAGGAAAGCGAAGAACGGATGACTGCTTTATGTAGAGCAGAATTGAAGGAAAGCGAAGAACGGATGACTGCTTTCTGTAGAGCAAAATTTATAAGTATTAGAGAAGAATTGATGGTGTTACACAACAAGGTTGGAGATACACCTGTGGTGGCGGCTAAACAACATATACATCCATCAAGCAACATCGGATCCGGTGAAAAATCACCATCTGAAAGATATGGTAAGAGTATACAGTCAGAAGTTACAAAGAGTGAAATGCCTAATGTTCTAGCCGACACCGGAGGCGATGTCAAACTAGATGAGAGTGACCTTCCAGTCGAAATTTTCGATGCCAAACTAGACGACACGGATGTTCTGGTCGAGGGTTCAGGAGAAGATTCAGCACAAGATCTTGATGCCGGTGTGGCCAAGACAGCTTTGAATGCCAAAATGGACGCGAATGTCGTTTCAAACACGGTGGCTCAAGTACGTTTTGTAATAAATTGATATAAATATATTATATAATATTGATATTATTATGGATTACAATCTAGCTCCAATAGTAAAGAGTGGGTGACTTGGTTTTTCAATTTATCCACCAAAAGGGAAAAAAATAAATTGGAAAGTTAATAATTCCAATATTTTTCCTATGAGTTTATGGTTTATTTTTGAAAGTATACTTAGCTTTTAGCTTTTATAAACTTTGTTTTTTATTCCCTTATAATGGATGAGTTTATGGTTCTTGGACACAGCCAAACTCTGTCATTTTGGCCATAACTCCTGCCAACCAAGGTCTGGCAACATCTGGTGCTATCAAGCTCTCTAGAGAAGTTAACCCAGCTGGTACACTCTCTTTTCATTTTTTCTAGTTATGTAGGTCATTCAATTCAACAGTTTGATGTGTGCATTTCTGTAACTACTATGATACCCTTATCTTTACTTTAGAGGCTATATGTTTTTTTTCCCAGCTGACAAGACATTTGGTGTGTTGACAAAGGTTGATTTGATGGACAAGGGAACAAATGCTTTGGATGTAAGTTTTCTTATTTGAATGTCTAAATTATGAAAATGCATTCAACCTACAGTCATAGCTGGAAAAAGAGGCCATATTGAAGTTTATTGCTACATTAATTCTAGTAGGATATGTTATATGCTTAGGATACAATACAAATACCCATGTAAGAAATGTCTTGGCTGTAACAATGGATATGGCAAGTTATAGGATGTTTGTCTGCAACTTTAAGTCATTCAATAATTATATAAAGTGTTTTCAAAAAATTAGTAAATGCACAATATGGGTACCTACGGAGTTGTGCACTTGTGCTTTTGTTATCATAACATGAATGCTAAGATATCACTCTAAAATGAATATGTGGTATTCAAATGGAAATTTTTTACCTGTGATTGTGATCTTTTCAAGTTTTATTTGTACTGTGAAATCACTCACCATTGTCTAGTAACAACAGTGCCTTAATATTAATTAACGAAATGCATTTTAAGGAGAAATTTTGCTTTCCTTGCATGTAAAATATCACTCTGAGAAGCTATATGCTAAGCATTTGAAATGCATCATAGATATGCACAAATGAGGAATTCCTATCACTAATGGCAAGCCGAGCTTTGATATCTCCTTGTTTGTAGACCCATTCAGTAGCACCAAGAATAAATGGTAGTTGGATCATGTGCATCATGTCATAGTTAACAACATCATATATCTTCACAGATCGATCACTTAAAACATTTAACATTTAATGCTTTAATAATTTATTCTATGGTTTACAAGTATTAAAAGAATTTTTCCTATTGTTATCATTGGTGCAGGTATCAGCTGAATATGTGTTATTCAACCCATCTGAAATGGATGAGATCAACAATTTCGTTCTGCTTGCCACACAGCAGCATGTACCACAGTCAAAGGTTCAAGTTCAGGGAATAGCTGTCGACGATTACCCATCTCCTGCAGTGAACATATTGGTTCCCAGCAGTGATGATAGTGTGACAGCTCTTGACAAGGCTGACCCTAATGTTCAATACAAGGATCAAGATAAGATTAGGGTTCGAAAGCGATCAAGGTATCTTGGGAGCCCATGGACTGATCCAATGCCCAAAAAGATAAAAAAGAAATCAAATCAGCCGGAGGAACTATCAACTCAGGCTGAATCTAATTATATTAAATTCGCGTCTTTTCTGACCGGCAAAGACCGAACTAAGTAATAGTCCCCTCATCGTCTCCTTTATATTGGTATTTTAACGTGTGAAATTTTGTTCCCAATATAAAGTTTAACCATAAATTAATAACAGGGTATATGTCGGGCAAATGCAACAGCATATGTTTCCTACAGACTTCAAGCAGATGGCGGACAAGAACGAATGGATATAGAACTTGGTAAAAAAAAATTATTGTTTCTCTCTGGTTTTAATAAGGATTTATGTCACTAGTTAACTAATGTCCATCATTCGATATACAAAGCACATTGACAGCTACATGGATATTTTGTGGAGGAGGCGTTGACAGTAAATGTTAACTACTTGCAGAATATCACATTTTCCACGTGCACGTTTTTCGTAAGTTCATCACTTTATTCCGAGCAATAAGTTACTTTGAATCATTGTAACATCGAAATAATTTTACTCAAATCATTATACAGGTCTAATTGAAAAATGCATAAATGGAGAGAATAAAAATTGAAAGGGCAGTAAAAAAAGTTGAGAGGGCCACGCTGGAAACAGAAAATGAGGCGATTCAAAAGGGCAGAAAGAAGATATCGCCTGCTCCTCAGATTTTAGAAGTTTGGGATGAATACCCGAAGTTTTTACCTTTAGAATTCGAGCCCGAAGAACATTGTTTACCTTATGTTCGTGGTGATGATTCTTTATATAACCAGCCTTGGTGGACAATGGAATCGGTAAGTACCTGATAGAACTAGCCTTGACTTATTGTATTTTTAGAATTGGTGACTTCAAAAGAAAATTGTTGAGGATGAAGAATGATAGAATCTAAAACAAATACTTGGAAGCCCGACGTAGTTGTTTTGTTTTATAGAGTCTAACTAGAATTCTTTTTAGTCATAACCTTTGTATTGTGTATACAGGTGTTGATACCATGCAACACCGGTGGCCACTGGGTTCTTTGCCAAGTACTTCTAAAAGAAGGAAATGTAAATCTATTTGATTCAATGTGGGGCCACAACGAAAAAAATTACAGGTTAAGAGAAATTAGTTGCCTTCTTTATCTGTTGCCCTCCATTTTGCACCGAGCAGGTTACTATGAAGAATTGGGAATCAAACCGAGAAATAATGCATTCTTGGCAGAAAATATCAACAAAAATTTTATTCCGCAGCAGGATGACGGGTATAGGTTTTTGATTACTAGTACTGACACAATTTCTTCATTTTGAATCATTTATATTTATTTTTATCCATTAATATGCTGCAGTATAAGTTGCGGTGCGTTCATGCTTAAGTATGCAGAACTTATACTCTCTGGCACCTCTCTACCGTGGACTAACAAATTTGGACAAAATGATATACCTGCCATTCGTGAGGCAATGGCATTGGATTTGTTTATAAATGGAGTTATAGAAGAGAAGTTATAGAATAGGAATGTGGTTCTGATATTGATTAACCATATGGTGGATTTTAATTAATTAAACTCTTAGTGGGGAAATTTCATTTTGAGCCCGGTAAACAATCTTTTAAGCCTAGGATTTAATCTTTTGAGCCTAGGATTTTGTACATGCATCGACTAAGGATTTTTGTAAATAGATATTTTGGGCCCGGATCTAAAATCTTCTGAGCCCGGATAATAATCTTTTGAGCTCAGTATTCTGCATGTGTTGAATAGTAATTTTTTTATAATTTTTATTAACGTCGTGGATCATGCTTTGTATATATATTTCTATGTAATGCCCTTATTTTGGATAATATCTTCTAATTTATTTAGACTCTAAATGTGAGTATTTCATTTTAAGCCCGGATCTTAATCATTTAAGCCCGGTAATCAATATTTTGAGATTGGAAATTAATCTTCTAAGCCCGATATTCTGCATATGTGTTATTATTATTATTATTATTATTATTATTATTATTATTATTATTATTATTGCTATTTTGAGCACACCAAAATTATTATTTGGGGTATTTAATACAGCTGTAGCCCACTATCATCTAATACCTAGATCTCTATTAAAGACCACCCAAAAAGTCATATTATCATTATTTCTCTTTTCTCATCCCTCTCAACCCTCCATTTTCACTGTCAACTTCACCTCTCCTACTTGCCAGATCTGCAGGTGTTCTACTTCATTCTTTCAAAAAAAATTAATTTTGCATTCAAATCTTCATCTCTACATTTATACATCTCTTCTACAACCTACATTTTCTATTGAATTAGGAGAGAATGGAAAACCCTTGAGTGTTATTTGACTTCATTCCTTATTTTGGATAATGTCTCCTAATTGAATCAAACTCTGTATGTGGGTATTTAATTTTAGGCTCAGAACTTAACCTTTTCAGCCTGGATCTTAATATTTTGAGCCTGGAGAATGATCTTTTGAGCCCAGTATTCTGTATACATGTTGAATATATATTTACTTAATATTGTACTGTATCATGCTTTTTTTATATATTTGTGATTTATGTCCTTTTTTTAATTGTTTTTTTGTTGAATTAGGAGAGAATGGCGAACCCTAGAGTGTTCTTTGACCTAAATATCGACGGACATCCGACTGGTAGACTTGTGATCGAGCTCTTCGCTAATAGTGTCCCGATAACAGCAGAAAACTTTCGGGCTCTCTGTATCGGTGAGAAAGGAATCGGTATGATCGGGAAGCCACTCCACTATAAGGGAACAACCTTCCACCGCGTAAAACCCGGGTTCATGTTCCATGGTGGAGACATCATTGACGGAAATGGAACCGGAGGTGAGTCCATCTATGGCGTTAGTTTCACAAACGAAAACTTCGTAAACCAGCACACCGGTCCAGGGATCCTCTCCATGGCCAATACCGGCCCAGGAAAAAACAGCTCCCAATTCTTCATCTGTGCCGCCAAGATAGAGTGGCTCGATGGCAAGCATGTCGTCGTTGGTCAGGTCATTAAGGGATTTGATGTAATGAAAGCGGTCGAAAAGGTAGGCTCCAGATCCGGCATGACATCCAAGCCCGTAATGGTCGCCAATTGCGGTTAATTATCTTGAAATATTGTAACGTTTAAAATAAACTTTCAATGAAATATTTATTATTATTATAATTATAGTTGATCATGCTTATTATGGATAACATCACCTAATAAAATCAATTAAATAGATTCGGGTGTTTATCCTAAAAAATTAATTTTATTATTATTATTATTATTATTATTATTATTATTATTATTATTATTATTATTATGGATCATGCTTGTTTATATATATATAGGTTAAAGTGGGTCCCAAAAATGGTGAAAAACAAGCGGTGACAGTCATCTCGGGATACGTCTCGCTATTCGTTTCGACGAAACGTTTTACGAAACGATTCATGAAGAGACTCGCGGTACACAATTTTGCCTAACGCGGTTCGCTTTGACAAACTAAACCGCAAAAGTTGGCAGCAGATTTTGGTCTTCCATTTCGCGGTACGTCTTGCTATACGCTTCAACGAGATGAACAGCGAAAGTTGGCAGCTGATTTTGTCTTCAATATCGCGGTACGTGTCACTATGCGCTTCGATGAGATGTTTAACGAAAGTTGGCTGTGGATCATGTCTTCAATCTCGCGGTACGTCTTGATATACGCTTCAACGAACTAAACCGCAAAAGTTGGCAGCTGATTTTGGTCTTCCATTTCCCAGTTCGTCTTGCTATACGCTTCAACGAGATGAACTGCGAAAGTTAGCAGCTGATTTTGTCTTCAATATTGCGGTACGTGTCGCTATACGCTTCGACGAGATGTTTAACGAAAGTTGGCAGTGGATCATGTCTTAAATCTCGCGGTACGTCTTGATATACGCTTCAACGAACTAAACCGCGAAAGTTGGCAGCTGATTTTGGTCTTCCATTTCGCGGTACGTCTTGCTATACACTTCAACGAGATGAACCGCGAAAGTTGGCAGCTGATTTTGTCTTCAATATCGCGGTACGTCTCGCTATACGCTTTGACGAGATGTCTAACGAAAACCCCTTTTTTTGCTTGAAAGCCCCTGAAATCATGCGTAGAGTCCTTCTAAACCAAAATAATCTACAAATACATTATTTAAACATAAAAACATGGTAATATCAAGGAAATTAACAATTAACAAGCTTTTTTTTACACATTTTAGCTTTTAAACGTTTTACTGACTTTTTACAAATTAACAAGCTTATATACATTGATATACTCTATCTGTCACGCATTTTGCGTTATTTTTTATTTTATTATTTTTAACTATATACACAATTGACGTACACTTTTTTACTGGCTCATCCCACTAAAAAATTTACTTGAGCACCTTTTTATTCATTTCTATACATGATCATAGCAAAAGGGTTGGTAATGTGTTTTAGGATATTTGTGGTGGAGTGTGATATTGGGTATGCCATTTGTACTTGGTCAATTAAGCACATGGTTATGGGATGTGTTTAGGCCATTTGAACGGTTACAAATATGCCTACTTCATCTCTAAAGGCTTGGGACAAGCGAAAACCAAACCACAGTAAAACTGAACACAAGCTCAAAAGTGTTTAATTAAAATTAGTTTTTCCTAGATTGCCAAATTGATAAGTGTATTATGAGGCCAACAGAAAATTTCACTCAAGTGAAGCAATATAGGCTCTGAAAACGCGCACGGGTAGTCTCCACTAATGGTCTAAACTTCTTAAGCACGCTACCCTCTTAACTGGGACACTAACGAGTCCGGTAGGATGTGTGAAAGCCATGTGGTGTAACTTTGGCAAGCACAATCCTAGTGACTCAAAACATGCATAAATGTCTGTACTAATCCGACCCAATAGCATCTCAAACGAGAAGAATAAACTGCTCAAAATTTGACTCGAAAGGCATAAATAATTACACACAAAAGTTGCACCAAAATGATTTAGCATAGGAAAAAGTAAAAAAATTTTAAAAAATTTTACAATTTCACATGGCAAAAGAAATAAACCAACTAAACCGAAACGGTTGTACCCCCAATCCGAAACCAACATTGTCCACAATGTTTTAACATTTGATTCAGAAATTGGACAAAGAAAGTTAAGAAAGGGAAAAGCATAAAAAACATCCTAATTCCTGATAAAATAAAGCATGGCAAAAACTGAACTGAAGTATCCACAAGTAATTACATCGAAACAGCTAAACAGTTCAGTTTTTGAAAGACTAAAATAAAAGCAATAGATGACAAAAAGTAAAATGCATGCTATGCGCTATTCTGCCTCGACGCTGGCACCTTGCCCTTGTCGAAACAGTCTGCCTCATCCTCTGCTCTCTTCTTTTCCGCCTCTTCAGTGGCCCTCTGAGCAACATGCGCTTCCGAAATGGAAATACTTGACGTCGACCCAGCTGCTCTCCTGAGATAAACAGGCATACGAAGATG
Source organism: Acer negundo (assembly GCA_035582765.1). Lineage (NCBI taxonomy): Eukaryota > Viridiplantae > Streptophyta > Magnoliopsida > Sapindales > Sapindaceae > Acer > Acer negundo. The sequence continues at coordinate 15,079,636 of CM069234.1, forward strand.
CCTTCTGATCTCGTCCTCAAAAGAGTCCATCCTGGAATGGAGTGACTGAATTGCATTCAAAATTTGGTCCAGCTTGGATCGCCCTGAATCTGCCTCGTAATCAACATCCTCCTCATCAGACTCTGGATCCAAGCCCTCAAAATCATACTCGGCCTCTTGGTCGGACCCGACTGTCCTCCTTCTCTTTCTGCCCTTTGTCTTGCTAACTACGTCATTCCAAGATCTGTGGTTCAGGTCTTCCATGGGGCTAGATCTCAACTCATCACTGCCTAGCTCTTCAACCCCATCCTTCTGTAGAAAGGCAGTGATAAGTGTTGGAAAAATAATTTGCTTAGGCTTTGCACCTCTCACGAAACTGATCTTCCCGGCTTCTAAAATGGCACCTAATATCACCTGCCCAACATCTATCTTCGTGCCTGTAACGTAGCTATATAGGATGTCCACACGAAACTCTAAAATCGTGGTCCTATGCAGAACTAGCATGAGCGAGTAAGAATTAAACACATTCAAAAATCCCAGCCACTGAGGAAGCTGAGATTGGCTCAACTCTGCTCCCTCCTCAAATCTACCATTTTGCTGGGCCTCTAAGTGCCAGAAGTTGCTCTACTTTTGGCACATCAACACCTTCATATCCTTTGGAAAGGTCCACAAAATTCGGCGTACTAAAATGTGCATTTATCATTTTCGCCGAAATCTTAAACTCATGGTCCCTTACCAAAACTGGCCCACCCTTTTTAACTACATCTGGATCCATATTGGCATAGAACTCTTTAATTAAAGTCATATTTGCCCTTGTTGAAACTCTAATAAAGTTCTGCCATTTCCTTTTTTTCACAATCTCCGCAATTTGGGTATCCTTAAAATCATCAATAACAATCCCCCTTTCAAAAATAGTCTTCATTTTGTTCAACTTCTCCATCCTCCTGGAGTAATCACGATTTTGTATACAAATTGTTGGATCCCTTGAAGCAGACCCCATGGTCCTCTTTCCGGCTGGAGTAGTTTTCTTCTTCACTCCCCTGGTCTTTGCCATTTCCACTGTGATGCTTCTACTCGGAAAACTAACCACACAAAAATTTTCACCACTCTTAAATATCTAACAATAATCTCAATACTACCGCATCACAACATTTATTCTAAACAAAAACTAATTAAAAACAAAGCATGCTTGTTCCATAAATTTAAAAAAAAAAAAAAAAAAGCACCACAATGCACAAAAGTAAAGTAACATGTAAAACACTGTCAAGAAAAAACAAACAAAATCAAAATTTGCCAACAATCATATATATTCCAGAATTTACACCAAGAAAAAAACTAACAAAAATACTAAAATTTAAAACACAAGTTATAATAATATACAAAAACCACTTGCATTCAATATATATATAGATCAAAATTCGAAATTTCACCAAAAAATCAAAATAAAATTCGAAAATTTCAAAGTGAACCATACAATAACCAAACTCATGGCAATCCATGGCAAAAGAAACGAAATCCATTCGTTTTTCTCTACAATTCATGCTCTCGAAACCCAAGAATTCAATAAAAATAAATTTCATACAAAAACCCTAAATTTTCGGAACCCTAGCTTCTAAAATCTTCAAAAATTCAAGCACAAATTCGTTTCAATCAAGAAGAAGACAGGCTAAGATGTGATTAGATGATGAAATGAAAGAGATTTGGGGAAAATTACATACCTTAAAAGCTTCAAACGATCCTTGAGCGAGAGAGAGAGTTTCGGTTTTGAAGAAGAACAGTGAGTGAGAGAGAAAATTACAAAATTGAAAGAAAATCAACAGTTGGAACAGTGGTGTGACAAACCTTATATACATACACGCAAAACGACATGGTTTTCTAAGGCAGGGGGTGTCGCTCTTCGTGTTTCGCGGTTCACTCTGACGAGATGAACCGCGAATGTTAGCAGCGAATTTGTTTGTAGAAATATTTTGTGGTTCGTCTCGCTATTCGCTTCAACAAAATGAACCGCGAAAGTTGGCAGTGCATCAAAGTTGAATTTCGCTGTTCGAACGCGGTACACCATTTTGCTTGGTGGGGTACACTCTGACGAAAACTGGAAAAATTTCTGAACCACCCTCTTTCTATGTTTTTTTTTTCTTCTTTTCGCAATCCATTCAAATCCAACAACCTCACTTATCTGCAATCTCTCCAAAACTCAAAAAGAAACATCAAAAACAAATGCGAGCCGAAAGGTTCTTACAAAAATAAGTAAATAAAATAAATAAAAAAATACTAAATATTCTATACAAGGCAATACATTCCATACTCTGCTCAAGCTAGTTCATGGAGGTAGATTACCTCCTTAAGATCCTCCTTGCCCTGCTCCTTAAGTAGATTCCGGTGTATATCTTAAAAAAATTAATTTATAATTTATTGCTATAGTTGTTCCTGCTTGTTTATATTTCTTTATGTCATGCCCTTATTCCTGATAACGTCTCCTTCTTTAATTACTATCAAATTATGTGTATTTTTATAAGCTCGGTGTTTTATCGTCTGAGCCCGGGAACCACTGTTGTGAGCCCGGGAGTCAATAATGTAAGCCCGGGAATTATGTGTTCGAATAAATGTTATCTTTACGTCTTCTAAATATGTTTGGCGACACTGCAGGAGTCCTCTTGGATGAGGTGGTCATATTTTGGTGTTGGATAAAACATCCGAAATCGAGTACGTGAGACTAAGTCTAGAACTAGTTAAAATCGTTATGTGTAATGGGTAAACGTCCACTTGTGAAGTAGATTCGGGTGTATATCTTAAAAAAATTAATTTTTAATTTATTACTATAGTTGATCCTGCTTGTTTATATTTCTTTATGTCATGCCCTTATTTCTGATAACGTCTCCTTTTTTAATTACTATCTAATTGTGTGTATTTTTATAAGCCCGGTGTTTTATCGTCTGAGCCCGGGAACCACTGTTGTGAGCCCGGGAGTCAATAATGTAAGCCCGGGAATTATGTGTTTAAATAAATGTTATCTTTACGTATTCTAAATATGTTTGGCGACACCGCAGAAGTCCTCTCACATGAGGTGGCCATATTTTGGTATTGGATAAAACATCCGAAATCGAGTACGTGAGAATAAGTCCACAACTAGTTAAAATCATTATGTGTAATGGGTGAACGTCCACTTGTGAAGTAGATTCGGGTGTATATCTTAAAAAAATTAATTTTTAATTTATTACTATAGTTGATCCTGCTTGTTTATATTTCTTTATGGCATGCCCTTATTCCTGATAACGTCTCCTTTTTTAATTACTATCTAATTGTGTGTATTTTTATTAGCCCGGTGTTTTATCGTCTGAGCCTCTGAGCCCGAGAACCACTGTTGTGAGCCCGGGAGTCAATAATGTAAGCCCGGGAATTATGTGTTCGAATAAATGTTATCTTTACGTCTTCTAAATATGTTTGGCGACACCGCAAGAGTCCTCTCGCATGAGGTGGTCATATCTTGGTGTTGGATAAAACATCTGAAATCGAGTACGTGAGACTAAGTCTACAACTAGTTAAAATCGTTATATGTAATGGGTGAACGTCCACTTGTGAAGTAGATTCGGGTGTATATCTTAAAAAAATTAATTTTTAATTTATTACTATAGTTGATCATGCTTGTTTATATTTCTTTATGTTATGCCCTTATTCCTGATAACGTCTCCTTTTTTAATTACTATCTAATTGTGTGTATTTTTATAAGCTCAGTGTTTTATCATCTGAGCCCGGGAACCACTGTTGTGAGCCCGGGAGTCAATAATGTAAGCCCGGGAATTATGTGTTCGAATAAATGTTATCTTTACGTCTTCTAAATATGTTTGGCGACACCGCAGAAGTCCTCTCGCATGAGGTGGCCATATTTTGGTATTGGATAAAACATCTGAAATCAAGTATGTGAGAATAAGTCCACAACTAGTTAAAATCATTATGTGTAATGGGTGAACGTCCACTTGTGAAGTAGATTCGGGTGTATATCTTAAAAAATTAATTTTTAATTTATTACTATAGTTGATCCTGCTTGTTTATATTTCTTTATGGCATGTCCTTATTACTGATAACGTCTCCTTTTTTAATTACTATATAATTGTGTGTATTTTTATAAGCCCGGTGTTTTATCGTCTGAGCCTGGGAACCACTGTTGTGAGCCCGGGAGTCAATAATGTAAGCCTCAGAATTATGTGTTCGAATAAATGTTATCTTTACGTCTTTTAAATATGTTTGGCGACACCACAGGAGTCCTCTCGCATGAGGTGGTCATATTTTGGTGTTGGATAAAACATCCAAAATCGAGTACGTGAGACTAAGTCCACAACTAATTAAAATCATTATGTGTAATGGGTGAACGTCCACTTGTGAAGTAGATTCGGGTGTATATCTTAAAAAAATTAATTTTTAATTTATTACTATAGTTGATCCTGCTTGTTTATATTTCTTTATGTCATGCCCTTATTCCTGATAACGTCTCCTTTTTTAATTACTATCTAATTGTGTGTATTTTTATAAGCCCGGTGTTTATCGGCTGAGCCCGGGAACCACTGTTGTGAGTCCGGGAGTCAATAATGTAAGCCCGTGAATAATTTGTTCGAATAAATGTTATCTTTACGCCTTCTAAATATGTTTGGCGACACCGCAAGAGTCCTCTCGCATGAGGTGGTCATATCTTGGTGTTGGATAAAACATCCGAAATCGAGTACGTGAGACTAAGTCTACAACTAGTTAAATCGTTATGTGTAATGGGTGAACGTCCACTTGTGAAGTAGATTCGGGTGTATATCTTAAAAAAATTAATTTTTAATTTATTGCTATAGTTGATCATGCTTGTTTATATTTCTTTATGTCATGCCCTTATTCCTAATAATGTCTCCTTTTTTTAATTACTATCTAATTGTGTGTATTTTTATAAGCCCGGTGTTTTATCGTCTGCGCCCGGGAACCACTGTTGTGAGTCCGGGAGTCAATAATGTAAGCCCGGGAATTATTTGTTCGAATAAATTTTATCTTTACGTATTCTAAATATGTTTGGCGACACCGCAGAAGTCCTCTCGCATGAGGTGGTCATATTTTGGTGTTGGATAAAACATCCGAAATCGAGTACGTGAGACTAAGTCCACAACTAGTTAAAATCATTATGTGTAATGGATGAACGTCCACTTATGAAGTAGATTCGGGTGTATATCTTATAAAAATTAATTTTTAATTTATTACTATAGTTGATCCTGCTTGTTTATATTTCTTTATGTCATGCCCTTATTCCTGATAACGTTTCCTTTTTTAATTACTATCTAATTGTGTGTATTTTTATAAGCTCGGTGTTTTATCGTCTGAGCCCGGGAACCACTATTTTGAGCCCGGGAGTTAATAATGTAAGCCCGAGAATAATTTGTTCGAATAAATGTCATCTTTACGTCTTCTAAATATGTTTGGCGACACCGCAAGAGTCCTCTCGCATGAGGTGGTCATATTTTGGTGTTGGATAAAACATCTGAAATAGAGTACGTGAGACTAAGTCTACAACTAGTTAAAATCGTTATGTGTAATGGGTGAACGTCCACTTGTGAAGTAGATTCGGGTGTATATCTTAAAAAAATTAATTTTTAATTTATTACTATAGTTGATCCTGCTTGTTTTTATTTCTTTATGTCATGCCATTATTCCTGATAACGTCTCCTTTTTTAATTACTATCTAATTGTGTGTATTTTTATAAGCCCGGTGTTTTATAGTCTGAGCCCGGGAACCACTGTTGTGAGCCCGGGAGTCAATAATGTAAGCCCGGGAATAATTTGTTCGAATAAATGTTATCTTTACGTCTTCTAAATATGTTTGGCGACACCGCAAGAGTCCTCTCGCATGAGGTGGTCATATTTTTGTGTTGGATAAAACATCCGAAATCGAGTACGTGAGACTAAGTCTACAACTAGTTAAAATCGTTATGTGTAATGGGTGAACGTCCACTTGTGAAGTAGATTCGGGTGTATATCTTAAAAAAATTAATTTTTAATTTATTACTATAGTTGATCCTGCTTGTTTATATTTCTTTATGTCATGCCTTATTCCTGATAACGTCTCCTTATTTAATTACTATCTAATAGGGTGTATTTTTATAAACCCGGTTTTTCGTCTTATCCCGGGAATCACTTTTATGAGCCCGGGAGTCAATATTGTAAGCCCAGGAATTATGTTTTTCAGAAAGCATATATACCAAGTTTTTACATACAACACCACCACTAATATTCGCAACCAGTTTGCAAATGTATTCAAGAAAACATAAATACTAAGTTTTCACATATAACACCACCACAAATATTCGCAAAAGCCTGTTTGCAAATGTATTCCAAAAAACATAAATTCTAAATTTTCACATACAACACAACACCACAAATATTCACAACCACCTGTTTGGAAGAAAACATAATTACCAAGTTTTCACATACAACACAACATCACAAATATTTGCCACCACCTGTTTTCCAACATATTGCAGAAAACATGTATACCAAGTTTTCTCATTCAACACAACACCACAAATATTCGTAGCCACCTGTTTGCAAATATATTCCAGAAAACATAAATACCAAGCTTTCACATCCAACATAACACCCTAAGAACATAATCAGTTATAATGTATGCATAAAAAAAAACTTAAACTAAATATATCCCACAAATGGATATTAATGTGCTACAAATAGTAATGACAAATACTCAAATTAATCGTCCAAGATGATTTTTTCAAAATATACCTAGGAGTCACTGATTTCATCGTCTATGTCATTCGAACTGGTGTTGGGTGGTGCATCTGGGCACTTCGGTCTATTATGTCCTTCTTTTTTGCAAATGCTGCAAGCACATGCTTTTTTTACTGGTTTGCTTGTGCTAGATGTTGGGTTTTGATAGCTTCTTTTGTTGTGGCCTTTGTTATGACAATTCGAACACTGTTTTTGCTTTCGAAACTCTCCAGCAAATGGTGTCCTTGACTTCTTTGGTCTTCCTATCAAACGCTTTTTCTTCCATGGCAATACAATGCGATCACGAATTTCATCAGGAATGTTCCATGTTTCTGGTCTTGGAACAGGGTTCACAGGCATGCTGTAAGCATGTTTCAGCCATCCCGTGGTGTAAAAGTCAGAACACAATACGTTTATGGGCATACCTTTCAACCTAGTACAAAGCACACAAATAAACATATAATAAAATCAAATTAACAAATTAAATAAAAGTATACAATATATATATATATATGCTGATGGAATATATATTGTACTACGTACAGTACTGTCTTTATGGGCTATATATTGTACTACGTACAATACTGTCTATTTAACTTATATCTTAAGGTTTGTTTTTGATATAAAAGTTCACTCTTTTTTATTCACTGTATTGCATCACTATTGCATCACATAAAAGTTCACTATTGATGATACAGATCATATATATATGGAGAGAGTGGAAATGATGGAAATATATTCCAGAAAACATGTTTGCAAATATATAATAAACATATAATAAAATCACATTAACAAATTAAATAAAAGTATAAAACACACGAAGAACGTAAAACATACCTAGCAACCGCCATGACATGAATACACGATAACTCATCTAGATCCCATTGACGACATGAGCAGAAACGTTGTTCCAAGTCAAAAATTGCGGGCATCCATTTGTCGTCTACCTTGAATCTAGTGCAATCAATAGGGTGAACCTCACATCGTTGCGACTGTAATACCCTCTGTTTAATGTGATTGTCCGCATACTGAGTCAAATAAGTAGACATTTCACGTGCATTTGTCCGACGGTCATGGAACCATCTTTGCAACAAATCTCGGATGAATTCAGCAATAGATGCGATAGGTAACTTCCGGATTGCAAGCAAACAAGAATTCATTGACTCGGCAATGTTGGTAGTCATCATTTTGTACCTCCATTTAGGGCTACGTACACGTGAAATTTTCTCTAACCCAATCTCTAGGAGATTATCGTAGCACTTACGATGTATGTCTTTCAACTCAGCCATTTCACATTCGAATTCCTCAATACAATATGTATAAGTGGCACGGTAGTAAAGCTTAATCACATCATCCCGTTGCTTGCACATTTTCCTTAGATTTTGTGCCAAGTGGTATGCACAAAACCCATGTGCTGCATCGGGGAAAATTTCTGCCATCCCTCCAATGATACCCGTGTGCCGATCTGAAACTATCATCACGCGTTTGGGATCCACTATCACATTGTGTAGTTGCCTTAAGAACCATGTCCATGACTCGGTGCATTCAGAATTTGCAAACCCAAATGCCAAAGGGTATATCATCTCATTTCCGTCCTTGCATGCCGCAACTAACAAAACACCCCTGGTCTTACACTTTAAGTGGGTAGCATCAATGGCGATAACTAGCCTAATAACTTCATTAAATCCCGCTATAGAAGCCCCGAGTGACATGAATCCATATGTGAACCGATTTTCCGAGTTAGTGTCGATCTTAGTTACGGTCCTAGGGTTGGATTGTTTCAAAATGTAAAAGAATTCTGGCAACCTTTTAAAGAACTCCCACGGATCTCCAAATACCGTATTCAAAGCGTGGTTCTTTAACCTGTAGGCTTTATTGTACTTGAGATTAATGTCGTGCCGCTCCCTCACTTCAGTCATAATATCTATAAGACGGATGTTGCATCTTGGATCAGACAATTTTCTTGCAAACATTTCCCCTATTACCATGGAACTTACCTGACTGAACTGCATGTTATAGTTGTCATCATTAGTACATGTGTGCTCCTTAACGAGAGACTTAACATGCCAGTAAGTCCCATTTTTCAGCTTCCCTACTCGAACAACCCATTCACAATTACTATTTCTACATGTTGCGGCGAATCTTGTCTTCGTTGATCGCTTAACCTTCAACTCAAACCTCTGTGTCAGTGCATAATTCTCTATATAATGCTTCATCGTTTTCTTGTCCTTGAAAATCTGTCCTTTGTATATTGGACCTTGGTCTCCGTCTTCAAAAAATTCCTTTGATCTAACGGGTTGAATTGAGTACAATTCTGACCCCGGTATTTTCCACCGTGATGCCATAGAAGGTATAGAACTGTTGGCTGTTCCACTAGCCCCTGGTTCTTCTCTCTCACCTGTTGCCACTTGACCATCACATTGAGCAACTTTCGAAAAATCTTTAGGATCATCACTAGTATAACCACAGATACCATACTCATCCCCCCTATCGGCGGTTTCACAAACATCCCTATCATCTACCTTTGCCTTCTTGTTAGTTGATGCTGGAGTCCCATGATCACTCTCCCTTGATGTAAATATAGGTGAAGTCATAGACCCAACCGGGTGGTTGCTACCACTCACTGATCTGTAGTGTGGGATATCAACTAGGGAGTGTTGCTCAATGGGTTTAAAAGGAGATGGTGTACATGATACATTGATTGTTGTATGTGTTGCTTTTGTTGAAGTTCGAAATACATTTTCAATTGCCGCTGCCGGTACAGAATTATCGACCACTTCTACATGAACTTTATGCCAATCCGATTGCTTTTGAGAAAGCACACAATTTAGATCATCGTCAGTTGTAATAGATAATGTAAATCTCCCAGTCTCCATTTTAAGCTGTGAACTTATCTTCAGGGAAAATATGTCGCTGCTGACCCCAATCCGGTGGTATATCCTTTCCAACAATTCACTGTATATTTCTTGAGCCTTATTGGTTAGACAACATGCAAAAGAAATCGGACCGATGAACTGGTTATCCTTCCGATATCCACCGCAGTGCACTACCAGGCCAGCAATCGTATCCGTAGACCCTGAAAAATAGTATTACACTCATTCAGATAATGAAACAGTATATACATATTAACAAAATTGAATGTTGATTTAAACAATACAGAACATGTCAGTAATTTGTTCAACAATGATGAAGAAAGGTAATTTGTATACAATATAGGATATTTGGATTTGGTTTCAAATTACGATCCCCTACGAAAATAGATATGTGCAGCTGCCTATCAAACCATGTCACAGAAAAGCATGTTTTCAAGGATAAACAAACATCAAAGAATGGGTAGGTATATTTGTTGCAAAATGAAATGTAAAATGCAGAAGTCTTATATGAACAAATTCAATTCAACAACATGCACATAATAAAACATTCCAAACCTAGAAATACAAGAATAAACTGCAGTCATGAGGACCTAACTAAGGGGGGAAACAAAAAGATAACAAAAAATGACAAAGAAGTGATGGTATATATCTCATCTTAGTACAACATAAAGAGAACTCAAGATCCATCTATGCACATAAAGCAATTTCTGTCCATGACACAAAGAAGGTTTCTAATGAATCCAAGAATTTAAAAGCAGGAACATACCTTTTGTCAAACCTAGTTTTTAAAAACATAGTTTATTTTGTCAAGTGCATTTCGTTGAAGACTTGAAGTTAACAAATAGGGTTAAAATTATGATTTCATTTATTTGAATAAAATGAATTTTAAAAATTGTACTGGAGGCTAGTTCATTACATTTCATTCTTGTGAAGTAGATTCGGGTGTCTATACTAAAAAATTAATTATGAAATATTGTTATAGTGGATCAGATGGTCAGAATAAGAAAGGGATAAAAACACACAAGGGACATACAGAGAAGCCAATCAAATTTAATTGAAATTAGGAACAAAATGAGCCCCCACTTGACACAAAAACATAGATGGTACAGAACTCTATCATCATCTGACTTAACACTGGATATCTCACAAATTTCCACTACTGATTCCAAAAAATTTCAAATGAAAAAATCTACAGCCATGGGTATGTGATTTGAATAAAAAGTATACTTACCAAAACTGACAGTAATGCTGAAGTACTTTGTATTCTCAGTAATATGCTTTGATAGTGCCAATGATCCTATCAGGAAGCTGAGCACAAATCCTGTCCCTTTTGACTGCAAAAGCAAACACAAAGCATTAATAATATGATTTGTTTATAAAATTGTAGTAATAACCATAAACGTCCACCTATTTAACAACACCTGAGAATAGTGTAGCTGACGTCCAGGATGACCAGGGAGACCAGCGTAGTTAACTTTCTTCACTCATGGATGAGAAGCAAGGAACTCGGCAATTTTTTGTGCATTCTCCTATAAAGGATGCAACAGTATCAGTATCAGTTTTTTTTTCCTCATTTTCATTTTATGAGCTAAATTAAATAACCCGTGATAGTCATAACTCATTCCCATTGGTAAATATCAAAATTAAAAACATTAATGATTTTTTAAAAAAACATAAACACCCTATACCAACAACTGCACCTCATAAGGAGTAATATTTTAAGTTGAAGACTGTATAAGCTAGGAAGGGTATGAACAGGCAAAGATCAAAAGAAATAAGGAATTTTGCAAACAAATCCACGGGAGTCAAATAAGTAATCATATGCAAGTACTGGCTATAATATGGAAATGGAAGAACAAGACTAAAACTACCAATATCTTAAGTGAAATCATCAATCCATAGGAACTAATCATCCTTACTATTTCCAACATAATAGCATCTACGTTCTGTGATAAACAGTATGTTTATTGGGTTACAAGATGAATATTATCAACTACACACTGCAACAACCATATTAGAATTTAAAATAGCTTAGACACTGCAACTACCATATTACAATCTAAAGTGAATATGCTAAATAGTTAGCACACAAGATGTGACAGCCAATAAAACTTCTTAAGTCATTGACTAACAACTAGCCCACAAACATGACAATCAAAATGCATAGCACATGAACTTCTCCAAGAGCTACCAAAACTAAATGCAGATTGCCAAAATACTATGTCCAGACTGGACATTGAAATGATAATGCCAACCTAGACCTCTCCGATTAATTATCACACCCCAAATCACTAGTGTATCAAACAATTATCTAGAACCAGTATAAAAGATGCTGAAGAGTCACAAAACGAACATATAACAGTTGAAATTTTAACAAATATCATGTTAATTCAATAGTACTAATTGGATTGAACTAATTGGATTGAATTAAAAAACACAGGTCTCATACTATCATTCTGTGTCTCTAATGATGAAGAAACACAAACGAATTCACTAGTATATGAAAACCCACAAGCTAGTAAAGCATGATAAACAAAAGTGGAAATGGAAGAAAACGGACATAGCGCACCTTTGGCTTCCATTGTGATCTTCAAATGGTAATGGTGAAGAAGCCGAAAAAGGAATCGAAGACGCACTTCCTATGACGTCGAAGACGATATGGAAACGGTGAAGAAGCCTGAAGAAGGAAGTCAAAGACCCACTTCATGTGACACCGTAGATGATGAGAAGTCGAAGACGATGAACTAAAGTTATTAGCTTTTCTGGTGAGAAATCAAAGATGATGAACCCAACGAATAATCAATATTAGAGAAGAAATTGGTGAGAGGTAGAAGACAATGAACCCGACAATTAGAGGAGAAATAGTTAGGTTTAGTAATTGAGGTTGTGAAGCCCAGATATTGAATTCGAGAATGGTGCTTGTAGGGGTGGGGTTGTGGAAGATGAAGATGAAGATCCTTAGGTTTTGTTTGAGAAAAAAATTCCATTATCTGGAATTGATGGGAGGAACATTGTGAAAGGGTAGTTTGGTCCGTTAGAACCCTTAATGGGCAATGGGCAATTTAGTCATTCCACAAGATTTAAGTGGAAAGGGAAAAACCCCCTAAAAGGGTATTTTCGTCTTTGATGTGTAGAAAGTGAAATCCAAGAATAACCATTAAAACAAATAGTTCAATCAGATGCTATTTTTGGTTTTTGACAATTGAGGGGGGGTCATTTTCATCTATTTCCACTTTTTTTTTTTTTGAAATATTTGTTGTCTTTTCATTTTGGTAAAGTTGCAATAAGGGTAAATGGGTAAAGTTACATTAAATCAAATAAATAATGGAAATTGATTTTAAAGGACAATCTGGTAAAATCAACTATTAAAGGAACAAAAACAAAAAAATTTCAATCATGGGCTATTTTTGGTTTTTGAAAACTGAGGATGACCATTTATGCAAGTCCCCCTTTAATTTATCATTTCCTTTCTCTCAAATTCCATCAAACCAAGAATAGTGTAACTGCTTAACAAAATTAAGATTTAAGTGTCACCCTTTATGTCGTAAAAGGCGATTAAAATTGAATTGACCATGTGAAAATTTATCGAGTGCCTACAGATAAAATGAAAGGTGTTTGATGAAAAGAAATGAGTACTCAATAATATGACGGAAAGAAAAATGCTTAACCGAAAAACTTGAAGAAGAAACTTGACTTGATTAGTGGAGCTCAACATATTAAGCTTTGATAATTCAGGTTTTATTAATTAACAATTGATACAAGACTCTTATTCAATCACAATCGTAGTTCCTGAATGATGAATGATCATGCGTGAGCATGATTATCAGTTTAGCTTCCATCAGGTACATGAGAGTCCATATAATTGAATGAAGCATAGTAAGAGTAAGCTTGATTGTTGTCGCAAACTTCTTCATTCTGAAAATGAGATCAAGATATCTTGAGCTTGAACTAAATCAACTTTATCTTCAACATCCCCCCTCAAACTGAAATGTTGTGAAGACACAAGATTCAGTCTGTTACTTAAGAACTCAAACCGATCAAAAGATAAAGCTTAATTTACTCATAATATCTATTAATGTTTGGATGAGAAGAGATGTTGAAGAACAATTGTTCTGCAGTTATATTCTTTATTCACGAATCATAGAAATATATATACATATGTCATGGACAGTAGGTGTCATCTACTCTAATTAAACTACAGATATATATATACACATGTCGTGGACATACAAGAAGAGAAGTTAAACTAAAACTACAGCAGTATAAGATTAAACTAAAAGATAACTATAAACTAAAAGATAACAATAAACTAAAAGATAGTATAAGATAAAAACAAAGTCTTCAAATCTAAGGTGGAGTTGGACTTTAAGTTTGAGGTGGAGTTTGATTTAATATTCCTGAGAGTCCTGAGAGTCTTGAATCCTGATACTCCCCCTCAAGTTAGAGAGTAAATGTCAAGAACGCCCAACTTGCGTATCAGACGAGAGAATAGATCCTTGCTGATCGGTTTGGTGAAGATATCGGCAATTTGGGATAAAGTCAGGATGTAGTGGGGAATCAATAATAGATTCTGAATTCTTTCATGGATAAAATGCCAATCTAACTCAATGTGTTTTGTGCTTTCATGACACACTGGATTTTGCAATATGTGAATGGCCGCTTGATTGTCACAAAACATTGTCATTTGAGAAGGATGAGAAATGCCTAAATCAACTAAAAGATACTTTAACCATTGAAGCTCACATGTGAGAGATGTCGTTGATCGATATTCAGCTTCAGCAGAAGATCAAGACACTGTAGATTGCTTATTTGTCTTTTAAGAGATCGGACTTGAACCAAGGAAAGTACAACAACCACTAGTATAACGACAAGTAATAGGGCCCAATCAGAGTCACAAAAACCTGAGATATGGAGAGAACTGGAGGTTGATAACAAAAGACCTTTGTTGATAGAACCTCTTAAGTACCGAAGAACCCGATGAGCCGTATCCAAATGGGAAGAACGGGGGGACTGCATGAATTGACAGAGATAGTTGACAACAAAGTTGATGTTGGGCTGTGTGACAGTGAGATAGAGCAACCGACCAACTAACAGACGGTATATGGTCGGTTTCGGCAACAAAACTCCATTGTCAGCCGCAAGGTTGATGTTTTGTTCCATTGGGAAATCAAAAATTTGACCACCTGTAACACCAATATCCTTCACCCATAGTGTATTTTCACTGGGAAAGAAACATCCCCTATTGTGATCTAGCCACCTCAATACCAAGGAAATATTTTAATTATCCTAAGGCCTTGATGTAGAATTTTTGTTCAAAAAAACTTTTCAGTTGTTGAATTCGAATGGGATCGTTTCCTGTGACAATAATGTCATCAACATAAACAAGAACAAACACAGAAGAGGAACCATATATGGTAGTAAACAATGAATAATCAGATTTAGACTGGGTGAAGCCGGATGTGATCAAGGTGGTGGAGAATTTGGCAAACCATTGCCTCGAAGCCTATTTCAAACCATATAATGATTTGTTGAGTTTGCACACTCGTTGCTCCCCCTGTTTCAAAAACCCAGGTGGTAGAGTCATATACACCGTCTCATTCAGATCCTCTTGTAAAAAAGCATTATGAACATCGAATTGTTGAATGTCCCAACCTTTGACAGCGGCGATGGAAAGCAATAGTCAGACAGTGACTAACTTTGCCACAGGAGTGAACATATCATGATAATCAAGGCCTTCAATTTGATTGTAGCCTTTCACAACTAAGTGAGTTTTGTAGCGTTCAATTGAACCATGAGAGTGATGCTTAACTTTGAAAACCCATTTACACCCAATAGGCTTATGTGATGGTGGCAAAGGAACAAGATCCCACATGTTATTTTTCTCTAATGCCTCAGTTTCAGTGGTTATTGCTGCTTTCCAATGTGGGTATTTGATGGCTTGGGAAAATGACTTAGGTTCAACTATAGAACAAACCTTGGACAAAAAAACTTTATGTGATAAAGAGAACTTATTGTTAGAAACATATAAAGCCATTGGATAAGGATTGGAAACTTTAGTTACCTTAGAGTTAGATTGAATCAAATTCACCACATGATGGAGAGTAGGATAGTGATAGTGTTTCAAATATGATGGTGATTGTCTTGGTCGAACCGATCGAAGAGGAGGATCGGGTTGTGCACTAGTGGACACTAGTGAAGAATCTGAGACTGAAGGGGCATCAGGTGACATCTCATTGTCAAGAGAAGCAACTAATAAAATCGAATCCTCGTGAGGTTCGGTCTCATATGGAACGTATGAAGTGGGTGGAGAAAATTTAAAAGTGCCATCATCATGTATGGGTAATGCATGAACCAGCATGTTTGAAGGAGTGGGTAAAATATTTTGAAAAGGAAAAACATGTTCATGAAATATGATATCACAAGATGTAAAAATCTTTTTAGACTGAAAATCGAATACACGGTATCCTTTCTGGCCATAAGGATAGCCAACAAAAACACCTAGTGTACCTCTTTGATCAAATTTATTTGTGACATGAGGGTTTCAAGTAAAACATAAGCAATCAAAAATTCTAATGTTAGAAAAAGTTGGTGGTTTTTGAAATAACATCTCGTGAGGTGACTTGCCTTTTATTAAAGGAGTTGGTAGTTTATTTATGAGATATGCAACAGTGAGGACATATTCTCCCCAAAAAGATAATGGAAGATGGACTTGAAAACGTAAAGCTCGGGCAACATTTAGAAGGTGATGATATTTGCGTTCGACTACACCATTTTGTTGTGGTGTAGCAACACAACTACATTGATGAACAACACCATTAGATGAAAAAAAAAATGCTGTATGTTTTTTGATAAAAATTCAGTGCCATTGTTAGTTCAAACAACTTGGATTTTAAAATGTTCATTTATGTCTCCAACCTCAGAAATAATAGATTTGATTTGTGAATTAAATTGAGTATAAACCATGGCAAAAAAATGATTGTAAAATGTGAGATGTTTCAGATTTAACAGCCATTAAATATATCCATGTGGCACGACTAAAATCGTCAACAATAGTTATAAAAAAAAATTCTAGAATTTGAATGTGATGGTAATGAAAAAGTTCCCCAATATCACAATGAATCATTTGACATAGTGTACTATTTTTTATTGAACTATTCGAAAAACACAAACGAGTTTGCTTTGCTTGAGGGCATATCATGCGATCAATATTATTTGAAGAATGAATAAAAGAGAATTGCTTAGCTAAGAGTTGTAAACAACTAGGTGAAGCATATCCTAATTGGCAATGCCACAATTTATTTTGATCTGAATTTTGAAAGGAGCAGATAGTTGCAGAATTTTGAAGATGGTAGAGTCTCTCATATAGGCGTCCCAATCCAATCTTTTTCTTTGATAACTGATCCTGAAACACACATTCATCATTAGAAAAAGAGACAAAAAAATTCCAAGTCTTGACAAGTTCACTAATGGAAATTAAATTGAATTGGAAAGTGGAAACAAATAAGACATTTGTGAGACATAATGTTGGTGAAGAGTGACAATTCCTATATGAATAATTAAATGGTCTGTTCCATCTAGGAGTTTAAGTATGGAATGTTTATAGCAATAAGAATAATTAGAGAACAAATTCAAAGATGAGCTCACATGATTTGTTGCTCCTAAGTCAATGATCCATGTGGATTTATAGGAACATGATAGGGAAATACTTGTCAAATTTGCTTGTGGTGCAATGCCTATCAAAGTTATAGTGTTGTAATTGTCCCCTGACAACATTGGAGAGACTAAAACAGTTGTGGGATTATCTGAGTGATGAACGAAGAAGGGATCATCGTGTCCCTGAGTGCAGAAAACATCAACTAGTTTGTATATACATATATTTCTATGATATATACACATGTCGTGGACAAGAAAAGAAGTTAAACTAAAACTATAGCACGATAAGATTAAACTAAAAGATAACTATAAACTGAAAGATAGTATAAGATAAAAACAAAGTCTTCAAATCTAAGGTGGAATTGGACTTCAAGTCTGAGGTGGAGTTGGATTTAATATTTATAAGAGTCCTGAGAATCTTAAATCCTGATAATATCTGTCTTTTGAAACTCAATGGGAACACGGTGAACTTAAAACAAGCCATTTGAAATATATCAATCTCAATATGTTTTAATCGAGTAGAAAGATCTAGATTTTTTGCTAGAGCAGCAGCATTGGTACAGTTATCACATCATATGATTGGACTAGAACCAATGTATGTCACTAGGAAATAAGTGAACCTATAGTGCTTCAACCAGAAAGTAGTTGATTTGGCCAAGAACTTTCAATGCAAAGGTTGAATTCAATGTCTTGATGGTTTGATGAATCAAAGATTCAAAGATGTGCTACTGCATGAGATAAGTATATCATTTGCATAATGAAACAGAGAGATCTGATTTTGCAACAGTGACCACGCAGTGCAAATTGCAACTTGTGAAAACTGGCTCTAGGAGCCTGCTTGAGCACAAAAGGAGTTTGTTCAATCTGCACACGAGTCAGTTGTCACTAAAATTGTATAAAATGTAATAAAAATATATTTATAAAAAAAAAATGTGTCGGTTGTCACTAAAATTGTATAAAATGTAATAAAAATACATTTTAAAAAAAATGTTGTTTATTATTAGCTTGAGTCAATGACACAAAAACTCCACAAGATTTATTTTTATACACGAAAATAATTTTATCAAAAATTGATATTGATGTCTTTTATCGTTAGTCAAAATCCCCGAGTAAAGGCACATTTTCATCCTTCCATCTGATTTTTTTTCTATTTAAAAAAAATAGAAATTAAAGAAAACAATTATATAAAAAAAATTATAAACAAATAAGAAAACGATAAAAATAAATAAATAAATAAGGAGGGATTGCACAAACATCCCTCAAGATTTGATAAAATTATACAGATATGGCAGTTTTGGCTATATATATACAAACTTCCCTCAACATTTGAAAATTGTTGTATAAACATTCTTTGTCGTTAGATGGATCTGTTAGTCAACAGTCAAAAGTATAAAAAGTCTAAAATACCATTTCTTTTTATTTTAAATAAACTATTTTTTTTAAAATAAGATAAAATATATATATATATATATAAATTAGATAACATGAAATCATGAATGTATTTTAAATCTGAAACCTGGAAAAAAAATCATCTTCACAAATAAATAAAAAAATAGTTTTTAAAACAATTTAATAATAAATAAATTTTAAATTTTAAATCAAGGGAGAATTGCACAAACTAAATTTTTTTTTAAGATAAATTTTTTTTTACTGCTTTCTGATTTAAAATACATTCATATTTTCTATAAAAAAAAAATTAATATTTTTTTAATGTTATTTTTGAATTTTGAATTCTGTTTAAAATAAAAATATATGGTATTTTGGTCTTTTTATATGTTTGAGTCGTTTGACCATTAACTAACGGATCCATCTAATGGTAGGGATGTTTGTGCAACAATTTTCAAATGTTGAAGGAAGTTTGTACGTATATGGTCAAAACTGCCATATTCGTGAAATTTTATCAAACCTCGGGGGATGCTTGTGCAATTCCCCCAAAAAAATCAAAAAGCAAATTAAAAAGGAATGAGACTCTTATAACTCTTATACGGAATTCCTTATTTTAATTTTGGTAAGGACTACCATAAAATCACATTGATTTAAATGAATTTTGATATGAATTTTTTTATGGATGATAAGTTTATTGAAATCTACCTATGAATAAAATTTGAAAATTTTTCAAGCACTAAAACTATTTTTCTTAAATTTCATATATTTCGCCTATTTTTCTGATGCTTTCATATTTAAAAAAATTAGAAAAAATAGTTTTAGTACTTGAAAATTTCTTAAATTTTATTCATATGTAGATTTCAATGAACTTATCATCTACAAAAAAATTCATATCAAAATTCATTTAAATCAATGTGATTCTATAGTGGTCCTTATCGAAATTAAAATAAAGAATCACTTATAAGAGACTCATATATATATATATATATATATATATAAAGAGATCCAATATGGATATAAATCATTTTTCGATTTTTATTTATTTATGTTCTTTTAATGGATCTACACGATGGAGATCCTAGTCCTCACTTTTTCTTTCTTAATTTTTGATTTTATTAAAATATTTTATTTAGATTTTTTGAATTAAGGTTATTTTAGTGATTTTAATTATTTATGTAGAGGCGGTTTTGTCTTTTTACCTGTCCAACCTGATCAATACTTCACTTTAACTGATTTTGATTAACAATAATAGATGTCATAAATATGTTTATGCGTGTAAAAAAAAAAGGTCATGTGAGTTTTGGTGCTATTTGTTTTTATTAACTCATAAGAAGTTGACTCCAGTGGCGTAGTTAAATTGGTGGATGAAATCTGGGGTTCGGATAAATGACTTTCAAATCAAGTCAACAGTTCGAATGAAAAAAACTTTAAAAAAACTTTAATAAAAAAAAAAAAAAAAAAAATACATAGTGGATAGATAAATACCTTGGATTCTGCAAGTGTTGATGATACAAAATGAGAGGCCTCAACAATTACTAAGACTGAAAGTTAGGTATAAGCTAAAAAAAAAGAGTGGCGTTGCATGAACCTAATTGTAAAGGAAAGAGTTAAAGAGGAGTATCACATCAAACATCCTAGAACAAACACCCATATGGATTTGAGACATCTTGGAACATTAATTCATCTGAAGAATAACATCATGATCCAAGAACCAGCAACAAAATATATTAAAATAAAAAAATTTAAAATTTTTTTAAAAAAAAAAAGTAAAACACATCATTAGGTCTAAACAGTCGTTTAGTTTGTAGATATATGTTTTTTGATAATGGTGTAGCATGCATGAATCAATGAATGATGATGATGATGATGATATGAGATTGAGAGCTCCCATCAAGAAATAGATAGGACATGTAATTTTCCACAATAAAGATCTATCCATTAGATTTTTTTCTCATCATCCTTGCATCATCATCATTTCATTTTCTGTTTAAAAGTACACTGCAATAACACAGTTGTTGTTTTACTGTATATATATTTATTTTCCAATTGTGAAGAGAAAAAAGTATAAAACTTTATTACTCCATTTCACTTCTCCATCTCATCACGTTAGCTTGTTGTCTTATTGTCTTAAAATAGCCAAAAAAGCAAATATCTTTTCTCAGAAAAATGGTGCTGAGCCTGAGAAGACCTGCTATGAACAGAAGTTTGAACAGAGAGAATCCACGTATTTTGATTATGATGATGGATATTTGCAGAGAGAAGCAGATATTGAGAGATGAGAGGCA
Source organism: Acer negundo (assembly GCA_035582765.1). Lineage (NCBI taxonomy): Eukaryota > Viridiplantae > Streptophyta > Magnoliopsida > Sapindales > Sapindaceae > Acer > Acer negundo. The sequence goes on from CM069234.1 coordinate 15,100,559, forward strand.
AAGGAATGGGCCCTCTAAAGCCTGCAACAGATATGAGTGGCACTGCACCAAAAGAGTAATGTGTTTCTCTCTCTCTCTCTCTCTGACCTCCCTTGTTTTTACTCTTTGTGTGGTGATTCTTCTCTCTCTCTCTCTCTCTCTCTCTCTTATTGAATGGGTCCATTTTCTTCATCAACACCTTCTGCAAAAACTTTATTTTCTTTCTTTTCATTGCTTCTCTGGGTAGGGTGTCCTTTATTTCAAGACCTATTAATACTTTGTGTTTGTGGGTTTTAAATCTTTGGATCTCAGTTTCTTGGGTTTTGGGCTGTTAGAGAAAAATCCCACTTTTCAGTTCATGCAAAGAGAAATTATTATTATTTTTATATTTATTTTTTTTTTTTTTTTTTTTTTGGTGGTCTGAGAAAAAGTGAGGAGATGGGATAATAGCGTGAGTCCTCTTGTTTAACTTTATTGTTAAAGAAAGTAACACAACTTCTCTGTACTCTGTAGGCATTGGCTTTTGGTTTATACCCTTTTATGGAGAAAGTGAAACCAACTAAATCATGTGAACTTTGCTTTGCAATGGCTTGTTTTGGCTTCTTTGAGGAAGTCTATATGTAGTGTCTATCAAGTATTATAGGAGAAGAAAGAAACAAACCACTTTTTTTTCTTTTGACTGTTGAAAAGATTTCTCATGTTTGATTTTACAAAATGGTATTATTATATGTTTCTCCATGAAAATGCCCCACCTTTTTTACTTTGCTTTCTACTAGCTTTACTGCAGGAATTCATCTGTATCCTCAACTGTTTGCTGGGTTTTAGCTCATCTCCAAATCAATACAAGGTTTGTCAATTTTTGCCTTCATTTGTCACACCAAATTTGAATCTTGGTCAAGGAAATGTTAATGATTTCTCTCTTTAATTATGCTATTTGTAGATTCTAGTATCAGAAACTTTGTTTATCATGATTATATACTATGTTGCTGGTCCATACTTGACCATGCTCTTTCTGTTAATCTAGATTATGTTTTGGCGATTAGAAAGAGTTATATTATGAGCTAATTGATGATAATCCTTCAAGATGAACATTAACCTTTCATTTTGGGTTTAATGTTGAAACATTGTTATTTACAAAGTCAGATCCATCCCTCAATCTGTTTAATTTCTGCTGGTTTGCTCTATATACTCTTGCTTGCAGTAGCTAGGCTGTTTAATTGAAACATTGTTTGGAAAACATAAAGGGTTTTATTTATGTTTTCCGCTTCCGATCAGACGACGTGGGGATTAGTTTTGTTTGTGATTAACTGATAAGAATCAAATGCCCTCACTTAGTACTCATTTGAAAATTTTACAGGTCAATGATTCTTGGAGGCAGATAATCAAGGACTAAAGAGAGTGATCTACAAGCAGAATAGTATTTTAAGCCAGCAAAGCAAATTAGTATGCTTATGTTTCCTCTAATCTTGTCTGATTGAGGCCTCCAAAAGAGTTAAAAGAGTGCTGTTACTGGAAATGAGCCGGCATGGCATAACATACGATTGAAGCATGAGATTTTTCGAAAATTAATAGTTGCCGACTTCTGCTGACAGTCCTAATGGAGGGTGATATGTTCAATGTACCTATAGATATAGCCAGCCAAAATTCTGTTGTCATAGATGGGATACCAAACTCACTGGTTGGATTCAATTCAATCGATTTAAACAACCAAAACCACCTAAACCGAGCACTGGCTGAATTTCCGATGCTTTCAGCATTGCAAGGAGAACATATCAGTGGTATTCACACTGATCTTCACATAACAAGTGATTCCAGGAATTATGATTCTAATGCATTAGTTACATTGCTTGGAAGGAATGCTGTAAGAGATGCTTCGCTTGGCAGCTCCGGTCCAATTGATAACATGAACTTTCAAGAGCACTTGGAGGGAGGAACACTGATTTCTTCTACTTCACTTGCTAACCTATTGGCAGCAAGAAGTGGTCTTCAAGAAAATCTAAACAATTTAGCGATTTCAGTACCTTCAATCTATCCTATGGATGTTTTTAGAAATTACATAGCTGATGACTGCTCTAATGATTTAAATTCTTCGTATGCAACCTCAGTAAACTGCGGGTATGATGAGGTACTAGGCCATATGAATGATAAGTGGGATTTGGAGAATTCTTGTGCTCCGCCACATTTCGGTGGGAAAACCTCTTTAAGAACAGGGTTTCAACAATTTTCTTCCTCCACAGGAAACTTGCATCCCAACCACTACATATCTTCAAATGCAGCAGATGTGACCACAGATTGTCTTTACGGTTCCTCTGAATACAGCAAAGAGCTTTCTTTAAGCCTCGCCACATCTCAGCCTGCTATAATTGGTGCGACAAATATCCCTGATCAGTGCTCCAGGATTAGCTGTTCTGGTGCAACTCACCATTGCTTAGATACGAGAAGGTTGTGCTCGGAACAGGCTTCTTGCAACAATAAGGAGCTTTCTCTGAGTTTTGGTTGTTATGGACCAGCTCAGTTCTCTCAGTTTATATCAGGATCAAAGTATCTTCACGCGATTCAGGAAATACTAGCTCAAATTGGGAGCTATTCACTTGAAAATCTAGATGAAGCAAGTTACTTAAACGGTGAGAGGAGAATTGGGGAAAATATACCATTCTCTTCAAGTTCCCATGCTGCTATGGATCATGATGAATCACCTGATGTTGATAGTAGTTTCAATGTTCATGTGGATTCCTCGTCGCTTAAACAAACAGTAGAAGCAAAGAAAACCCAGTTGCTGACGTTACTACAAGTGGTATGTTTGTTTCTTTTTTGCTGCTGATAGGTTCTAGAGTTTACCAAATCTGATCTCGGTATCATTTAGCATACTGGATATCAATTATCATAGTTATATGAACTGTCTAGATTTATTTTATACGAAAATTCTTGATTTCAGCATTACATCTATGATTGAGCAATCTCACTTGTTAATTTATACATAGCATTTTGACTGCTTGGAAGGGTTTTATAACTTAGATGTTTGACACAGGTTGACGATCGATACAACCAATGCTTGGATGAGATACATACAGTTGTATCTGCATTTCACGCGGCAACAGAGTTGAATCCTCAGGTGCATGCCCGTTTCGCTCTTCACACGGTCTCCTTCTTATATAAAAACCTTAGAGAGAGGATCAGCAACCAAATCCTTGCAATGGGAGTATATCTTGACGGTGAATGCCCAAGAGGAAAGGAAAGAGTTTTTGAAGACTCTTTCATCAAGGAGCAATGGGCTCTTCAACAACTAAAGAGAAAAGAACATCAAATATGGAGACCCCAGAGAGGGTTACCCGAAAAATCCGTTTCTGTTTTACGAGCATGGATGTTTCAGAACTTCCTTCATCCGTAAGCTCCTCTTATTGACAGAGAATTCTCACTTAATGGTTGAATTAGTTCTATTCTTTTATATAAACACAAACGTTTATGTGTTCCATCGTGTGTGCTAGTAGATCTTATAGGTTTAATGAATTTCAGGTACCCTAAAGATGCAGAGAAACATTTACTTGCAGTGAAAAGTGGATTGACACGAAGCCAGGTACGTAATAACATATTGATGCGCTTTGAATTGTTAATGAAATGTTCTGCAGTGTTATCTAGGAATGTTAAGATGAATATATTTTTGAAAAACAAAGAAAAATAGCCTTAGTAACCAGCCTTTTCTTCCAAGAATTTTACATGTAATCTATGGCATTGTCATATATGGTACATTAGTAAACTTATTTGGTGTTACATGTTGATAAATAAGCAGGTATCCAATTGGTTTATAAATGCTCGAGTTCGATTATGGAAACCAATGATAGAAGAAATGTACAGGGAGATGAACAGAAGAAAGGCTCGGAGAAACAACGAGGAAGGAAGCGACAGTAATAATAACAGAAGCCGGATTAGCATCAACCACCAAAGACTTGATTAAAATTGAAGCTCATCAAGAAAGCACATCTTTGTCTTCCAAAAATAGTAAAGGCATTCTATTCATAACATGGTTATAAGTGTATATAATGTCCTTTTCAGTTATAAGCATATATATATATATTATTTCTGTCGGTAATTATATTCGGTTCAGCTCGACTCGAATTTCCAATTTGAAAATCAAGAGTTCTTGGTAATTAAAAATTTACTTGGATTCATTTTTTGCCAAGGTTGATGTGTGAATGTTGAGTGTTACATCAGGAAAATTGCTTCAAATATTCTATAATGGTTTTAAGTTTTTGCCATTACTGGGTTTTAATAAAACTACTTTGGCGAGGTTTTGTTTTCTTATTGATGAGATCAGATGAGAATACCTGACAATGGGTCAAATTGAATGGAATTTGTGTCGATTTGTTAATGGTTTGGATCAAATTTTGCTCAATCCAAAAAGGTTCTATATTTTGAGTGACTCAAAATTTATCCATTTGAATAGTTAATTTTTTATTTTAAATAATTTAATATTTTATTTTATTGAAGAGTGAGAAATGGTGAATAAACTAAAAGACAAATAAAATTAAGAAAATAATATATATATTGAAATACCTAATATAGACTTGCTTATAATAATGCACTCGTGTTATATTAAATTAAGAACAAGTATCTATTAAAATTGGGGTACAGATATTAACACATATAAATCTTATTAGAGCATTTCCAATGTAAACGTGGCTTGTGAAAAAAAAAAAAGATGTCATATAGGATAAATAGACGTTATGTTAATAATTGTGTCTCCAATGCAGCCGTGTATATTCAACCTCAAGCTGACTTGGCAAAAATAAATAAATAAATAAATAAACATTGTCAACATAACCGTCTACTTTCAGACGGTCTGTTGCATAGCTATTTTTTAGGTTGACTTAGCAAACATTTAAGCTGACATTAATTTTTCATATATTTTTAGTAAGAAATAAAATAAAAAATAAAACAGGAAAAAAAGATGGACACATCATTAAAAACAATTATGTTTTAGACAGAAACATTGGATACCAAATTTTAAATTAATTATCTATTAAGTCTATTTTTATGCTACATTAAAAGCAAGTCTCTTGACATTATTGTCATGTCAATAATTATCAATATGCAAGCCACTTTTATATTGAAAATACTCTAATAAGTACACCCATGTTTAAAAAAAAAAAAAATTAAAATTACTATAAACAACTATCCTAATACCAATAGTACCCTCATTGAAATAAATATATTCATTTTAATACATATTATTATAAATACTCTTAAATTATTATCACACCCAATTTAAAAAAAAAAAAAAAATCATATTATTTTTGGAATTAAATCCTTTTTAATGATGGTCCAATTTAATTTTGGAAATATCTCAAATATAGGAGCCTTATAAAAGGGAATATGTGAAACTGTATATGAGATCAAAATATTTTCAATCTGGAATTCTCTTATTTATACAACTATCTTAAAAAAAAATTAAAATAAAAAATAAAAAATCTTATTGATATCTATGGCTATAATTAAAAAAAATAAAAATAAAAATAAAAATAAAATAAAAATTGTTGATATCTACAACTATAATTATAAAAAAAAAAATAGTCTGTTTATTGATAGAGTTCATAATTATATATAAAAGAAAGACAAAAATAATATGATAATCATGTGATGATAAGAAAGTTTGATACTTGAAATAAAATTAGAATTCAATTAGGGTTTATCATAAGTTTTTTTTTTTTTTTTTTTGAAAGGTAAGTTCTTTTTTAATAAGAAATATAGTTGAAGATATCGTGTAATTAATGAGTTTATATAGTATATAGTTTATTTTTAATTAAAGTAACTTGTCCTTATTGGTAAATTTCTATTAGGATATTTTTGTAATTAAATTTTTTAATAAAATATTGGTGTACTAATAAGTTTTATAGGTGTCAATATCGGTATCCTTAAAATTGTCTGACGAAAAACTTTAAGAGCCTTAATTTTTAAAATAAACAAATAATTTTCAATCAAGTGAGAATTGGGGTAAATAACTAAATAGCCTTAATAATCAAGAGGTTATTAATGTACAAATAGTACGCAATAGTTTATAGTTGCACAAAACCTACACTGGGCCTCTTGAGGGTTTGGGGTAAATTTCACCTCCAATTGGGGAATAAGAGCGGGGGCAGGGGTGAATTTCATCCCCGAATCTAAATGGGGAACCTTTCGTATCCCCATTTTCCTATATCCTTAACTTTTTTATTATTATTATTGAAATATTCTATAATAAATTATTTAAATTATTTTATAATTTTAAATTAACTTTAATGAGTGAATTATTTAACTCAACTTTAATAATTTAATTATTTAACTTTTCT